>CM064513.1:43920294-44103472 GCA_032716605.1 Paralithodes platypus | reverse complement strand
TTCTTCTTTTGATCCCCGCTCTGATTTCATTGTTTTATCCATGGTGTTTCTTTTTTGTTGTTTTGCTCTTATGCTTATTTTTCTTTTATATGCTGCTTTTAGTTTGAAATCTGCAGTGGTCTTTTATTATCCTATTAAAATGTTTCTATACAGTACTAACAATTTTCTTGGTTACCTATCCCTTTTTCTAATTCTTTCTTTCTAACATGAGGTTTTTCTATTGAACCGGAGTCTGTTTTTGTAGTAATTCACAATTTCCCCACTATTTTTTGTGTTAAATTCATTTTTATTGTGGTTTTTTAGTTCAAATTTAACCTGTACAAGGTTATGGTCCGAAAGATCAAACATAGTTTGGTTCTCGTCAATAACCATACCTTTGTATAGGTCATAAAACTTTGGTGATCAAGGATTTTGGGTTTAGTATCCAATCACCTCTCCTTGTCAATATATTATCATATATTTAAAAAGGACAAATAAAGGGAGATATTTTGTAAGCTGATAAAACAAGTAATTTCCTTACGGGTTGCCGTAAGAAACGGGGAAAAAATTACAATTGCGATCTATTGTGGTCTGAAAGGGTATATCATAATAAAGTATCCTAGCCATTAACCCGGAATGAGACCCAGCGTCGCACGTGTTGCGTCTGCAGTCTTTGATCACCAACTCCCAGCGACGCATCACGTGCGTCCGACATATAAAAAACACTTACGTGGCTCGTAAGGTAGGAAATGGCGGGAGAATAGGAGGGGGAGGTACCGTAGTGTGTGTGGGAGCCGGGCCAGTAGGTGTGAGCGGGCCGAGACAGCCGCGCGGCTGGTGGTGGTGGGCTTAGTGGGGATAGTTTACAACCCTTAGTTTCACCGCCACTTTGAACCTTCATTACTCCGGTCGTATGGGAGCTAGAGGCTTGAGATTTATGTGAGACACTCCTTAGGATGTATGCCGTACAATGCCATACTCAGTTTTTACCCTAATGCTCCCGGGCAGGTCGTCATGCGGGGAAGACGAACTATTGAAACCCCCCCCTCCCTCCCCCAAATGACCGAAATTTTATTTTTTTATTTTTTTATTGATTTCTCACCATTCTCTTCCATTTTGGCTCAACACATTTTTTTGTGGCTCCCCCCCCCCAAAAAAAAAACTGTCCGAGGTGATTTTTTTGATTTTTTTTTTTTTTTTTTTTTTTCATTTCTCATCCTTGTCTTCCATTTTAGCAAACAAAAAAAAAGAAATGAAAATGGCTTGGGACTGGGGTGAACAAAATATTATAACTAGCCGGGGCTCAACGGGTTAAAATCATTATTTGTATTTAAAAGGGGTACTAATACTGATAGTTTTGTATTTGTTTTCATCATTACAAGTTAATAAAATTATCATTAATATCATCTTTATTCATCTTTTATTTTTTTCCAAAAAATTAATTTTGCTTAATTTCGTCATTAAGGGCAAAATAAAGGTTATATTTTGAAATAAATTAGACTAAATGTAGGTTTTATGTTGCAAAATAATATACTAAAGGGAATAGGTATAATATATATATTTTGATTAGTAATGGTACGTGATTGGAATTAGCTGTCAAGTGATTAGACTTAGCGGTATTACCATTAAGTCCAATCAGGTAATACAAAAATATATATAAAAAATATATGTTTCACAGACACTTAACATTACTCTTAATATAAACTTTCATTACTGGTGTGGGTGTCAAAGGGTAAACAAAAGTAGTTTTGTATTTAATTTTTGTTGAAATTGGCAGCCAAAATCAGTAAATAGCACTTTTTGATTGGATACTAACGATCCTACCCTACTGTAACTGTAGTACTGTACCATACTTCTATATTAGGTTTTTCCGAGGGTTTAACACATTTTCATATGATCTTTAGAGCCATCGATAACTGGAAGTAGCCTACCGTATTGACAACCTTGTTACGAAAAAGACATTTTAGTACAGTCAGGACCCCCAATTCGCGAGAATAGGGGTGACAGGAGGCATCGCGTATTGTGAATTCGTCTATTGTGGAACTAACTTTAAATGGGAATAATTAGATTGGGTGACATCTCCCAATTATGGCCTATTTCCGACATTTTTGGCTCTACAGTACAGTCTATATCTTATATATAAGAAGAACAATGAATAAAAATATGAAACCTTACTTTAAAATTAGTAGTAGATAGGCTAGGACTAGGACCGTAGGACTTCACGATTTTCTCCAACTTCTCCCTCCCTGACCAAATCGTACGAACAGTTTACTCTGACAAGCCTATTGCACAGTTTCCTTCAACTTTTTTCTTGCGATCCAACACTTCCACCTTCATTTTGTGTGTTATCTTCTTATATTGGCGAGGCATGGCAAAAAAAGTGTCAGGCACTACCACCGTTTGGTCACTCCGCACGGCTATGAGCGTTTGAGCGGGACTGTGGGAGGGAGGGAGGGAGGGTAAGCGGGAGGGAAGGCAGGCGTATGCCTGTCTTCTTCTTTTTTCGGAGCTACTCCTGGGCCTCGTGAAACGTAGACGTGCTCGCGTATCAAGCGGGAATAGCGGATTTGGCCCCTTCTTAGCTCTCGATTCGTGTATTGTGGTACCACCTCGCGTAATTAATGTTTAATTAATTAATGTTATTTTCGAGGGGTACCTCGTGTACAGTATTAGGGTTTTCGCGCATTGTGGAATCGTGTATTGGGGGTCCTGAGTGTACCATACTTTTTTTATTACCGGTAGGTTTTGCGGAGGGTTAAAACAAATTTTCTTATGATCTTTAGAGCATATAGATTCAATATTTATCATCAAATAGGCTATATCAACAAAATTAGTGGTATTAAAATAATATTGAACCAAAGCAGGCTTCTTGTGTGAACCCCACCTCCAAAGACTGGTCAGCCACATAGCCTATAGCCTAGGCTATACCAATCAATTTGAGACAAAAGCTGGCTCGTTTTTTATCGGCAATTATAAAATTGCTGCCATCTACCGGTACTCTCCTGAGATAGCCTAGGCCTATTTAGATTTTTGGGTATTTATACATCTATAGGCTAGACTAGGCTTATGCTGATTACCATTTGGAAAATATGATAAATCTACAGTTATACTACCCTATTTTGTTGCTATTCTGTTGGTACTAATAGGTTAATAATATTAGTAGTAGACTTAGTATGGTTTTGATGATGCGCGGAAATGTATATTTGACTTCTATCTATCTATATGCTCAGCCCATCCCCATTTTGGGGGTAGCCGACTCAAGACAGAGCAAGAACAGGGAAAACACAAAAACAACATAAAACAACAAATAAACACAGATAAAAACACAAACTCACACACATCCAGTCACCCAGGAGAAGACCCAGAGACCAGGGTCACCAAGGTCGCTCCAGCACTCCCCCGGCCCCCGACCACCCGGAGAGGTTCCGATCTCGGCAGGCAGACATGCAGCGGAGCCAAAGCCACAAGCCCTCCCACCACACTTCCAGGCGCACCCTTCATATTAATTGTCTCCCCGGGCCAGGCGCCTGATGGACTATTATCTAGTCCAACTTGCACCCGACCCCTTACTCCAAATGACTACGTGTTCACATCAACTATTCACAAGCATTCTCCATTCACTCCTGTCCACCACCACTTCCCCTGCCTGATCTATAGTCATTCCTCTATCATCCAAAGCCTTTCTTACACAGTCTCTCCATCTCAATGGGGGTCTTCCTGCCCTTCTATCTCCCCTTGTACCTGACTCACATATTCTCTTTGTAAGCCTTTCATCTCCCATTCGTTCAACATGACCATACCAGCTCAGCACCCTTCTGTCCACTCTGGCTGACAAATGTTCCTGCTGCCCCCCACTCCTACGTATCTCTTCATTCCTCAATCTGTCTCTACTCCTCAAGCAGCTCATCTCCATCACATCCAGCCCTCTTTTCTCCTTTTTCTTCAGAGCCCATGTCTCAGCCCCATACATCACTGTTGGCACAACAATTCCTTGATACAGTGCACTTTTTTCTTTCGCTCCGAGATTTCTCGTCTTCCACATACTTCCCATTGCTCCGAAAACCTTCCTTCCTTCACACACTCTCTGTTTTACCTCCACTCCTGCTTATCGTTCCTCCTAGATATTTAAAACACTCTACTTGTTCCAATATTTCCCCATCCAGCCTCACATCTAATTCACCCTATGCTCTCCCCTATTACACACCATTACTTTACTTTTATTGACGTTCACTTTCAGTTTCCTCCTTCCACAAACCACACCAAACTCTTTGACTACCCGCTGCAGTTTCTCATCAGAATCCGCCACCAATGCTGTGTCATCAGTGAACAGCAACTGATTCAACTCCCAATCTCTACCATTCTTTCCTACTAAACCCAATCCTCTTCCCATAGTTCTCCTTTTCACCTCCCTCACCACACCATCCATAAACATATTAAACAGCCATGGTGACATTACACAACCCTGTCGCAAACCTACCTTTACCTCAAACCATTCACTCAACTCACCATTTCCTACTCTCACACATGCTCTGCTCCCTTCATAAAAACTCTTAACTGCTTCTAACAAATTTCCTCCTATTTCATAAATCCTTAACACCTTCCACATTGCTTCACGGTCCACACGATCATACACTTTTTCCAAGTCCATAAAAGCCCAAAATATCTCCTTATGCTTCTCTAAATACTTCTCGCATAACTGTCTTACTGCAAACATCTGATCCACGCACCCTCTTCCCCTCCTAAAACCGCACTGTTTCTTCTCCTATTGCAACTTGAAATAGATATATTGAAGTAGGCTATTACAAACCTACGGCAAAGTGAGACTTGTCCACATTGCTTACCTCTAGTGATAATTTAAGGTCAGCAATGCGCAGCGGTTTCTTCGTCCGCGGTTTTGTTTACCTGGGTGTACAGTCGGTTGGGCCGCGGCGTACTTGTTTTTTGCCCCCTGCTGTTAATATATATGATGATGACAATTACTTAAGGAGTGCGTGCGGAGTTACATGGAGGGATAGACAGACTAATGAGGAAGTAAGAAGGAGGTGTGGTGTGGAGGTAGATGTGCGGGAAAGTGTGAAAAGGAACAACTTGAGATGGTTCGGCCATATGGAACGTATGGAAAGCGAGAGAATGACTAAGAGGGTGTACGAGAGCGAGGTGGAGGGACAGAGGGGGAGAGGTAGACCGAATATGAGGTGGAAGGATGGAGTGAGGAACTACATGAACGAAGGCGGTGCTGGTTGGGGGGAGGGGCGACCGACTGACTGGGGACAGAGGTGCATGGGGGCGGTTCGTTCGTGGCCACCCCTTCGGGGATCACGGCGTCAGGCAATAGATAGATAGATAGATGATGACAATAAGTCATGGGGGGGTGAGGGGGGCGAAGCCCCCCCTCATGGGGAAAATGTTTTTTTTAGAGGCTTGTAATTACTTCCAAACACTATATATTGATGAAAATTAACACTGGAAAGTTATAAATCCATGGGAAAATTAGTGACATTAATATACAAAAAAATAAGTTTCCGTGTCTGCTGAACCATCCAAAAACATGCCAAAAGGTGTGTTTTGATGGGGGGAGGTAGTGGTGGAGGGGTAGTATAACTGTAGATTTACCGTTTGTTTACCTGAGAGCGGCTGGGTGTAGGCTACAGTCGGTTGGGCCATGGCGTACTTGTTTTTTGCCCCTTGCTGTCAATATATATGATGATGATAATAAGTCGAGGGGGGGTTTGGGGAAAAAGTTTTTTCAGAGGCTTGTAATTACTTCCAAACACTATATAGGCCCCTATTGATGAAAATTAACACAGAAAACTATATAAATTCATGGGAAAATTAGTGGCATTAATATTAAAAAATCCGTTTCCGCGTCTGCTGAACCATCCTTCTTCTTCTTTTGAGCTTGCTCGTAGACAGTGTAGTTCCACAGGGCTGACCTTTGTATCGGTACTGGCTCAGAAACGTTAGTAAGAGGGAAAGTTTAGAGTAGAAGGATAGTACTAGGGACAGTTTTTTTGGACCTACCTACCACGTCCCCCCCTCCCACCTACCCATTTATCTTTCTCCATATCTTCTCTAGTGTCCTCTTCATCATCTCCATGTCTTGCGTTTCCTTATCATTTGTTAGCCCCAGCAATGCCCCTAGCTCCCTACCCCTCTATCGTCTCTCTGCTTTATTTCCTCCCACCTTAGTTCCCCAACTCTATTCCTCATATATCTCCAACTCGTTTCTCTCCTCTTCATATTTTGTACATTATGCTACTATATGTTCTATGTCCTCGACTATTGGGTCTCCTCCTAGTTCACATTGGTTGCAGTGCGGTCCTATCCTGTTCCAACTCCTCGTTCTCCTCATTTGTCTCTAGGGATCCTGTCCTTGCCTTAAACAGGAATTTAGATCCCCATCCCCCATCATAAAAAAGTTCTCTAGCTGGTTTTTCTTTACTCTGTAATACGACAGCGTGGCTTTGTTTTCTACCCCTTCCCTCCATTTCCTTCTCCTCTTTTATCCCTTTCTCTATCTCTCTGATACATCCTCTCCCATTCTCAATTATTACCCAATCCTCCCTCCCGTTTCGTTTTTTAAATTCCCCTCCCACATGGTCCTGTATTAGTGACCACCGTCCTGGTGGTGTAATGGTTAAGGTGGCAAAAATCTGTGTGATAACCCGGGTGCGAATCCCGGTGATGACATCTCTCAATTATGGCCTATTTTCAAATTTTTTGGCTCTACAGTACAGTCTATATCTTATATATAAGAACAACAATGAATAAAAATATGAAACCTTACCTTAAAATTAGTAGTAGATAGGCTAGGACTAGGACCGTAGGACTTCACGATTTTCTCCAACTTCTCCCTCCCTGACCAAATCGTACGAACAGTTTACTCTGACAAGCCCATAGCATGGCCTATTGTACAGTTTCCTTCTCCTTTTTACTTGCGATCCAACACTTCCACCTTCATTTTGTGTGTTATCTTCTTATATTGGCGTGGCATGGCGAAAAAAGTGGCAGGCACTACAAAAGTTTGGTCACTCCGCACGGCTATGAGCGGGACTGTGGGAGGGAGGGTAAGCGGGAGGGAAGACAGGCGTATGCCCGTCTTGCCGTCTTCTTCTCTTTTCGGAGCCACGCCTGGGCCTCGCGAAACGTAGACCGTGCTCGCGTATGAAGTGGGAATAGCGGATTTGGCCCCTTCTTAGCTCTCGATTCGTGTATTGTGGTACCACCTCGCGTAATTAATGTTTAATTAATTAATGTTATTTTCGAGGGGTAACTCGTGTATTAGGGTTTTCGCGCATTGTGGAATCGCGTATTGGGCGACCTGACTGTACGATGTTTAACAGATATTCTTTTTGGATCTGTTCTCGTTAGGCATTGAACTCACTCTTAGAAAATATTGAGCAGGAAAAATAACCAATGCTGTCAAATCAATAATTCGAAAATTAACTAGGCCTAGTGAAAATATATAGGTACTGTATGCATACTCTATCACTGTATATACATTTTTATGAATTTGAGCATTTTTATAGGTAGGCTACTGTATAACGTAGGTGTTGGGGTTTCTTTCGGCAGATAAAAACAATTTTGGACAAGATATATGCCTCTCCTAATTTATATATATATATTATATATCCAGAATTATCCTAAATACATATCGGTTACCATATTATCATATTTTTATGGGTTTTTGGACTCGGAGAATGATTATTTGATCTTTAACCACCATTTTAATGATGGACAAGTATTATGAATTATTTTCATATGGAAAATAATAACAAACGATTTGTTTGTTCCATGTCCGAAGTTAATTTTTTTTTTTTTTGGAAAACACAATAGTGTAGGATAAAAGATAGTGTTCTAGCTAGAGCGTTATACAAGTGTAACAAATTTCCTTTGGTGGATGTTGTCTCTGGTAATTTTACTACAAAATTATATCAGTCACAACATCATTCATACAAAAAAATTTCTTCGGGGTGATAGAAGTTTGGCAGGGTAGCGATAAATGTACAAATATTCGTCATATACAGTATATAATATTTTTTTTTTGTACATATACTCATGTCAGTTCCCTAGGGCTTTTACATGCTCTTCCTTTGCCATTTATCTAAACGGACCCCACAAAAAAAAAAAAATACAAAGTGTTTCCATTATATAATGACAATGGCTAATTACTTATTATCGCCGATGTCCGAAGTATGACCGCAGTCCGAAGCGATCCGGTTTTACGGTAGTAGTTTCGGTAATCAGTACCTACCATTTTCCTAGGCATTTAGGCTATAAAAAATAAAATTACCGGTACCTGTATATCTTGAACAAATATTTGTGGCTAATTATCCCAATTAATTTCAGACTGAGGTGCAATGGATGAGGACACAGGTCTGCGGTCCCACCGGCGTGACCGTAAGGAGAGGAAGGAGAAAGACCGCAGGGATCGGGACCGAGAACGGGACCGCGACCAATATAACAGGGAACGCGAGAAAGACAATGACCGCAATTATGATAGAGAGAGAGGAGACAGAAATAGGGATAGGTATATTGCTTTCCTTAATTTTGAATGCTAATATGCCTATATTTAACTGCCCTGATACTGTTTTAAAAATTATATATCCACTTATTTATTTTGGTATATATTAATATTTATGTAGCTTGGAGAAAGCATACAGTACTGGTAGTTCAGTACTGTACAGTACATAGGCTACCTGTACATAATTTTAAAGAATGAGTGGTCCACATAAGGTGCAGTTTCAGTCTTACATCATAGTTGCAGTGTTCCCAGGCTGCCCCTCTTGTCAGGTTTATTTTTTGAGATCAGATTATATAACCTTATCCCACGCCTTGGTACGTACAGCTCCTTCCACAGACTTTTCACCCAATTTAGATCATCCATCCTCTCTAAATGCCCAAACATGCTTGCATGCATTCTTTGCTGATACTCTTGAATCTTGATATCAAACAGCCTCCTCAACTCCTCACTAGATATGCTATCTTGCAGTTTAGCACCACACATGCATCTCGCCATTCTCATTTTTAAAAGTTTCAATCTGTTGATTTCATCCACAATTCGGACGATTTTTGCGTATTTCCGTAGCATGGAGTCTTGTTTTTATCTCCATGTAAGATCTTAAGCATTGTATGTGTAGCTGGTACATTGGGGTATGCAATCATAGCATTCTATCTATCCATCTATTGCCGGACGCCTTACTCCCCTTACGAGGGTGGCCATACACAGAATGCCCCCAAGCGGACCTATTCCCTGTGAGAGGGACAACCCGAGCCAGTTTAGTGAAGGACTTACAGGATTGACCACTCAATTTAGGATCCGTCCAACTCCGAGGCCCTCTGTTTATCTTGTTAGCACTATTTTTCTACAGTGGTGTTCGGCTAATCCATCCACTAACCTGCCTTACCCTTAGGTAAACAGTACGGATTTGTATCAGGTTTACTCCCCTAGACTGGTTGCCAACCAAGGCTGACAAGTCCCATCCACCCGGATTTGTATAAGGTTGTCTCCCCTAGATGAGTTGCCGACCAAGGCTAACGAGTCCCATCCACCCGGATTTAACAATTAAAACAATTAAAATGCATTGCATATATTTATTATAAATATAATAAAGGTGTCCGAATTCAGATACGATTTGGGGCGATTTCGGACACCTGGCCTGAATTCGGACATGGATTTAAAATACATTCATAGGACTAACCAGTGATCCCAGTATAGATTCAGACCTTTCAGGGGTCAATTCGGACATCATTGAACATCTTACCCCTCCGGATCCGGGGGCCTTCATATGAGGCGATCGTCGTGTCCGGGGGTATTCCTGAAAAATGGCTATCTTCATAATTTGATATCTACTGATTGAGACCACCTAGAGCAGTTAACTAAATTGCATAGTATAGAACCAACCTTCGTCTGTAGAATGGCGTTGAGTTGACATCGCTAAGACAAGTGGTTGCCGAGATATGATGATGGGAATGGAGGTAATTTCCCGCATATTTTCGCCTGTGTCCGAACGCTTCGCCGAGGCCCTGGCTAGCACGTACTAATTCACTCGTCGCTTCCGTGGCTCTTGTTTCGGTACACGATATTATGTTTGTATGGAGATAATCTGATATTATTGTGTCATTTATTACTTGTTCAACCATTATTTGAGTGATATGAAACTTTATATAACATATTTTCGGCGCTTTCACTGTTATTGTAATATTATTGTGTCACTTTCACTTTTATTGTAATAGTATTGTGTCACTTTCACTTTTATTACTCTTCTTGTTATGAATTATTGTCACTCACTGTTATTATTGAGTTATTATTACTTGTTATACATTTTGTGTCACTTTCACTTACTAGGATAGAGGCTAGGCTACGCAAGCGTACAGTACCGTACGGTATCGTATTTGACACTTGTAATGTTGTTGTTGTTCCCCAAGCTGCCTGGCCGAACAGCCCCAAGGCCCCGAGTAAGGCCAAGGCCATAAACGAGCGACCCCACAGAACCCTCTCTGCCGACCACAATAAAGCCTGGGTGACCGAAGCCACTCCATGGCGGGGGGCTGAGAGGGTGCGTAAACGCCCGGGAAACCAAAGCCCCACCCAGGGCCCTGTGCCCCTCAGCAATTATGAAGAGAAAGTTGAGGGGCAAAGGAATAATGTGACTCTTTAGCTTCCAATCTTGGTAGATTGGGAGGTCAATCCACGGAAGAGACGCCGTCACTCGAGATCTAGAAAATATATAAGTAAAAGGAACAGTCAGAGTAAGCTATGGGTATGGCAGAGATCGCTCAGGTCTCACTCTGATAGACCAGCCCATCACCACTTGTAATTATTACATTTGGTTGTTTCTTTCACTTAGACATATTGTTATATTGGTTTTAGTGTCACTTTCACTTATTACAGGTTTCACTTATAAATATGTATTGAATAGTTACTCTAATATAGTTGTTGTGTTTCTTTCACTTGCACATATTGTTATATTGTTTTAGTGTCACTTTCACTTATAAATACTTATTGAATAGTTACTCTAATATATAGTTGTTGTGTCTCTTTCACTTGCACATACTGTTGTATTGTTTTTAGTGTCACTTGCACATAGTGTTTTATTGTTTTAGTGTCACTTTCACTAGTGTTCTCAGGGTCAGTGCCACTTAGAAGTTTACCAGGATGTGGAAATCATCGTGGCAAGGCGTGATGCACAGTGCTACCTGACATTCCTGGCACTGATACAAGGTTTTGGTGTTTGTCTGGGGTTTTTGGGTGGTGTGGCTGCAGACATGGCACCGTTTCTGGGTCTTGCGACCAGCAGCTACTGGAAGGCCGACGATCCTGTGCTTCTTGTAGTGTTCGGAAGCGTATGTGCGCCATGGTGCCAGCTCCTGGCATATGTTGAGCTCGTGGGGAATCCTCAGGCAGGGCATATTCCCCAATGAGATCCAGAATGAGCTGTTTCTGGAATCTCCGAAGGTTGGTGTACTTCCTGGGCATTGTGGGGTTCATCAGCTTGTACAGGTTGTACGAGTTCAGCACAGACACATCCATCATGTGCAGGAAGAACTTCTTGTTAAATATAGTTAAGCTAATCTGCATATGTGATATCTTCCCAAATACTTCATATATATTTTATACACGTTTACAATAATTACCTTTCTGATGCGTAGCTCGCCCTTAAGAACGTTGAACCCTCCAAGATGAACCAGCTACTCAGCAAAACAACAAACCACCATCGTAACCAAGAAGCACAAACGCCGACACACAACAACCACAGCCCAAACAACTACAACGCCATGTAATACCAAACAAACCACATACCATATCCAACTCACTATTTACACCATCTGCTAGTCATGCCTTAAACCACCATTACATGAAACACGCCGGGCAATCGCTCCCCACTATCGCTAGCACAACCTCTCTCCACGATCTCTACTTTCCGACTCCCTTCTCCTCCCCACATCGCATACACACCCCCACTCACGTCATCAGCTGATGACGTCATCGCATCCTCGATAATTTAATCATCAGGGTAATCTACCCTACAAATTATAGATACTCTACATGCGATTATACTATAGGTAGTATAATGATATTATACATAACATATACATTTACTTAATTACCACCCAACTCTTGATCTAACTTGCCAAGGGTAAACAACCATACCGGTCGTTTGCAGGCCAACCATACTTTTGCAAGCCAATTTGTAGCCAGCACATCAAGATTCTAACACTTCTTATACCACCTGCAGGAGGTCCGCAGGCAGTCGATGAAGCCGACCTGCATGTCTGACTTGTCAACCAGACGCATGTTTATGTTGTAGTCCATAACTGCGTCTGGCTTCATGATGGGCTCCCTGGTCCTGTGGTTGACTTTGCCAGAGTCAACCAGGTTGCCCTTGTGGATGGTGCTGATCATGTTGACCTTCCTTTGGTCGTGCCAATGGATTGCCAGCATCGGACCTTGTTGCTTGAGGAAGATGTCCTTCTTCTTGGTCTTTTTGGGGGAATTCCGGCATGTTCTTCCTCGTCCCCCGTACTGTGCCCACAGTCTGGGTTTGCTGCCTGTTCAGGTACTTGGTGAGGATGGGGGACGTATAATAGTTTGTCCGTGTAGAGTATGTGGTTCTTGTTGAAGTAGCGATCCATCATCGCCTTCACCACTGCTCCACCGAACCCTATTTCTTGATCTGCAAGAACCTCACCCTCCTTCCCACTGTAGACAATGAAGTCTAGCACATAACCCGTCTTACAGTCACAGAGGACGAAGAGCTTGATGCCGAATCGATGTCTCTTGGATGGTATGTACTGCCGGAAGTGAAGGTTCCCCCGGAACAGCACAAGAGACTCGTCGATCACAACCTTTTGAAAAGGCTTTAAGAATGTGGAAAACTTGGCCTTCATCATATCGTAGAATCCCCTTATCTTCCACAGGCGGTCTGTTTTGTGTACATTGGTGTTGGTAACGAAGTGCAGGTTACCAAGTATGGTGAAGTAGCGGTCCCGGGACATAAGTTTGCCAAAACCAGGTGTGGCAATTATGTCGCCTGTGATCCAGTAGTCTGCCAGCCGATGCTTCTTCAAATGTGCCATGAGCATGGTCAGTGCTATGAACACATACATTTGGGCAATGGTGACAGGCTTCCAGGCCTTCATGTGGGAACTATGGGTCTTGCCGCTGAGGTGGTCACTGAGGGCCTTCTGCTTATTGGTCTCATCGACAACATATGACATGACATCATTGTCGAAAAAGGCCTTGAATAGCTCGGCAGGTGTTGAGTTGGGTCCCGCTGGGAAAGATGGATCAATCCCTGCGGAATTTTGGGCGTCATCGAATGTGGCATCTTGTGGCTGAAAGGTGGCCCCATCCTCCCACGTCCAGACATCAGCATGCCTGGCACGGGGATGAGCAGGAGGGGCGTCGGCAGCAGCAGGGGCGGCCGCGGCCACGCCCACGCTGATCAGCAGGGCCCCTGACACGTCCACGTCCACGTCCAAGGGCACGGCCACCCCGAGCACGGGGACGTCCACGGCCACGGCGGGGTGCTGGGTCATCCACCCACTCAGCTTCGTCCACAACAGGGTCGTCTGGCAGGTCATAATTATCATCCCCAGAATCTGCACCGTGGTCGTCCATATATCTTGAAGGGCGGCCATATTCGTGGGTGTCTTCAGGGTCATAGGTGGGATCCTGGTCGTCAGTTGGTGGTGATACATCAAGTGGCGACTGCTGGCATGGGCGGCTAGTGGGTGATAAAGGTGAGCTAGTTGGCTCTGAAGTTTTTAGGCGACGACGAGAGCATTTTAGGGGCAGCTTAGGGCCTGAGGTGCTGCTTTGTGCCCCCCCCTGTGGCCATGAACAAGGCCCATCTGGAGGTGTGTTGACCACTTGCACCACTTGTTGATGGCTGTGGGTCATGCTGGGGCAAGACCGCACCACTTGCACCACTTGTTGATGGCTGTGGGTCATGCTGGGACAAGACCGCACCACTTGCACCACTTTTTGATGGCTGTGGGTCATGCGGGTACAATACCGCACCACTTGTTGATGGGTGTGGGTCATGCGGAGTCAATGACGCACCAGCCGCGGGCGACGAGGGCCCGGGAGACAAAGGAATAGGCCTACCCACGCTCAACTCTTCACTCTCATCCTCACTATCAGCATATTCACCTCTTTCCCTTTCGGCCACCTCCCGTGCCTGCTTCCTTGCACTATCCAGCACAGCTCTCCTATAAAAATAACTGGCTATTTTTGCCGGGGAAGGAGTCCCCACAGCCGACGCCGGGGTCGCAAGCGTGCGCGCCGGGTCAAGTTCACGTGATGCGGGTAGGACACTTCCCATTTCACTAACACTTTCATCACCTTGATGATGTTCACCGCATCCAACATTGTCATCATTATCATCATCACCATCGTCATCATCAGTGCTATGAAAGCCCTGGAATTCTTCGCCATCTTCCACTTCATCAACATCTTCACTAACCACATGCTCTTCGTCAAAATCACTCTCAATCTTACTAAGGTTATGATCACTTAACTTTTTTAGCACACGTGCAACACCACCGGGACTTAGCAACGTTTTCTTGGTCGTTTTAGCTTTGCCTTTCTTAGGCTTACGGGTCGCGGCGGCGGGCGTCGAATCGGACTCGGCGATTTTTTTTGGGTTAACTCCAGCCATCTTGGGTGCTAAATAAGAACTGATGCTGCCTGGTAGTTTGTGCTTGGTGGCGCTGCGGTCGCCCACGAACAAAAAAAAATACGCCCGCGCAATTTGAACGCTTTGATTTTGATTTTGCCTCATATGAGGCCTCCCGGACTCCTAACCATAATACGTTTTGCCTCATATGAGGCCTCCCGGATTCCAAGGGTTAAAAGGGTCTTATCACACTCCCTGAAAACGTAAAGACCATAAAAACCATATCGTAAGCTACGACACTTTTGGTGCAATTTCGGACAAATATTTATTTATTTACCATACTCTGCGTAGCAGTATGACCTTAATAATGTAAAAATAAGGATTACTGTGACATTACTCAGAAATACCACGTGTAATGACAACTATAAACCCAAATTAAACTCAATATCCGAATCTGACAGGTTATAGTTAAAGTTTGATTAAATAGTATTATTTATTTAATTAATTTTTATGCAGTCCGAATTCGCCCCATTTTCACGGAAATTTAAAAAATTATAATTTAATACCCAATTACGGGAATAATATACAAGATAATGCCAATCAATTAATTTGTACTTTCACACTAATTACGAAAGTACATCTTGGCACCGTAGACTTTCCTGCATCTACTCATCAACACGTGGGCCCAAGAAAGTTTGCCGTTGTTACGATTTTTTTTTTCCGGTTTTTAACCCTCTCACCACGGAAGGCCTCTTGAACGCCCATAAAAAAGCATATAACAGCTGCCCGGAAGGCCTCTTGAACGCCCAGTGGTTGAAAGCCTGTGAGCTTCGTGTGCGAGGTGTCGGTCCGACGCATGTAAACAACAGCCGGCTGGACCGACGCCCCGCATCTCCGGCCACAAGAAGGAGAGCGTCGCTTGTTCGTGTGTGCCTGTATGTTGTTGTTAAGTATCGAAAAGTGGTGTAAAGTGGCTGTTTTGGCCATAAAGTTATCTCCAATGAAATCATCATCACAGCTCAACCAGTTGACTTAGAGAGCTCTACTTAATGCCATTCTACAGGTAAATAACACAGCTACGCTTGGGGATGCGCGGGAATGCGGGAAGCAGTCTGATTAACGAATATACGGTAGCCTAGCGTAGACGTTTTTCGGCCAAAACACCCGGGTTTCGAGGAATATATATATAATACATAGCCGGGGCTGGAGGGTTTTGTAATCGGTACATATCGCATTATACATTAATACTATTTAACCCTTCAAACTCGGATGGTACACGTGTGTACCATTATGTTTTGCCCCCAGGAACCCGGGTGGTACAACATTGTACCATTGCTTGAAAGCCTGTGAGCTTCGTGTGCGAGGCGTCGGTCCGACGCATGTAAACAACAGCCGGCTGGACCGACGCCCCGCATCTCCGGCCACAAGAAGGAGAGCGTCGCTTGTTCGTGTGTGCCTGTATGTTGTTGTTAAGTATCGAAAAGTAGTGTAAAGTGGCTGTTTTGACCATAAAGTTATCTCCAATGAAATCATTATCACAAATCAAGCACTTGACTTAGAGAGCTCTACTTAACGCCATTCTACAGGTAAATAACACAGCTATGCTTGGGGATGCGCGGGAATGCGGGAAGCAGTCAGCATAACAATGATACGGTAGCCTAGCCTAGACGTTTTTCGGCCAAAACACCCGGATTTCGGGGAATATTTATGTAATGCGTAGCCGGGGCGGGAGGGTTAAGCAAGAAAGTTAGATAAAAGCATTTCGAACAATTGAGTGAAAACGGATTTCTATTATGTTTATTCGTTATCTATTTATCAATTTAATTAACCTTTTATTGACGTAAGGTCCGAATTCGCCCCAGTTGACGGTACCGTATACATTAGCCTACATACAGTACATTTTTAATATATAGTTCTTCCTCTCTATACGATTGGGTTGCATTCCGAGTAATCCAATTGTAAATAGAAATACTGTACTGTACTGTATCGTATAGTGAGGCCATTTTAAGGGTTTCGATGGTGGTACGTTTCTGGACCTAGCCAACTCCACTCGTATACACTAATAAACACTCATATGTAGTTCTTTTCCTTGTCTTAATGAGCATATATACTGTAATTGTTGTTTGGTTTGTATTTCATCTGTGATTAATTTTTCATGTATATATTGTATATATGTATAGACTTAAGCACATACCTAATAGCTTGAGGTGGCCGACTCGAGACAGAAACAGAACAGGTACGGGACCACTTTCGCGTTCCCTCGCCCGTTTCTCTGTCTCGTCTGTTTTTTAGTTATCCTCTGTTTTGTGTGATCTCCCTATTTATTACAGATATAATTGTTGTTTTATTAGTATTAAAAATGTGATTGATTTCCAATGTGATAGGATTAAATACATAAACATCACACCAACACATAATAAACAAATATCATCATTCATCATCATCAAATCTGACGGCTCGCTTCCAGAGGAAGCGCCCCATAAAGGATGGCCATGGCAGAAACTGCCTCCAGACTCCCAGACATGCCCCGACTGACCCACTCCACAGTGCCATTTCCACTAAGTGGATTATGACCATGATCACTGAAGAAGCAGACCCAAAGCAGTCCCTCACCCAGATGGCAGTTCCACCACTATTTTGCTATTTTATTTACCCCAGTGGGGCCTTGGCTTGAAGCATACCAAGCACAGGAATTTTCTGAAGGTAGGAAGCAGTGGTTCACTGCTCCATATGCTGATTGCACCATCAAAGTGGCGGGCAGTGGGATCGCCGCATCCCTACGCCAGAGAGAGAAAGGCCAACTTGTGCCAGTGGGCTGTGAGAGTAAAACACTAGGGAACCATGGGGCACACCATTATGCCCCCACTGCCTTCACCATTCTCAAGAAAAAAGTTAGAAATAAGAATGATGATAAAGGTACACTCAGAGCCGGCTATGGGAAGTAGAGGACACCAACCCTCACTGATAGATCCATTCCACCACACATAAACAAATATCAATCAATACAAAATCTTCCCCCATCTTTTCAGATGCTGAGCTCATTAGGCCTAATGTACCAGTATGTCGCCATACAAGCGGTCTTGTTTTTAAATTTCTCTCGCGCATTACTGAGCCGGGGGAGTGCTGGAGTGCCCTTAGTGATCCCTGATCTCTGGGTCTACTCCTGGGCGACCTAGATCTGTGTTAATTTGTATTTTGTTTTTGTATTTGTTATTTTGTATTGGTCACACGTGTCTTACTCCTGGTTATTTGATGACCACTCCTCGCGATCTACCACCTGAGTGTCAACTATGTCACACTCCATTAACAGTCCATAATTTTCTCTGTCTCTGTCCGGCGTATGAGCCAGAACGACGACGATTCCTGCAGCATGCCTCATTACACTCTATTCTTTCCTCCTTCACTTTCGCTCCTCTCCGACAATCCCTGAGAGCCACCAAACTTTATGATGATATCTGACTACTGACAGTTACGTGACATGACTTTGCACCTCCTCACCGAACACTAGCCTTATGAGGGCCCTGGCCCAGTGGGCTAGTATAAAATAAACACACCAACAACAACATGTTCGGGCTCTGTCTCAAGTTGGCCACCCACAGCTATGGGGTATGTGTCTGAGTATACAGTACATACAGTACATACAGTAGGGTCTCACATAAAACGAGTTTATGGTCGATAAACTAGGGCGTTTTATGCGATTTCGTTTTATGTGAACACAGCATTTTGGTGGCCCAATATCGTCAATGTTCACTGGAAGCGTAAATTTCCGTCAGGAGCGTACGATATTTCGTACATTTTGTACGATATTTCGGCGTTTTATATGAAAGCGTACGATATTTTGTACGTTTTGTACGATATTTCGGCGCTCTATATGAAAACTCCTCGGATTTGCCCCACTTTGCCGGCGGACTCGTTTTATGTGATCACATTAATTCTGATCGAAAATTAAATATTAATATTTTAGGTCGGTCGTTTTAATCGAGACTCGTTTTATGCGGGACCCTACTGTACATACATCACTGAGCAGTATGTGACAAAAATATTGGGGAAATTTTGGTTAATCTTTGTATATTGACTTTTGTGATCTTTTATGAGTTGGTCCGATCAATATTATTTGTATTCAACAACAGATTTTTTTTTTTTTTAAATGCCTGAAATGCTGTGAAAGAAATGTTCAAGATAACCACTTATTTGAATCAATAATATAATCTTTACTAGGCCTAATTAAATTTGGATTTTCCATTTTATTATTTCCCCTTGGGACCTACACAGTTATTGAAGGAAACAAGAATATACAGTATTGTATGTCCCACATTACCTACGGCTTGTCTTACAAAGTGAATAAAGGTGGGGGTGGCATGAACCAAGGGTCATTCTATATTGTATCTATATATTATTTATATTTAATAGGGCCCCTCCATCATTGATGACTTCGCCTATTAATAGTAATAGTCTCCATTCAACATCCTGCGCCAGCATTTTGAATAGCCCACACGGAAGCATCATGAAGTACTCATCATAAGTGCACGCCTAATTCCCTTATGGAATCGTCATTTTGATTGGATTATACAGAGAAAACCCGTATAAAATAAAAAGAAAACTTAATTTAATATCTGTTAATATATGACTTGCCATATACGTGGATTTCTTATACTTTGCTTCCCTGACACCAGGCCCCCTAGCGGCCATCTTCGTCCTTCCTTCTTCCGCGTCCCTTCCGACAACAGGGCTCGCGCCGTGTCCGCTTCATTCATCGTTCGCAGAGCTTCTAGTGAGTCCTTACTCATTTGTATACATCTGTGTTGCAGTAACAAGGTTTAGATTAGCTAGCACGGCTGCCAGATTGGTCGGACCGCAGGTAGAAGTGTTAAAATAGGGTAGCATTGTAACAGGCGTCTACGAGTCCCGGATGGGTGTACCGCGTGTGTTGTTTATTTTGTGATACGCCTTAGCTGTTGTGTTTACTTAGCTAGAAGGCGACCACTCTACGAGGCATGATACAGACTGTCAATATTGAGGTAGTACATGCCATTTTCTTCTATTATCAGCAAAAGCTCTGGTTAAGATTGATTGATTGATTCTTTATTGAGAAAGCATAAATACATGGGAATACATAATTACACGTCTCAAAAGGGCAAAGGTGATAAAACAGTCTTTTACCCTACTCATATTATACATGTACAATATAAACACAAACATGAATACAACATTTAGTAAGTTTTTATCTCTATACTTGTTAGCAAACCAGTTGTCCCTAACTGTTTAAGAAGGACCCTTAGCTAAGCTGGGCTTAGGCTTAGCGCGGGTTTGTTATAATCCTTCTACTTTCCTTATTGTCATAGAATGACCCTCCCACTCCAGTTTAATACATGCCTACATATACACACACATACATACACCCATACACACATAAATACATATACAGTATATACATATATACTGTATATACACATATACATACATATACATACACACACAGACACACACATGCATGTACATATACCTACATACATACATATACACACATTAATTCATACAATAACACACACATTTCACAATATACAGTATATACATATACATTTATTATTATAATAACAATAATGATATAATGAGGCTATCAATTACATAATAATCATAACACTAAATCCTAAACTTTGTTTTATGTATATTTACCTTACGATGTATTGTATTTTTTTGCATTTGGCTATTATTTGAGTAATCATATTATGATTGAACATCCATATAATTTGTTCATCGACCTTATCTATGACATTGTTTCTATATTTCGCTAGGTGTTGGCAGTGCAGTATATAATGATTTAAGGTATGACTTCTTGGATTTTTACATAGTTGACAACATATTTCGTGTTCTCCTTTAGGAACACCAAGTTCCCACATATAACAATATCCTAACCTAAGTCGTGTGCACAAGGAGTCCTTCCAAGCACTTCTTAAGTTTCCGTATATGAAGCTAGTTCGCCGTGCAACGTTATTATAGTGATAGAATGTTGCACTATTCGCGTGTTTTTCTTGCATCATAAAAAGTTCCGCATCCTTTTGTTTTTTTCTAATTGTTGATTTAATTTGTCTTAAAGATTGAATGCACTCGTAATCTATTGTGTCTTTCTCCGTTCCTAATTTAGCAAGTTCGTCCGCTCTTTCATTATTTATTATCCCAACATGTGAAGGTATCCACGTAAATTTTACCATTCTCCCATTATTGCGTAGTTCATCTATAATAACCTTACACTGAGATACCAGCTTTTCATACACAGGTTTTTTGCTGTTCATAGATTCCAAAGCACTTCGACTGTCTACGAAAAAGCACACATCACCTTCTCCCCCTCTTATTTTATTTAACCCGTATAACATAGCACATATTTCTGCCTGCGTAGAGGACACGTTGTTACTTATTCTATAATAATATTCACTGTATATGTTATTGTTACCTACATCGTCACTCACCAGTATCCCACATCCTGCTCTCCCATTTTCTGTGACAGAGCCATCGCAGTATACTTGCGCAACATTATCATCTTTTAATTCATTTATCTTTTCTTCAACAATTATTTTAAGTTCCCCAGTCTCGTACATACTTTTCTTTTTCCCCAGCTTGATAATATTTATATCCACGCCTTTATCTTCCCAGGGTGGAGGTTTTTGTGCCCTCTCTTCGACCAGAAAGAAATTTATTAGGTCAAATTTCTCTACTTTATGTATTAGTTCTTTTAGGTATCCCCTCTTGCCTTGCCTCCTGAAGGTTCGAATTTTACGTATGCCATCGTTGACGTCTTGTGCCAATTTTTCACCACTACCTGACCGTATATGTCTCATTGCCGATACTAGGTTTACTTCCTCTATTCTGTGTCGCAAGGTGTCAAGTGCTCTGGTTAAGGGTGTCTGCACGTGGTGCTCCACCTTCCAGGGTTTGTGTTTTGCTTGGGTGGCCTCCCTCTGCTTGGTGCGGCTGCTGGTTGCTGGGGCGGCGTCTGTGGGGATATTCTTCAGTCCTTGTGGTCGGCCTTGTTAGGGGTCTCCAACGTAGGTTTCAGGTAATTTAGTGGTCTAAATTTTCTGTTGTTATTGTTACCTATGTATGCCCCTGATTCTGGTTCTTGCATGCGGTCTTGTTCCTTCGGGGTAGAGGAGACGTCCCTTATCATTATTATTATTGCATTTATTTTATGTGTGTGGGACTGCGGTAAAAAAGTGGCTGTGCCAACCCCTTTTTTTCCGCAGTTTTTGTTTGTTCCGGCGGCCCCGTGAGTGGGGCCCAGGTTATTCGTCTGTGACGGGTAGAAACATTCAAAGATCCCGGCGTGGTTTGGCTGAACCACTCTTCCGGCGGAATTGCATTCCGAGTAAGGATATAAACTCGGCTCGCCGAGTTAACTCGACCGGCCTGACCTAGTGACACGTCAGACGTACCGCCTGCGGCACCCCCAGTCAAGTGTACACGAAGTGATAGGAAGAGTTTTGCAAACTTATTTAGTTGGATCACACCTTAACAAGGTCAGGGGACCTGTGAAATATCACAGGTAAGTTTGTGAAAATCAGCTAGACAAGTCCGGCGGAAGGTTAGCGTAGTGGTGCATTATAGCTAAGTTTCCGGCGGATTTGAGTTAGGATGTTTAATACCTCGCAGGTTATCCTTATGAGCATTGATTCCTGGATTGTTTTTCCAGGTCCCGGCTGTTTCTCCGGCGGAGTTGGCCTTTGATCCCGGGGGTGGGGGGATCTCATTACGTCACCATGCCTAGGTTTGAACTTTGTGCTACGCCCTCTTGTTCCCTTTTACCAGTTTTTGCTCATTCCCTTTGCATTAAATGCGTGAAATGTCTGGACCGCTCTAGGGGCGTGTGGTTATCCAAAAAGTGCGCCATTTGTGCTGAATTAAAAACCACTGCTGGCTAAGAAAGACCTGTCTTCTTTAGCGGCCTTGCACGAGGTGAAGGCTGCGTTTAACTTTTATGCTAAAGACATAGCCCACAAGGCCCTCCAGTGTGACGATGAAGTCCTGTGGGACAAATTAATTATCAAGTCCCCCTTAGGGACCAGGACCCTCCAAAGCGGTCAGGCCCAAGGTAAAAACTAAAGCTATCAGTAAAAGAGTTTGTCAATAGCAGTAGTGAGAGCGATGTCACCGAGGTCACCGAGGTCCCCTCCTCCGACCGTGCCACTCGGCGGAAGTCGAGGTCCAGGTCGAAGTCTCCCAGGACACACGCTCGCCACTCTACCTCAGATTCTTCCCGGTCTCACAAGCGCCGCAGAGAAGAATACGACACCCCGAGCAGCCGGCGTGAGACTCCGCAGCCGCTCCCTCCTACACCTCCCTCGGATACATTTACACGTGATTCTGGGGAGTCAGAAATAGGATCTGAATCTTTACCATCTACATCTAGGCAGGAACAGGCTATACGTGAACCTCCTAATGTGACTTTTGCAATACCTAAATTAACGGTAGTTCCCCGGGGTGTGAAGGCGGCAGGCCCTAGTAGGGTGCTGGCCGACCAGTTCAGGGGATATCTGCCGGGGGCCCAATTAAGCTCACAGTTGACGCAGGACTCCCTGCCCATGGCAGCAGGGAGTTACTGGCGCCATTCAGACCCATCTCTAAATATCATTCCAGAACGGACTGAGGCCGGCGACATCGACGTGTTGCCGCCGTCAGTGCCCGATTTATCATGGCCCCTGGCAGATAATGAGATAGACTCACACGGGCTAGAATCACAAGAGATCTTAGAGCAGAGTGAGGAGCCGGCGGATGGTTTGTTCTCCCCGGCTCTTCAGTCTCTCCCTAGTAATTATTCTGAGGCTAGTTCAAACTCATCCAAAGATACCTCTAGGAAATGGATGACTTCTGATCAGGTAAAAGAGTTATTACACAATGTGATACATTATCAAACCCCTGCCTCGTCTCATCCCAAAGTTACCCTCTCAGCTCAGCCCCCTAACGCGTCTGTTTTTAGACCTTTAGAGTCGCCAGCTGTTCCCCCTACTTGTCCAGCTCAGTCGGTAGCAGCTGTCCCAGGCCCCACAGGGCCGGCGGCACTCGCTTTGTCCAACTTTAGGGTGGTGACTGATGTTCAACCCCTTCCCTTAGATAAGGAGCCTATGAGGAAGGGCCCCATGCCCCTCCTTTATAGCACAGATTGCTCTTGGGTACCTGTAGTGCCAGAGAACCCCCTTATAGCTCAACCTTCAGTATCAGGGGACCCTCCCGTTCCAGGCGAGTGGTCCATTGAAATTAATAAGAACCGTAAATTTCGGGCCAGAGACGAGACAGGGCGGGTATTAGATGTCTTAATTAACCCTCCAGCCCCGGCTATGTATTATATATATATTCCTCGAAACCCGGGTGTTTTGGCCGAAAAACGTCTAGGCTAGGCGACCGTATATGTGTTAATCTGACTGCTTCCCGCATTCCCGCGCATCCCCAAGCGTAGCTGTGTTATTTACCTGTAGAATGGCATTAAGTAGAGCTCTCTAAGTCAACTGGTTGAGTTGTGATGATGATTTCATTGGAGATAACATGGCCAAAACAGCCACTTTACACTACTTTTCGATACTTAACAACAACATACAGGCACACACGAACAAGCGACGCTCTCCTTCTTGTGGCCGGAGATGCGGGGCGTCGGTCCAGCCGGCTGTTGTTTACATGCGTCGGACCGACGCCTCGCACACGAAGCTCACAGGCTTTCAACCACTGGGCGTTCAAGAGCCCTTCCGGGCAGCTGTTATATGCTTTTTTATGGGCGTTCAAGAGCCCTTCCGTGGTGAGAGGGTTAAGGGTGTCCCAAGCTCACTTAACCCGGCATATTTTGTGTATTCTGCAGCGCCGGCCGTTCCTTCTGCCGCTTCTGCACAACTTTTTGCTGACTGGTCGAAGGCTGATGGCAGTAATGATGTCAAAGCCTTAAATTCTCTTACGCCGGAGTTGGCTACAACTCCGGCTCTGGACCAAGCTCAGACTCCGGTACTGCAGATGCGGCAGCTGGTAGTAGGCCCTTGGGTTGACTGGGAGATAGAAGCACAGGTATTTGCCAAGACTATCACCACCAAAGCTTCACATCAAATCCCACCGGAGAATCATAATTATTTTTCCCTACCAGTATCCCAAGCAGAAGGGGTGCCCCCAGCCTTACTAACATTTCTTGGGGCCCCCAGTGTCATTGCATGCCCTTAACCCTCCTGGCCCGGGCAGGCTCTCAAAATGACAGTGTGGGCTACCCGGGCGATCTGGCCGAAAAACGTCTAGGCCTACGCTACCGTATTTTTGTTTAGTTTAACTGCTAGAAATTTCCCACGTATCTATAAATGTAGTGCGGTTTCCAATCTGTAGACTGACGTTGAGTAGAGCTCTCTATGTCAACTGGTTCAGTTGTGATGACGATTTCAGTGGAGAGCACTTGCAGGCAATGTTAGCAATATGACGATCTTTTCACTACTGAAACAACGACATACAGACATACAATAACAAACGAGTCTTCTCTTTCTTGTTTTCGGAGGTGCGGTGACGTAACGATCGGCTTTGTTTACATGCGTCGGACGCACGGCGTTCAGACCAAGCTGAATAGGCTTTCAAGCTTACAGATTTTAAAATGACACCCGGGCTCCTGCCCTTAATTCGTGGTGTCATTTTAAAATGACAACCGGGCCAGGAGGGTTAATGAGCCTTTCTCTCCCCCACCGGCTACTCACTTGGACCGAGATTTTAAGTTACGCAATAAAGCCTACCGGATGTTCTCGCAGTACTTGGTGAGTCATCAAATAGCCGCCTCTCTTGCACGCACGATCTCGGCCATCAATGAACCCCAAATAAGAAAAGCCGTGGAGCTTTCTCGCAGACTTTCACTACAAAACGCCATTCAATCCCTAGGGGACATTAGAATTGCAATTTTGGAGGCGGTTTGGGCTCGCCAAGATCTGAGAGTACATCTGGTGAGAAAGTTGCCGGCGGACATAGGTCGCCGGGTAACCCTCTCCCCGGTTCTGACACCCACCTTGCTTGACACTGAAACGTGGAGTCTAGTTTTTAATATGGTAAGTGGGTGGAAGCAGGTTACCTCCCAAGCTACGAAGGATCCACCTAAGAAACCCTTTCATAAACCAAAGGGCGGTAGCAAACCGTACCAGCCTCACCCTAAACAATCACCTAGAGACCCCAGACCACCTCCTCAGCACGGAGGTAATCAGTACAAACCCAAACAAGGTAAGCACTGGTATAAAGGGAAAGCCCCATATAAACATCATCAGGGCACTACAACAGCCAAAGCTAGTCAAGCGTCCGATTCCAACCCCCCTCCACCTCCAAAAAACTAGCCACTCACACTCCCCGCATCCCAAGGCCAAGCTCAAAGGCCCAGGATTGGGGAGTTGCCTTGCAGGACGAACCCCGGCTGCACCTGGGTTCGTTCCGTGCGTTCCGCTCAGCTTGGCCCAAACGTACCTGGGCCGGGAAGACAGTGAGCAAGGGAATCACCTGGCGGTGGCTCCGGCGGCCTCGACTGCGTCAGCCGCAAGAATACTCCCCTGTGTCTCAGGAGGCGGAGGTCATGGTACAAGAAATGATTGCCAAACGGGTCCTTATACAGATAGATCCCCTTCAGCCAGTGTTCACGTCAAGACTCTTTTTAGTGCCAAAAAGGGACAGTGGGCAGATGCGACCAGTTCTAGATCTCTCGCATCTGAACACCTTTATAGAGAACTCACCCTTCAGGATGCTGACAGTTCAGCAGCTCAGACTCGCACTTCCGCCGCAAGGTTGGATGTGTTCGATAGATCTCAAAGATGCCTATTGGCATGTCCCTATCAACAAGAGGTTCCAAAAGTTTCTCGCTCTCAGAATCCGACACGAGACTTATGTCTTTCAAAGGATGCCGTTCGGGTTAAACCTAGCACCAAGAGTATTTACCAAACTCGTCCGGCAAGCTCTTTTCCCCCTGTTAGTTCAAGGAATACAGGTGTTTTGGTATCTGGACGATTGGCTAGCAGTGGCAAACTCTGTAGAATTATGTCTAGACCATGTCAACCAGGTGTTAAATCATGTACAAGCCCTAGGGTTCAAGGTGAACTTGGCAAAGTCGCACCTTGTCCCCTCAAGGACGATTCAGTGGTTAGGGCTGATCTGGGATACTGCCGCTCTGACTCTGACTCAGAGTGCGGACAACCGCAACAGATTTCGAAGGAAACTGTTCCGGTTCCTCCACAGTCTGGATACGACCAGGATAACGTGGGATTCCCTGATCGGTTCTATCAACTGGGTACAAATAACTGTCAAGTTGGGCCGATTGAAAGCCAAGCGATTAATCATGGAAGGCAACAAAGCCTTCCCTCTCTTGCCGGAGGAGAAATTATGGCCAATTCCTTCATTAATCCATACCTTGCTATCGGCCTGGACCAAGCAAGACGTCCTCTACTCAGTCACGTCATGGGTTTCTCCCCCGCCTACGGTATGGATAGACACGGACGCCTCGGGGTCCCTGGGTTGGGGATATCAGTCAAGTCTAGGCCACCAAGGGCAAGGCATTTGGGGGACAGACAAACAGTCACATATCAACAAGCAAGATCTTTTAGTTCCCCTGTTTTTTTCTCCAGACTCACGGCACAACATTAAAGAACAAATCAATAGCATTCAGAATGGACAATCAAACCGCAGTTTTTTGCATTCAGAAGCAAGGCTCAGTGAGGTCACAAGAGTTGTCGAGAGTTTCAGAACTTTTGTTTACCCTAGCTGACTCGCTAGGGATTTCCCTACATGCTACCTACCTCCCCGGCGTAGCGAACGTCTGGGCAGACGCTCTATCTCGCCGGTGGAGCACTCTAGTAGAATGGACAATCAAACAGGCTATCTTCAACAAGATGATTGCAAAGTCCACAGATAGACTTGTTTGCGTCAGCAGAGAACCACAGACTGCCACTCTTTTTGACCTGGCACGGGGTAACCCCGATGGGGGGACCCGATGCATTGCTGGTGGACTGGAACAAGTGGACCTCAATCTATCTGTTTCCGCCACCAGACTCTGTGTTAATGTGCAAAGTCATTCACAAACTGAGGGATTACTGGGGCCAGGTAGCGTTGATCGCACCTCTTTGGCCGGCTCAGGTATGGTACCACCAATTGCAACAGTGGTGCAAGAACCCAACGTCCCTCCCGGTCTCCGTCTTCCACTTGGAAACGATTGGCAACCTTCGGACCTCGCTCAGTTTTGCCTTGTGGATATTTACTATGCCAAATGGCTAAATCAATTTGGACCAAGTGTCACCCAAAAGCTCATGAATCAATACACACAGTCGACCAGGCGACAATATCAATCACATTGGAAAACCTTTACAACCTGGATTGTTGAGTCAGAGCAAAAGACTGCCTCGGCAGCCTTAATCTTCAAGTATTTAGACTATCTTTTTGAGCAGATTTTTTTTCTCGGTCATAACGTTAAAAAATCATCTGTCTGCCATTAGGACCCCCTTCCTTGACCTCACCGGCCTGTCTGTTTAGGCGGAGGAGAAGGAGAAGGGTTTGATGAGGGCGTGTTTTAACCCTTCCTACCCGGCCTGCATTAGGTAAGGACAGCACGAAAGAAGGGCCACTACCCGGTATGCCTTATCTAAGGCATGAGCTTAATAGCCTAATTAAGCTTGGTCCGAACGCCGTGCGTACGACGTATGTTAACAAACCCAAGCGTTCGTCACCGCACCTCCGAAAACAAGAAGGAGAAGACTCCTCAATATTATTGTTCTGACGTCATGACGAAATTAGTGTCTAAAAAGCCCCCATATTGGCAACATCTCTGCAATATTGGCTCCACTGAAATCGTCATCACAACTGAACCAGTTGACTTACAGAGCTCTACTCAATGCCAAAATACAGATTGAAAACCGCACTACGATTATAGATGAGTGGGAAAGTTCTAGCAGTGAAAATAAACATAAATACGGTAGCCTAGGCCTAGACGTTTTTCGGCCATATCGCCCGGGTAGGGGCGACCGTCATTGGGTAAGACAGCCCGGGGAGGAAGGGTTAAGCTTCGTCCACCTCCCCGCCAGCTCATGCCCACCTGGTCCCTTGATATAGCTCTAGAGTTGCTGCAATCACGCAAATATAATAATGCGCCGGACTTTGATTCAATTTTAAAGAAAGACGTTTTTCTCATGGCACTTGCCACCGGAAACCGGGTCTCTGAGCTGGCAGCGATGAGCAACGAACCAAACTGTCTCAGGTTTGGGAGACTGCACGACAATGTTCAGATCGCGCCGTCTCCCTCCTTTATTGCTAAGAACGAACATTCGGAACATGTTTTTTCTGAATTTTCCGTCCCGGCCTTAAAAAGAGGCCTCATTCATCACATTTTATGTCCTGTGCAAGCCCTCACAAAGTTTATGAGGATTGTGCAACCTCGCCAACTAGGTGCTTTATGGGTTAACCGACTAGGTAAGCGCATTACAAAACGGAAGTTAGCTTCCTTGCTTGTTGACGTGATCAGGGAAAGCAATCCCGGCGTGATAGGCAGGGCTCACGACATTAGGAAATGGGCAGTGTCACTCAGATTTTTACAAATTTTTTCGATTGATGATATTGCTAAAACCCAACTTTGGGCTTCCAATCATACGTTCCTAACACGCTACCTGTCAGTTGCCCTAGATAAACCAAAGCGTACCTGTGTAGCTTTATGGCAACGGGTACAGTAGGTCTTATGATATTGTTTAGTTTTAAAAAAAGGGTGGGGGTGGGGGTGGGGGTGGGGGTGCGGAATAGTCCATATCCCCCTGTACCCTTGGAGAATTGTGATAAATCACGAGCTGTGATAGGACGGGCTCTACAGTCCATGATTAGTTGACTTATTTTTAAATCCCTAAGAATTTATCGCATAGTTGCAACTATGTCTGTTTTACCAAAGTGTACAATGATATGAATGTACAATTAAGTTAAGAACAGAACGTATACCTACGGCAGAGTTATCGTTCTATAGGACACAGGTGTGTCACTTTTTTTCATGCAGACGATCGGGTGCACCGATCTAACCATGAGCAAGCAGTTTCTTAATGCCACGCACTGCTAGCAGATCTTTTATACCTTTTTATATTTGTATTACATTTATTATGTTCCTTCCAACAACCAACTATACTCCTAAAATCGATTTATGAAATTTACAAACACATGTGGCAGTCCGTGGATTCGAATCCAGGATGCTCACACCGAAAATCAACACCTTATGCATCGCACCACGAAGACAGTTAAAGAATGGTCGACACTGCCTACGATTTATTATGCAACTTCGAATCCTGCATATCAATCTAAGCATGTACACACATCCCAACTGCAACTCACGTAGGCTATGCATATGTGAATGGAAAGAGCAATTAATGGGGCCTTAACCACTAGGGAAGTCCTCTCGATAAATTACCCCTGAACCAATATCAATTATTATGTTCCTTCCAACAACCAACTATACTCCTAAAATCGATTTATGAAATTTACAAACACATGTGGCAGTCCGTGGATTCGAATCCAGGATGCTCACACCGAAAATCAACACCTTATGCATCGCACCACGAAGACAGTTAAAGAATGGTCGACACTGCCTACGATTTATTATGCAACTTCGAATCCTGCATATCAATCTAAGCATGTACACACATCCCAACTGCAACTCACGTAGGCTATGCATATGTGAATGGAAAGAGCAATTAATGGGGCCTTAACCACTAGGGAAGTCCTCTCGATAAATTACCCCTGAACCAATATCAATTATTATGTTCCTTCCAACAACCAACTATACTCCTAAAATCGATTTATGAAATTTACAAACACATGTGGCAGTCCGTGGATTCGAATCCAGGATGCTCACACCGAAAATCAACACCTTATGCATCGCACCACGAAGACAGTTAAAGAATGGTCGACACTGCCTACGATTTATTATGCAACTTCGAATCCTGCATATCAATCTAAGCATGTACACACATCCCAACTGCAACTCACGTAGGCTATGCATATGTGAATGGAAATACAATAAATCTGAAGAAAATGTTATCCGGATTTTTTCTTCCCTAAGGCGAGGATATTTTTTACGAATGTCCCGACTGCAGCAGTCTTCATATTCAGGCGAAGTCGTCAATGATGGAGGGGCCCTATTAAATTATAAGTTTGATTTCCAAAGGGAAGTAGAGAAAACCTAATATTTAGTAGGGCCCCGTAATCATTGACGACTCGGGCCCTCCCAACCATCCCACTTCCCATTCGTTGATTTCTATAAGTTTATTCTTGATATATCAGTGAAGGATGAAGATGGCCGCTAGGGGGCCTGGTGTCAGGGAAGCAAAGCATAAGAAATCCACGTATATGGCAAGTCATATATTAACATATTAAATTAAATTTTATTTTTTATTTTTTACGGAGTTTTTTTCTGTAGGGTACCCAATCAAAATGACGATTACATAAGGGAATTAGGCGTGCACTTATGATGAGTACTCCATGATGCTTCCGCACGGGCTATTCAAAATGCTGGCGCAGGATGTTGAATGGAGACTATTACTATTAATAGGCGAAGTCGTCAATGATTACGGGGCCCTACTAAATATTAGGTTTTCTCTACTTCCCTTTGGGAATCAAACCTATAATTTTGCCAGTCGCCTTGGGGCCCTTGATCTCCAAAGGGGTGACCAAGAATGAATAGTCTCCATTCTCCTCTGTCATCTGGTGCCCCTCCTTCCACCCAACAATACTGTACTTTCACTCATATACCTCTTAACTCCATCCCTCCACCTCAGTCCCTCTCTGCTTTTCCACTTCACTCTCATACAGTCTTGTAGTCATTCTCTCACTCTCCATAATGTGGAGAGTTGGTTCAATCATGTGATGCATATTGTGCTTCACATAACTGAACCAACTCAAGGTGATCTTCACTTACTAGTATTGTATGCAAGATTTGTGAAAAGCTAATTAGGAAGAGATGGATGAAAATGTTGGAGAGAAAGAAGATAATAACCCCAAAGCAATTTGGATTCAGAGAAGGGACATCTTGTGTTACCAGTTTGCTATGTTATTACAGTAGGGTGATAGATGTACTCCAAGAAAGAGGCGGATGGGTGGACTGCGTCTACTTAGACCTTTCCAAAGCATTCGATAAGGTACCACATAAGAGAGTGTTATCTAAGCTTGAGACGCTAGGATGTGTCAGGGGGAGTTTGCTGAAATGGATGGAGAGCTATTTAACAGATAGGGAAATGAGGACCAACATTAGAGGAACTTACTCATCGTGGCGGAAAGTTGAGAGTGGTGTGCCTCAGGGATCTGTGTTGGCACCTCTCATGTTCCTTATGTACGTGAATGACCTGCCGATAGGCATAAACTCCTACATGTCAATGTTTGCAGATGACGTAAAAAATATGAGACAAATAACAAATAAAAGTACTGTAGTTGTGAGGAGCTGCAAGGGGATTTAGATAAAATATACGAATGGAGCACCAAGTGGAAAATGAAATTTATTAATATAAGTAAATGCCATGTGTTAAATATGGGAAGAAGTGTGAATAGACCAAATTGGGAGTACAGGATGGGAGATAATATAATTAGCAAGGCGGAAAAAGGAAAGGATTTAGGGTTGATTATACAAGATAACTTGTCGCCAGAGAAACATATTAACAAGCTCTTTAGCGGAATGTATGCAATGGCCGGGAATATGAAAGTTGCTCACAACTACTTGGATGAGACCATGGTAGCGAAAATTATAATATTAGACCAAGATTGGAGTATGCAGCAGTGGTGTGGTCCCCGCATCTTAAGAATCATATTCACAAGTTAGAAAGAATCCAGAGAGCAGTTACTAGATTGGTTCCAAGTCTCAGAGAACTGCCATATGAAGGGAGGCTAGACAAATTAAATCTACCGAGTCAAAAAGAGAGGGGAGACATGATAATGATGTACAAATGCACCCGAGGGCTGGATAGGGAGGATATATTAATTATGGATACAAGAATAACTAGAGGCCACAGCTACAAAGTAAAAAGACCTACCTGCAAGAACGATATCAGGAAGTTTAGCTTCCCCTATAGATGTATTGACAAATGGAATAGGCTGGAGGAGGAGGTGGTAGGGGCAAGGAACATCCATATTTTCAAGAAAAAATTGGATAAAAGTAGACTGAGAGACGGGACAACATGAGCTTAGCTCAACTCCTGTAAACTACAATTAGGTAAATACACTCCCCAGCACACCACATTCGAGGTTATTCGCCTGTCTATCTCTATGTGACTCCACACAGACTTTTCAAGTAGCAGTAACTCATTTCCATTCCTTTCACCCTTGATTTATATATCACCAACAATGTCCATGCATACAGAAATAATCTTGTTATGGCACTGTCATGTTGTAGCACTCTTGGGGCTTGTGTGGAACAGATAGGTGCTGCAGGGGGACTTTGTTGAGATTTGCTGAGGTACTGTACCGGTACTGTTAGCACTATGCCAGCATCAGCCACAGTGATGACACAATGGAGTAGTGTTATAACAAGACTACAGTTGAACTGCTGGAAGGCAATCTTGTCTGGGCCAATACAATGTGATGGGCAAGAATGCTAAGCAATTATATGTACGGTGTGTACAGTAGTTACTGGAAAATATTTGATATTAACTTAACTTATCTATCTATTGCCGGATGCCTTACTCCCTTTTATGAGGGTGGCCATACACAGAATGCCCCCAAGCGGAACTGTCCCTTGTGAGAAGGATAACCCAAGAGCAATCTTGTGTAGATCCTCCAGTCCCTACTTATTTTGATTTGTTTACTTACTTAAACAGGTATATATTATTATTATCTTCTTTTACAGAGACAAACTACGAGAGAGGGAGAAAGAGCGTGACCGAGATAGAGAAAAGGATCGATCTGAGAAGAGACGAAGTTTGCAGGATGCTAAGCAGCCGAAGGAGGACTATGCTAACAATGAGGAGGTAAATATAGTCAGATTAAGTTACTGGGTAACTTATCAGCTCAATTCACCATTTTCCACAATTTTTTTTTTTTTTTTTTTTTTTTTTTTTTGGCCTATGTGAGTGAAGGCAGAACTGCCTGTAGCGAGTGCCTCTCCTATAGTTGAAAGAGTGACAGGGCCAACATCAAGGGATGTTCGAGCCAAAATGCCTGGACATGCGGAGTTTGAAGCAATTTAAGTCATAGGAGGAGGGAAAGACTGATTCTGGGAGAGAGTTCCAGAGCTCAGCTGTTGAATATAAGAAAGACTGAGAGTAACGTTTCACTCTTGGGTTGGAGAGTTGTACAGAGTAAGGGTGAGATTGTGTTGCAAGACGGGTACCACGTACCCTACGTAGAGGAGGTGGTATACATTGGAGGAGCTCTGAGGAGCACTGATTATTGTAGTAGCGAGAGAGATGCAACATTGCAGCGAAGAGAGAGTTTGCAGAGAGTTGGTGAGTGGGGGGGAATTAATTATACAAAAGGCCTTCCTCTCTACTTTGTCTAGGAGTGCGGTGTGAAAGGATCCTCCCCACACATGTGAACAATACTCAATACAAGAACGCACTGTGCCCCTGTACAGAGCATGAAGCTGTGCAGGGGTAAAGAACCCCTTAACCCGTACAGCCCAGCGACGCGCCTGGCGTGTCGGCGATGTATGTAACGCACAGCCCCAGAGACGCGCCTGGCGCGTCACCCTAATTGCACCGACCGTAACCTCAGGTGTAGCCACTCAAGAGGGCTCAGATTTGTATGGGAACTGTGTACATATCCCACGCAACCGTGCCGATGGTTGAAAACTCTCAAAGTCCACGTGCGTGCGCGTGAGCGCTCAATAACCTGGTTTTTGGGGGTAATTGCCTTCAATTTTTTACTCTTGTAAAATACGTTTTCGGGGGCTCTGTAGGACCATTCTTTAAGCTTTTTGAGCGGTTTTTCGTGGTTTTTCCTTCATTCCTAACCCATTCGCTATTGTTTCTGGAATAAAACCATTTTTTGAAAACCGGCCGGGTTCTGGTGAACAAACATTACAAAACTAGCCGGGGCTGGACGGGTTAAAGGTGGTTGAGCACACCCAGCTTCTGGGAGGCTGCCTTAGCAAGACTGGTAATATGGTCCTTCCAAGTGAGAGCCGAAGAAAAAGAGACACCAAGAATATTGAGAGAAGATGAAGGATTGATTTTTGTATTATTGAAGAATAAGGGATAATCTTCTGGGAGTTCCGAACGGGTAGATAAATGGAGAAATTGGAGTTTGGAATCATTAAAGGCAACAAGGTTTTCTCTGCCCCAATTGGAAATAGTTGTTAGATCAGAAGATAAGTGTTGCATGGCTCCTTCCATTTGTCTATACATTAGGCTACCATAGCGCGGCTTATGTGTTCTGGCAACGTTACGTGTTACCTAAAACCGCGTTAACGAAACCATATGTTTACATGTTAAAGGTACCTGGTGTTCTGCGGGTTTCCACAAAGTCCACTTTTTCTCCATAGAAGCATGATGATGATGCCGTTTTTACCACCATACACTCCCTGCTGAGTAGCTGGGCTAGGGTGGGTGCCCTGATGAATCAGGGACTTAGTGAATAGTTTCCACAGATTGCTAGACCGCACCGTTCACCAACAGCACTGACGTCTGCTAATAACACACTGGGTGGCCCGAGGCTCGAACCGTCAACCTCACGGTTAGCAGGCGAACGCTCTACCAATCGAGCTACGGCCTGTGGCCTATGTTATATTAATTAATTCAATTATAGAGGTTAGGTTAGGTTACATGTGATTTGCATGCATAAACGTAAAATGGGGTGCATTGGATAGATTTGCTCATTGCAACAACTTTTACCTCTGAGTAAATGAAGTGTTGCATCCCCCCCGTCCCCTCCCCTCCAATCCATCGCCGTCACTGCGTCTATTGGCACAATGTTATTCTTTTGCCTCTCCATACAACGCAACATCAGTTTCTCCGTCTTCTTCAGGATAACATTTCCCACTTTAATCGACGACTGAGTACCCTCTGTGGGGTTTCCCTTCACAATCTTAACAATCTTCTCTCTGTCCTTCCAAATGGTACGAATTGTACTTTCATTCACTTCATTTCGTCTTGCTAACTCCACTTGTCTCTTGCCCTTCTCTAATTCTTTCACGATCTCGTACTTCTGTGCGTACGTAAAGGTTCAGCTCTTCTTGGGTGGCATGGTGGCCAGGTAAGAGTCACAGAAAAAAAGCACTTTGGTAACCATGGTCGATGTTACAACACACGCGGTGGGGGGTACAGTAGGTGGGGCGGACAATGGTTGACTGGAGAAGGACACTGGGGAGGGAAATACATACCCGGAATAGCCGCAAGTGACGTCACAGGACCAGGAAGGGAGACGGAAGAGCCTCACCCGCCCGAGGAGAGAGAAACCGCCCGGCCATACCCCGCGTCTGTGTAAGTGTTGACAACGTTATTATAAATTTTGGAATATTGGGGTGTACTGCGTCCCACCAAAACCGTATTACCGGAGTATTGACTGTACATGCTCAGATTAATATGCAGGATTCGAAACTGCATAATAAATCGTAGGCTTGTGCATATTTCTTTAACTGTCTTGATAGCGTAATGCATAAATGCGCGGAATTTCGGTGTGAGTATCCTAGGTTCGAGTCGTTGGAGTGCCACATGTATTTCTTGATTTCATTAATTAAGTTTAGAAGTGAAGTTGGTTGGTGAAAAAATATAATTAATTCTGGTTCAGGATCAATTTATAGCGAGGCCTTCTCTAGGGTTAAGTGCCCCATTAATTACTCCTTCCGTTCGTCTATACATTAGGCTACCATAGCGCAGTTGGAATATACAGTATGTACATGCTCAGATTAATATGCAGGATTTGAAACTGCATAATAAATCGTAGGCTTGTGCATATTTCTTTAACTGTTTTGATAGCGTAATACATAAATGCGTGGAATTTCGGCGTGAGTATCCTAGGTTCGAGTCCTTGGAGTGTCACATGTATTTGTTGATTTCATTAATTGAGTTTAGAAGTGAAGTTGGTTGGTGAAAAAATATAATTCATTACGTTTGTTTTTGAGAGATTACTGGCTGGGGCGTTCTGGAAAACTAATTAAGTAGTGTAAGGTAGAGTCGTCTGCATATGAATGGATGGGACTGGAGGTACAGTTCAGAAGATCATTTATGAAAATTAGAAAGAGAATAGGATATAAGACAGAGCCCTGAGGAACACCGGAGTTGATAGGATGAGAAAGTGAGCGATGGCCGTCCACAACCGCAGCTATGGAACGGCCGGAAGGGAAATTAGAGACAAAGGCACAAATGGAGGGATAGAAACTGAAGGAGGGTAGTTTAGAAATTAAAGATTTGTGCCAGACTTTATCGAAGGTCTTCGATATGTCTAGTGCAATAGAAAAGGTCTCACCGAAGTCCCGAAAGGAGGATGACCAAGAGTTAGTAAGATATGAAAGACGATTACCAGTAGAGTGACCATACTGGCGATCTGAGAGCAGATTATGAGAAGAGGAATGCTTAAGAAATTTGGAAGCAAGAATAGTTTAAAAAACTTTAGAGATACAAGAGATGAGAGCAATTGGACGATAGTTGGAGGGTTGAGAGCGGTCACCCTTCTTTGGGACAGGTTGAATGAGAACAAACTTCCAGCATGAAGGGAAGACGTTAGAGGAGAGACAGAGATGAAAGAGTTTGCCTAGGCAGGGAGTCAGCACGGAAGCACAGTTTTTTAGTACAACAGGAGGAACACCGTCCGGACCGTACGCCTTCTAGTGTTAGCCCAGAGAGGGTATAAAGTACATCTTTGGAAGAGATTAGGATATTAGGCATAAGTAGGAGAGAGTGGGGTGGAGAGGGAAGAATAACACCGGAATTATCCAAGGTGGAGTTTGAGCGAAGAGTTCAGCTTTGTCAGAGGAAGAAGTGATGGTTATGCCATCAGAGTGGAAAAGGGGAGGGAAAGACGAGGAAGATAAATTGTTGGAGAGGTTTTTGGCTAGATGCCAGAAAGCTTGAGAAAATCTAGAGTTGGATAGTTCAGTGCATTTATTATTGATGAAAGAGTGCTTGGCAAGTCGAAGAACAGATTTGGCTTGATTCCGGGCAGAAACATAGGAAGAATGAGATTCTTGATTTTTAAGGTGTCGGTACCGTTTGAATGCTTCCTCCTTGTTGCGAGCAGCAGTAGAACAAGCATGAGTAAACCAAGATTTTTTTGCATTAGTCTGAGAGAAAGAAAATGGAATGTACACTTCCATGCCCGAGAGGATTATCTCGGTAATGCGTTCAGCACTCTCCGAGGGTCCGCGGCCACGGAAGCAGAAGTCATTCCATGGGAAATCAAAGAAGTACTGACGAAGAGCCACCCAGTCGGCAGCGCCAAAGTGCCACAAGCGCCGCCGGCTAGGAGGATCGGGTGGCCGTACTGGAGAGATAGGACAGGTAACGGAGATAAGTTTATGGTCGGAGGAGCCCAAAGGAGAGAAAAGATTGACAGTATAAGAAGGGTTAGAAGTCAGAAACAAGTCAAGGATGTTGGGCCAATCTCCGAAGCGATCCGGGATACGATCGAGTTGCTAGACTAGTTGCTCTTGGTCATTTAGGATAGAAAAGACGAAGGCTTGTTCACCAGGTTGGTCAGTATTAATAGAGGAGAGTCATTGGCAGTGGTGAAGGTTGAAATCTAAGATAGAGATTTCCGAGAAGGGAGATATGGATAGAATGAGTTCCACTTTAGAGTTTAGATAGTCAAAGAATTTGGGAAAGTCGGTAGAGTTAGGAGAAAGATAGACAGTTACTTCTGATTAGTTCAACTAACTTTCATTCTTTGGACATAACACAAAAGATTAGCTATTTTATGCTATATATAATACAGTAACACACTTTTCATCCAAATAGCAGTGGACCAGTGCCCTTTTGGATATTCGGATTTCATTGGACTATTGGGAGGTACCTTTGAAAACACTAATAATATTAGTGTTACGACCAGGGCTCGTATAAAACAAGGGCTCTTAATCATTGGACTAGAAAGGCACACAGCCACAACGGTAACACTAGATCCAACCCTCGAACTTATAATGCCGGCGCACAAAAAACACCTATACCCTCCAGAGTTAAATCTGCGATAACGGGGTATCCTATAACTCGGTATAAGTGCACTACTACTACAGTGCATTCATTCGACATATATCGACAGGCCCCGCCCGCTTCCACCAGCGCTGTAGACGAAGTAGAGCTTATCATACCGCAATCTCGGACAAGTCACTTGTCACCTTACCACGGAGCTGATAAGAGCTCCAAGTAAAATTAATTATACGTTGTAAGAGCGCTTTAATACATGCATATTTGCAGTTATTCTTTACTATACAATATTATCATATACCATAGTACAGATAAGTAAACTCCATTACCATTGTTACCTCGTCTACTTGGGCAGAGCAGAGGTAGAAAATTATTAAGCTAGGCTTAGCGAGCGACTGCGTTTGGGTGTATAGGGTACGGTACCGTAACCGTAATGCCTCTCCCTCCCTCCCTCTCTCTCTCTCATATTGTGAAGAGATCAAAGTTGTCAATGGTCCAAGTATGGGTGAAAGCCGTTGCTGGTAAACTGGTGAATGAAAGACTCCTTCAATCTTCCTGCCTTGAGTTCTGATCTTATTAATTAATGGCTGTGAAACTTTCGTTGCCTCAGAGGTTTTCTTCACCACCACATCAACTGGCTCAGTTATCTCCTTATCAAAATACATGAATACATTCAAGACAATATTCCTGGCTTGACTGACAAGTCGGGGAGAACCAGCAGGTCTGCCAGGGGTATGGGCAGGAGACGCCATCTTCCCCCTTCAGAAGACAGGAGGGAACTGAACTGACGTTTGAATGACAGCGCAGTGACAGTTGAAACCTTGAGAGAGAAGCGTTGCCAATGTAGCTTCCTTACCGCTAGATCAAAAAGTATTTACTTGAACAAGGGAATGGAGCTGTTAAAGACAGGCTCCAGTCTTAATATTTCTTTCTCACTCGTTGATGTAGAAAGGTAGATGGCTTTGTAGGCCATATTTAATAATTTAAAATGATAAATAAATATTGACTTGATCTAGCGGCAAAATTTTACACCTAGCAATAAGAATGCTGGCTATACAGTACTCCGAATCTTTTAGCACATGTTATCAATATTGGAGTAATATTCTAGCAATATTAGGTAGGCATTTACTAGTTTGTATTCTTCTAGTTACTTCTGCAAACAGATTAAATAATATTTTTGTGCTGATTTGGTAACCCTGTTGGACACCCGTATCTCGCACAGTCATGCCAGCCGTATGATAACGGTTGGGGAAGTGGGCGGGGCCTGTCGATATATGTTGAATGAATGCACTGTACAGGCTGATGATCTCTGATACAGCCTGATCACAACAACATACAATTACGTTAATAAGGTATACAAGGAAAAGATAGAGATCTTAATTAAATCACTGCAATGATTTAATGCAAACTAGAAGAAGGTATATTTAAAGTTACTCTAAACAATAATGAACTGTCACTCCTATACTAAAGAAAGTGAACGAAAGTCCCAAAGCATCGAGCAGGAATCTTCTGAAGAAAGTCTGATGCTGGGGTAAGATGATCGTATCGGATTTTGAACTGTTATATAAAGCAGGGACAATATAGGACAAGTGTAGAGACAGACAGTGTCAACTGACACGGGAATAACGATAAATGCACACTAGTATTATCTCCAACCACAAAAGAAGTCCTTCGTCAGGCAACTCAAAAAACCTGCTCAGGTTGTGCAACTCAACAACAACCAAGGCTTACGGTCAACGTGAATAAGAATGCTGCATACATAACATAAGAGTTTATAATTCTAAACGGGTGTCTGCTAGGCTAATAAAGTCTAGCTGGGATGTCGTAGGCTAGGAAACAATGGCTGAGCAAGCGGCTCGTAGCCTAGCGAGATCCTTAAGACTGTGCGGCCAAATTACGTTAATTGACGGGGTGCTCTCTTGAGAGATCCAGATCGCTAGTATCTGGTTCTCTCCTGGCGACCCTCTCAAAGTCAAAACAAAACGAGTTAGCACAGTGCTGGGTGGCAGAGGCAAAAGCCCTCACTCGCAGCACAGTGCTAAACTCACAAGGTACACTGTCAGAAAGACCACCTAGGCTTCCCACGTCTCCGTTGCGATTGTACAGGTTCAACAAAACCTGTTACACATCGGAAATCACAACACAAGTAGCCTTACCCCAGTCTAGCATTAAATAGCCCAACAGACAGCCAAGGAATAGGCAGGGAGACACCGTGAGTGTGTCGAACCTCTACAGACAAAATGGTAACCCCTCCAAAATGCCTAACTAAACATATAATATCTGAGAGCTTCAGCATATAATACGATGGCCGATATATGAAATCGTGCAGAACCAAAGGGGAGTTATGATATTAAATAGATAGGTAAGAAGTTGAGAGAGAGAGAAAGTGCTCTATAGGTAGAAGTCGGGGACAGGTGGCAAGGGATATGTTAAGGGTATGCTGGTCAAGCAAGCTCTGAGCAAGGAAGGCACAAGGCAGCAGGGAAGTGCGGGGGAACTACCTCCTGACGCGGCGGGAGGGGTGGTGAGGCGGCTAGCCACTCAGAGGGCCCGGCCGTGGCATGACATCACCGAGGCAACGTGTAACCCTCCGCGAGTACCCTCTGTCTCCTGCACTTACTCACTCACACTCTCTAGCTGTATCATTCAGTCTTATACATTAAACTTACAACTGATGATATAAAATACAATGCATTGTCACAGGCGAAAATAAAGACTACTTCTGTACTGCCTGTGACATGACGATTCACAAGAAAGAAAGTTCAACATTGTAGATAGACTGTAGCCAAATACACTGCCCTGGCGAGTGCTAGCGAGTGGCCAAGCGAGCGGCTGAGCCCACGTGGCGTTCTGCCAAGCTGCAGGCGTCGCATTAGGCCTACATAATAAAATATATGTAAGTTTTGTCTGGATTTACAGATTTATTTATGCAAACGGCCATTCATGTGTCACCTTTCAAGACATCTAAAATATAATTACGCGTCAAAATCAGGTTGTATCTGTGGCTAACAGCGGGACAAGGTTCGATTTTATCATGTATCTCGTGTATGTTGACTATCTCTCTTATTTATGAGCAGAGATAATTGTTGTTTGGTCTGTATTTAAGCTGTGATTCCTTTCTGATATGATGGAATTAAATGAATAATTAACACACCAACTCATAATAACAGAATAGACACAAAGGTAAATGAAAATGTTTACTTTTTTCCTCCAATCTTTTCTCATCTCTGCTCACTGAGGCATGAATGAAATGGAAAAAACAAGACCCCTTGTATGACAACATGTTACCTGTCAGTGAGCACGTACGTGTCAGACAGGGAAGATGTATGTATGAAAAGACTGCCTCTCCCCCTGAAGGGAAAGGTGTATGCCTCATGTGTTTGTGTGAACCAGGTGTGGGCTCCATATATGGTAAAGGATATAGAAGCAGTGGAGAAAGTGCAGAGGGGAGCTAGCAAGCTGGTACCAACGTTGAAGAACGCGGGCTATGAGCAGTGGTTGAGGACACTGGGGCTTCCGACACTGGCATATAGGAGAAAGAGAGGGGATATGATAGAGACTTTTAAGATAGTGTCAGGAAAGTACGATGAGGATGTGTGTGAAGGTATCTTCTTGATGCGGGAGGGAACAAGAACGAGAGGACACTTAAGAAAATTTACAAAGAAAGAAATAGGCTTGAGAAGGCAAAGAACTCATTTGGTGATAGAGTGGTAAATGAGTGGAACGCACTTCCCCAGTATGTAGTCGATTCCGAATCAATAAGGGAGTTTGAAAGTAATCTTGATAAAGCATGGGGAAGACAAGATTTGAAGTTTGATTATAAAACAAAAATACAGAATAGTAAAAATGTTGCGTCTGCTACCGCCGCCGCCAACACCGTGAACAACGCAGCAGTGCAAGTACTGGTACTAAGCTGGATACACAGGCCTAGTTTGCCTTTTTCCAGAGGATCTACTGTAAGAAACTGTAATGTGTTAGAAGTGCAATGACGTATGCCTCAGAAACATGGGCCGTTAAAGTAGAGGATGTCAACAGAATGGAACGTAATGAGATGAGAATGGTGAGATGGATGTGTGGGGCCAAGCTGATAGAATAACAAATGATAAGCTGAGGAGACGTTTAGGTATAAAGAGTATTAGCGAGGTGATGCGTACAAGTAGACTGGGATGGTAAGGACATGTGGAGAGGATGGATGAACAAAATTGGGTGAAAAAATTCAGGTCTGTGATTGTGGAGGGAGCTGCACCAAGGAAGACCTGGGATCGGACTATACGTGCCGATCTCAAATCCAAAAACTTGACAAGTGAAGCAGCCCTTAACAGGGTTGCCTGAAACGCAGCCATTAGGACAAGAGACTGAAACTGCACGTATGTGTGGAGCACTCAGTCTTAAAATGTTATGTATGTATGTATGTATGTATGTATGTATGTATGTATGTATGTATGTATGTACCGCATATACCTTGACACTTACCCCAGTTTTCCTCTTCTCTTTAAAAAAAAAAAAAAAAAAAAAAAAAAAAAAAAAAATCACACATATCTAGGTCGTCCAGGAGAAATACCCAGAGACCCAGGCCCATTTGGGGTCCCCAGCAAGAGAGTCCCAGGTCCCAAATCCCCCCGGAGAAGCTTCGATTTCCGCAGGCAGACCCGCAGCGGAGCCACCACAAGCCCGCCCACCATGCTTCCAGGCGTACCCTTCATTACCACTGACAACTCGGGCCAGGCGCCTGACGGACTATTATCTAGTCCAACTGGCGCATGACCCTCTCTCCCAAACGACCACGTTTACACTCATCTATTCACTAGCATTCTCCATTCATTCCTATTTATTACCACTTATCTTGCCTGATGTATAGTTATTCTTCTATCTTCCAATGCTTGTCCTACACAGTCTCTCCATCTCAATGGAGGTCTTCCTGTCCCTCTATCTCCCCTTGTATCTGACTCACATATTCTCTTTGTAAGCCTTTCATCTTCCATTCTTACAACATGACCATACCAGCTCAGCACCCTTCTGTCCACTCTGGCCGACAAATATTCCTGCTTCCCTACTCTCCTACATATCTCTTCATTCCTCAATCTGTCTCTATGGGTCACTCCACACATACTCCTTAAGCAGCTCATCTCCATCACATCCAGCTTTTGTTCTCTCCTTTTCCTTCAGAGCCCATGTGTCAGCCCCATACATCACTGTTGGTACAACAATCCCTTGATACATCATCATCATCATCTCCGACGCCTTGCTTCCCCCTGGGAAACCCCCACTAGAGGATGGCCATGACAGAAACGTCTCCAACCTACTTTGTCAAGACATGCCTCCTTTGCCCGTGCCACAATGCCCCTTCCACTACGTGGAAGTTTTTCTTCAATATATTTTTCCAGGCTTTCTTTTCCCATACCATAGGTGGTCTTCCACTACTAGCGGTTCCACTCACCTGACTCCCATATATCTTTCTTGGCATTCTGTCTTCATCCATTCTCTGAACATGACCATACCACCTCAAAGTACTTCTCTTTATCCACTCAACCACACCACAATCAATGCCCAAAGCCTGCTCTTCCATTCCAAAGGACTCGTGCACTTCCCTATTACTTGGCCCATCTAGCCTATTCATGCCAGCTGCCATTCTGAAAAAGCTCATCTCCACAGCTCTTAGTTTGAAGAGGTCCTCGTCACTTGCCGTCCATGTCTCACTTCCATACGAGAGTGTTGGGAGCAGCACACTGTTTCTCAGTGACTTTTTGACTTCCTGGCTAACCATTCTTCCTTTGAGAATACTATCAAGTTCTCCAATCACTTTTCTCCCTTGCATTTTTCTCTCTTTTATCTCACTCTCCATTTTACCATATTTGCATAGTACAGCTCCCAAATACTTGAAACTTTCAACCTCTTCTAGTACAGTACTTCATTTTTCAATTTTATTTTACAACTTTTCTTGTGTTCTTTCTTGATTCTATATTTTTCCTTAAAATCTATAGTTTCATGCATTCTTCTCTCAAACACCATTACCTTACATTTCCCTACATTGACCTTTAACTTTCTCTTTTCACATACCCTGTCAAAGTCAGTGACCACTCTCTGAAGTTCTTCAGCATTTTCCGCCAACAGGACTGCATCGTCCGCATATAGGCATGTTAAAATCTTCCATGTTCTTCCCTCTGATTCCAGTCTAGCTCCCACACCCATTGATACAGCCCTACATTCCCTAATCACTCCATCCATGTATATATTGAACAACCAAGCTGACATGACACATCCCTGTCTTACACCTACATTGACCTCAAAACTTTCACTTAACTTATCCCCTACCTTCACATTTGCCATTGCATTCCTATAAAAAGATTTTACTGCCATTAGCAACTTTCCTCCCACACCATATACTGTTAACACATCCCACAGGCCCTCCCAGTCTACTTTGTCGTAGGCTTTTTCCAAATCCATGAATGCTGCATAGAGTTCTGTTTTTGGCCAGATTATAGGTTTGACTCCTGTAAGGAGATAAAGAAAACCTAATATTTAGTAGTGGCCCCGTAATCATTGACGAACATGCCTATTACATAAGGCATCCTCTTCAAACACTAATCCGCCGTAGTTTGAATCTACCGCGCAGAGCATTTAAAAACTGAGGAGCCTTCATCATGAGCGCACGCGACCTCACTCATGGCTTCAGTCATTATGAATTGGGTTCTCACTACGAAAAAACTTCGTAAAAAATAAAAACAAAAAGAAAATAAGAATAACTATCCAATAAGCTTTCCATCATATCGTGGATGTACTTGTGTGGATTTCTGACCAGACGCTGAATCAGGCGTCATTCCTCCTTCACTGACATATCAAGTAAACCGAAATCCTTAATACATCAACGAATGGGAAGGGGACGGTCGGGAGGGCCCCAGTCGTCAATGATTACGGGGCCACTACTAAATATTAGGTTTTCTTTATCTCCTTACAGGAGTCAAACCTATAATTTATTAGTGGCCCCTCCATCATTGACGAACATGCCTGATATCTAAGACTGGAGGGGGACATTCGTAATCATATCATAACTCTAGAAAAGCAGATAATAAAAACAACCACATAGTATTCTTACTTTTTGAAAAATGTATTTAATACGGCGTAGGCCGGAAATATACAAGAAAAAGGGGTTCAGGCAGGTGCGTGCTTCAAAGAAGCCTGCCCGACAAAAATAGGTAACCCTGAAGATTCTGAACACAGATCTGTAGTTACAAAAGGCACCCCACTCAACGAGTGGTGACAAAAATAATAAGTTATAAGTTTATATGTGCACATCATAAACCCCAAAATACATGTGGAGATCAATTGCTAATGAACTCCATTGAACTAATGTTACATTGCTTTCGCAGCTAAAACTACTATAACAACACCGTTGTTTTGTACTAAACTTTGTACTAGCACAAATTCTTGCAGAGAAATTTTCATATCACATTTTAACCTTAAATTGTATCACAGCTCTCATACTCCGGCGGGGTCTAGGGTGTCCTATGTCAACTGACTGCACCCCCCCCCCCCCCCCTTCCTTGAAAATAAACATAAGTGACTGCAGGGCCACCTAGACCCTCTGCCTTAAAGCTATACATGGTAAGGAAGGTTTGTCTAGAGCAACTGACAAGTATCTAGAGAGAAACGTATGATTAGACGCCCACAACTGTGTGGACGCAATATCTTCAACTGAAAAGTTTTTCAGGAAACGTAAAGAGGCCGCCCACTTGCGTAAATCGTGGGCCCTACCCACAACGCCGGGATTACTCTCTTTAATGACTTCTACCAGAAGAGAGGCTAATCGCCGTTTAAGTAAGCGTTTACCCGTACTCGCTACCCATAAAGCACCTTGGGGGTTATGAGGAGCTATTCTCAAATATTTGGTTAGAGCTTGCACTGGACATAAATTATGATGCACCTTTCCCCTTTTTAACGCCGGCACCGTGAACTCAGAAAACACGTGTGCACTATGCTCATTCTTGGCTACAAACGCCGGGGAGGGTGCAATGGAAATTGAATCATTAAGTCTACCAAACCTAAGACAATTAGGTGTGTTGCTCATCGCCGCCAGCTCAGACACTCTGTTTCCGGTGGCCAAAGCCAAAAGGAAAACTGCCTTCTTTAAGATTAAAGCAAAGTCTGCAGTATTTTGATACAGACGAGAATGAAGTAAAGACAAAGCTTTGTCCAGAGACCAAGTAGGCATGAGCTGACGGGGAGGTGGGCGGAGTTTAAAACACGCTCTCATAAATCCTGTTTCCTCCGCCACCGGTATGGATAGACCTGTAAGGTCGAAAAAGGGCACTCTAATCGCAGTTAAGTGATTCTTCAAAGTAACCACAGATAAACGTTTCTGCTCAAACAGATAGTTCAAGTAATTAAAAACCAATGCCACTGAGGGTACAGTTTGTTCCGTTCTAACAATCCAAGAAGTAAAAGCTTTCCAATGAGATTGATATTGTCGCTTAGTAGACTGAGTATATTGATTGAGCAATTTATTGGTCACATCCCTACCGTATGGTGCTAGCCACTTGGCCTCCTGAATGTCCATAATGCAAAAGTCAGCGAGGTCTCTAGGTTGCCAATCGTGTCTAAGTGGAAGTACCCGACCGGGAGCGATACCGGGTCCGGGCACCACATTATTAACTGCTGGTACCACACCTGCGCCGGCCACAGGGGCGCGATTAGCGAGACTAAGCCTCGATAAACTCGTAGTTTGTTCACTACGTGGCACATTAGTGACGCATCTGGCGGCGGAAACAGATAGATGGAGCTCCATCTGTTCCAGTCTGTCACTAGGGCGTCTGGCCCCCCTGCCGGCGTTATCGCCCGGCGGGTGAGGTATAGAGGGAGCTTGTGAGTCTCCTCGGACGCAAAAAGATCCACTTGTGGATGGGAGAGCTCCGCAATCATTAGGTTGAAAATGGGTTGCTTGAGCTCCCATTCTACTGTCGTGCTCTGTCTCCGGGACAGAGCGTCTGCCCAGACGTTCGCTACGCCTGGGAGATAAGATGCGTGAAGATAAATATCTAGACTGGTGGCTAGAACAAAAATCTCTTCCGACACGAGTAGCAACTTCCTTGACCTCGTTGACCCTTGTTTCTGAATACAGTGAACTGCATTCAGATTGTCCATTCTGAAGGCCACTGACTTGCCCCGTAACGCCAGGCCGTGAGCCTGAAGGAAATACAAGGGGACTAGTAACTCTTTGACATTTATGTGAGAGATTTCTAAGTGGGACCAAAGTCCCTGACCCTGGTGCCCCTGATTTGACTGAAATCCCCACCCTATGGTGCCTGACGCATCCGTGTCTACCCATACCGTTGGAGGAGGAGAGGTCCATGACATGATTGAGTGCAATGTTTCCCTCTTCGCCCAGACCGCTAGTAAGGTGTGGATTAATTTTGGTATGGGCCATAATTTTCCCGTCGGTAAGAGTGGGAAATATTTGTTGCCTTCCAATATTAATCGTTTTACTTTCAACCGGCCCAACTTGACAGTTAGCTGAATCCAGTTGAGAGAGCCGACCAGAGACTCCCAGACTCTTCGTGTCGTAGTCAGACTGTGAAGAAACCTGAACAGTTTCCTGCGAAACCTGTTGCGATTGTCCACACTCTGACTCAGAGTGAGAGCGGCGGTGTCCCAGACCAGCCCTATCCACTGAATTACTCTTGAGGGAACAAGGTTTGACTTTACCAGATTTACCTTGAAGCCTAGAGTTTTGACATGATTTAAAATGATATTGACATGTTTTATGCATAATTGTTGTGTCTCTGCCACCACCAGCCAGTCGTCTAGATACCACAACACTCTGATTCCCTGTTTTAACAACGGCATCAGGGCTTGCCGGACTAGTTTCGTGAATAATCGAGGTGCTAGGTTCAAACCGAATGGCATCCTCTGAAAAACAAAATTTTGGTGCCTGATCCTCAAGGCCAGAAACCTTTGAAATCTTTTGTTGACCGACACGTGCCAATAGGCGTCTGTCAGGTCTAGGGAACACATCCAGCCTCCCGGCGGAAGTGTTAGCCTGATTTGATGAACTGTTAACATTCTGAAAGACTCGTTGTAAATGTGAAGATTCAGATAAGACAGGTCTACGACCGGCCTCATCTGAACACTGTCCCGTTTGGGAACCAAAAACAGTTTTGACGTGAATACAGGGTAATCTGGAGGGACCGGGATGATGACATTCTTGGCAATCATCTCCTGGACCAGCAACTCCACCTCTAATGAAACACAATTTGCCGTTGTCGGCTGACGTAAGCGAGGTCGCCGGAGCCACTGCCAAGTGATGCCTTTGCGTGCCACCATCCGTGCCCAGGTTTTTAACGGCCATGCTTGGTGACACGTTCGGAACGACCCAGTTAGCAGACAAGGGTTCGCCGGCTGTACTTCCCTCGGTTCCTCCGGCTCTAAGATAGGCACTGGGAGTGAGAAAGACTTTAGTTTTTTGATGGTGGGTTTGGTGGTGTTGGACGCTTCGCCGGCTGGCTGGTGTGGGCCGAAGACTGGCCCTGCCCCGGCTTATACTGGCCGCGTCCCCTCTGTCCTGAAAACCCTCTCTGTCTATGCCTGAACTGACCCAGGGGGGATTGGGAGGACTTAGGCGGAAGAAACGGCTTAGAACCCCCTGGCTGAGCTTTAGTAGGAGGCTTAGGTTTGGGGAAGTTAAATGCGGGTTTCTTAGCCTGTGCGGGACTGTGCTTCACGGCCTGTGCCATGTTAAACACTGTTCGCCATACATCAGGGGACATTAAAGAAGGTGTAAGTACTGGGGACATTACCACCTGGTTAGCAATGCGATCAGGCAGCTTGCGAACTAATGACATCCTAAGATCCTGTCGTGCTCGCACCGCCTCAAGTAAGGCTGTGCGTATGTCACCTAAGGATTGAATCGACGACTGAAGAATCAGACGCCGGGATAACTCAACTGATCTTCGAGCATCCGCGTCTGCGATTGCCTGAGTAGACCTGAGTAAAGACTTAGCCACCTGTTGAGAAACTATGTACTGTGAAAACAGGCGGAAAGCTTTTCCCCTTAGCCTAAATTCTCTGTCTAGGTGAGAAGGGGTAGGGGTAGTGAATGGTTCCTTTAGTTCACAAAGATTAATCTTAGGGGCAGCTAAAAAAGAAAATAAAGCTAACGGAACTCCGCCGGCAGAACCTACCGGCATGGAGAACCATGAATGTGTATCCTGAGGGATCTGGTGGGAAGATTTAGAAGTGAAAGTGGTTGCAAAGTTTTGAGCCTCTACCTCCCAATCCACCCAAGGTCCTGGTCCCAACTGTCCCACCTTCAACACTGGATTAGCTGTCTCGTCTGTGACGGTCTGTAAATCTAGTTCAGGAGTAAGAGCCGACAGAGCCTTAATATCATTAAACCCATCCAGCTTAGACCAGTCTGAAAAAAGTTTTGAAGCTGAGGCAGGGGGTAAAGCAGGCTTAGATGCATAAACAAAATAATCCTGATGATAATAACTAGGTATAGCCTTGATATTCACGTCCAAAACATTACCCAAGGCATCCAATGCCCTTAATTTCTTAGACTTATTTCCCTGGATAAACCACTCACGTGGTACCGGGAGTTCCCCTGACAAGGTAGGCTGGGCAAGCTCTGGCTTAGAGGGGTTCAAAGGGACCCATGACTCGTCTGGCCCATAAAGCAGGGGCATAGCTACCTTTCTAAGAGGCGCTTTGTCTAGAGGGGGTGGATTAACATCCGTAATGACCCTGACATTTGACGTAGTGAATGCCGCCGTAGCTGGCTTAGAGCTCCCTGCCGGTGACAGAGTAGGAGGGTTAGGAATCTTAGATAAATCGATTGACGTTATCAGAGGCCGTACCGCAGAACTTGTCAAGGGAGCCCCCAAGTCCATTGTGGGGTTTTCTCGTTGTTGATTAAAGAATTTTGATAGAGCATGAGTAAGTAACCCATCAATTTCTTGTGCTGTAACAAACTGGTTAGATGCAGAACTTTCAGGTGAATCAGTATTATCATGGGCGGCGTCCAGGCCTGAGCCTGACCCTTGTCCCTCCCTATCTGAAATTAATGACACTTCATCTTGTTCCTCCCGATCCTCCTGAGAAGACCCCGCCGAGGCAGGGGCACCTTGTTTCCAAGATAAATCAGGGATAGAGGATGGGGTCGCCGCGTCCCTGTGGACATCGGCTACTGTGTGACTCGTATGAGTCGGACGTGGATGGTCAGACCCTGGCTGAGCAAACCGCCAAACACCGAGGCTCTGGCCTACGCTCTCTTGAGAGTCTGAAACATTCTCAATTATTGAATTTCCTGAACTTTCCGTTTCTAGGGTTAAAATATCAATAGGTAAATCTTGTTTAGGGACAGGCGCTTCACTATACTCTGAGGCTGTAACAGAAACATTTTCAGGTGTAGAGGTACGATGAGATGCACTAGACTTAGTAGAATGTCGAGAGGACTTCTTATGGGAATCCTTTTTGGAGGATTTGTGGCTACGGTGTGACCGCGAACTAGACCTAGGTTTGGAAGAATCACCACCATGGCCACTGGGGGAAGCTTCAGTCTTACACTTCTTACTAGCCGGGGAAGAGGCCCGACTTGAAGACCGCTGTCTGAGGGGTGACCTTGACCTCGATCTCGCCTGCGACGAGGAGGTGGCTGCCGGGGGAGTAGGCTCTCTCGGGCGTTTAAACGTATCCACAGACGATACAGAACCCTGGCTAGTCTCTGTCGGCTTAAAACCCGTTACTCTAGAGGTACGTTTAGGGGGAGGGTGCTCTGACAGCAACTTATCCCAAAGTGGGACGTTGTCACATTGAAGTGACTTATGTGCGACAATGGTAGTATAGGCCGACATTTGTTGTCTGACCTCTCTCAACGCTACCGCCGCGGTCTTGTCATTGTCACACAGGACTTTATTGGCTAATTGGGAGCAAAATGAACAATTAAGTGTAACCCAGAGACCCCTTGAACGGTCTAGACATCTAACACACCTTATGCAAAGGGTATGCGCAAAAATTGGGATACCCGCGCAAGTAGGGGTAATGCACAGGGCAAAAACTGGGGCCACATTAGCCATGACAGAGACTGGTGTGAGGAAACTACCGCCGGGTCTGTATTGGTCCGCCGGAGCTCAGCTCTGGAAAAATAAAGAAAAATTTCCAGGAATTAATGCTCATAAGGTTAACCCACGTGTACGCATACCAGTGTTAATAACCCGCCGGGTAACGGGATGCAAAGACACAGCTAACACATCCCGCTACGCGGCTGGGTGTAAAGAGGCTAAACAAATCTTCTTAGCTAAAGAACATGAAGAATACCCTCTGATATAATGGTCCAGTATGGCACTTATAGTCTGTAGGAGGTGGTGACTGTCTCAAGATTCAATTTTGTAACAAAGCCCCCCCTCATAAAGACGCCGGCCCTTGAAATATTTTAGTAGAATAGCCCAGGGCAGGAATATACGAGATCTGATTTTTTAACGAATTGTCCCAAACGATCGTCGTAAAAATAGAAGGCGGCGATACTGAAAGTATCACCCAATTAAGGTTAATCGAAATTGAATTTGTTTATAAATTCCTTAGTTCCTCCACTTAGGGGCACCCGCCGGGTGTGGGAATCGATTTGGTTAAACCTCACTGATCCTTCAATTGCCGTAAGAGTAAAGGCAGCGATACACAGAGTATCACTCAAATGGATTGGTTAACTATATGAGACCTAAGTCGTTTTATCCCACCCTGCTCAGGTGCACCCGCCGGGTGAGAAGTCTAAAAGTTAACCCCACAAGTTCCTGACCCCACTTCTTTGTAAAAGAACGCCGGGGAGGAACGCCTAAACAACAGCTAGGTTTTCCATGTGGTTGTCGTAAACCAGGTAGAAAAACCTATAAAAAACGAGTGTTCTCAAGAACGTCGTTTCTTTATATATATCTAAATATATATGTAAGGATGGGTACAGCCATCCCGCCGGGAATTTAAAGGAGGCCTGAAACCAGGCACCCACAGAGACGCAGTCCTGGAGAGCCACAGACACCTCCCCACGCCGGGGAACCAGCCAGAGTTAAAAACCACGTGTGGCCCAACACTGCTCATCGGTCAGGATTTTTCATGGTGAAACCGAGAAAAACCCGCCGGAAGGCAAACCCCACCCTGAACAGACACCATCTGAACAATACGACACGAGGAGAGACACGCACGACTAACCAAGGTCACAACATAATCCGTGGAATTAGCCAATACACAACTAAACCAGGAAACAAATATAGTCCGAGGAATTAGCCAATACACAACTAAAACCCGGATACACATGACACAGTAGGGCATATTTATAAAATAAATAATAACACTAGACATGTGGCAAAGCTACGAGCGGCTGGCTAGGCCTAGGTAGACGGCATGAAAATAGTTGAAATATAAACACACACTGGAATATCACAACAGGAACCACCGCCAACACACCACCGAAGCGATAACTTCCACCCCGGGAAGCCTGACACGGACCCAGAAAAAACTTCACTAAGTGAATAAAAATACGCTGGGAACGTCAGCAAACACACAGCTTACCTCATCAGAAGGATAAAAGGCAGCAATAATTAACGCGTAATGAAAGCCGCCTGCATCACCAACTAACACAACTGTGAAAAGTTCACGTGTCCACAACAGGACCACGAGGGTACATCCGAAATAGATGCCCCATACATACGACCCAAAATACACTGCACTGCGGGCAACCAGCCCAGGACACTCCTGCTACGCCTATCCTAACCTTACTCGATACATCCTAGAGTAAACAAATGAGAAAAAACTCACTAGGGACGCAACGAATGCGGAACCAGCGGAGCCTGAAAGGTACGTCCGGGCAGGCTGAGCGCAGAGCAAAGAAGGAGGAATGACGCCTGATTCAGCGTCTGGTCAGAAATCCACACAAGTACATCCACGATATGATGGAAAGCTTATTGGATAGTTATTCTTATTTTCTTTTTGTTTTTATTTTTTACGAAGTTTTTTCGTAGTGAGAACCCAATTCATAATGACTGAAGCCATGAGTGAGGTCGCGTGCGCTCATGATGAAGGCTCCTCAGTTTTTAAATGCTCTGCGTGGTAGATTCAAACTACGGCGGATTAGTGTTTGAAGAGGATGCCTTATGTAATAGGCATGTTCGTCAATGATGGAGGGGCCACTAATAAATACTTCTCTACCAACAATCGCATTGAGGCTATCTGGGCAACGCAGCCCCTGCCCTTTCTGAAACCTCCCTGTTCCTCGCCTATTTTGTCATCCGTTATCTTCTGTAGCCTCTGTGTTACTACTCTTGCGTGTACCTTTCCAGGTATGCTAAGCAAGCTAATTCCCCTATAATTCTTACACTCTTCTTTACTACCCTTCCCTTTGTACAAGGGTACTATCACTGCTTTCCTCCAGTCCTCTGGTACACTTTCCTTTTCCCATGCTAATTTACATAACCTATGCATTATGTCAACAGCTTCTTCTCCTCCATATCTCAGCATTTCACCTGGGATGTTATCTACTCCAGCAGCTTTGCCCATTTTAAGTCTATTGATTGCTTCTTTTACTTCTTCTCTGCTTATCTGGCTTTCAACTACCCTGTTTATTCTACCTCTCTCCATTCCTATGGATGAGATCTTTGCCTTCCCCCTACTCTTTACAGCTAAGCTACTAAAATGATCTTTCCATACTTTCACCACACCATCACCCTCTACCACTTCCCCATTCATGTCCCTCATCCTACCACCTGAGACACACTCAGTCTTCTTCCCTCTGGCTTCTTTCACAGCTCTGTAGTATGCTTTCCTGTCATTCAGAAACTGTTCACTAATCTTTCTCCCATACGCCTCATCTGTCTTCCTTTTAGCGTCTTGTATCACCCTCTTCACTCTTTGTTTCAAATTTTTATATTCTTCTTTCCTCGCATCTCTAGTTTCTCTAGGTATATTCTTTTGCAGCATACTCTTTCTGAACTCTTTTTTTTTTTTTCACTATTTCTTCTATCTCTTTACTAAACCATGCGTTACCTTTCTTCTTCCACATTTTAAAGGTTTTCTTCCCACATACTTTCTCAGCTGCTTTAATCATGGAGTCTCTTGTACCTTTCCATACTTCGTCTACAGTATTTCCCAGATCTATCATAACATCCATGTCCTTTATAGTCTCTTTCAGGATGTCCTTGTATTTTGTTGCATTACATTCTTCATTTAATTTTCTCACATTTATTCTCTCTACTGTCAGTTTTCTCTCTTTCCTCTCATATTTCCACTCTTTCCTTATCCTCACTTTTGTCAGCACTGTATAGTGGTCTGTTCCCGTCAGCATACCTCTTACAGCTTTTGAATCTAAAATTCTTCCTTTTAGTCCGGAGTCCATCATGGCGTAGTCAATTAGAGATTTCTGTTCCTGCTCACCTTCACCTCTGTGCCATGTATATCTATGAATGTGACGATGTTCAAAAAATTTGTTAGCCAGAAACATCTCTCTCTCCGCACATACTTCTAAAAGGAAGTCACCATTCATATTCCTACCCTCCACACCCCATTTACCCACTATACCTTCTATCTCCTCGTTTCCAACTCTACCATTCATGTCACCTACTAATATTACTTGTGTACACTCTTGCCTTTCTCTTATACATTTATTGACTTTATTCCAAAATTTTCTATTTTCTTCCGCACCTTTCCCAGTTTCTTGGTTGACTGGTGCATAGACACACATAAAAGTATACCTATCTATCCCAATCTTGCACTCACACCATACAATTCTTGAGTCCACGCATCCATAGTTTTTCACGCACTTCCTCAACCTTTCTGACAAAATTACTGCTACCCCTTCCTTTTTCGTACGTTTATATCCTGCATCCAATCCAGACCAGACAACCCATCCTTCCCCACCCCACAAATCATGCTCACTCTCACCATCCCACACTCCAGAACCCAACAGGTGCGTCTCACCTACCCCACACACATCCACACATCCATCTTTAAGCTCTCGCATCAGACACTCTCTCTTGCTAAAATCATTTATGCCATTGGCATTGAAGGCACAGACACGGAGCACGCTTTCCTTCACCCGAACGACGTTTCCACCACTTTTCTGCTTTGTTCCTCCACCCCCGAGGGGGTCCTGGCCGGCAGCATACCGAGCACAGTTGTTTCCCAGGAGGACTTGGGGCCTGGACATAATGCCTCCAAACAGGGCGCCGGATTGTCAAAAGTATACTAAAATAAAAAATAAAAACTGATACTAACATCAGTAAAAAACATAGAACACAGTAAAAATGAAAATATTAAGAAGATAGGGAGAACAAAAATATACAGGGGACAACAGAAATATAGTTACAAGGGGGATAATTTTTATAGTGGAAATTAAAAGAGGATTTAAAATTAAAAACAAAGTGTGCTGCTGAAGAAAATAGCACACCCACCCTCCCCTTTAGTTCCACCGTCAAGCAAAAATAAAAATGTTAGAAATTTAAAAGGGAGGATTAAAATAAGGACGGTGTAATAACGAGGCTACCTCGAGAAGGCGGGGTAGGACTTCCTTACCGTAACTAGTCACGGTAAGCTACAGAGGTGCGTTTTAGCAAGACTTTAACCAATACCGTACTTATACGCAGATGACAGGACCTCTAAACCTCATTGGTTACGATACTGCCACTGCGCAAGGCTTGATACATTGCACTTTTAACTTTCATTCCGAGATTTCTCACCTTCCACATATTTCCCATTGCACTAAAAACTTTCCTTCCTTCACATACTCTCTGTTTTACCTCCATTCTTGCTTTTTTTTTTTTTTTTTTTTTTTCTTACAGTAGATCCTCTGGAAAAAGGCAAACTAGGCCTGTGTATCCAGCTCAGTACTGTACCAGTACTTGCACTGCTGCGGTCGTTCACGGTGTTGGCGGCGGCGGTAGCAGACGCAAAATTTTTACTATTCTGTATTTTTGCTTTATAATCAAACTTCAAATCTTGTCTTCCCCATGCTTTATCAAGATTACTTTCAAACTCCCTTATTGATTCGGAATCGACTACATACTGGGGCAGTGCGTTCCACTCATTTACCACTCTATCACAAAATGAGTTGTTTGCCTTCTCAAGCCTATTTCTTTCTTTGTAAATTTTCTTAGAGTGTCCCCTCGTTCTTGTTCCCTCCCGCATCAAGAAGATACCTTCACACACATCCTCATCATACTTTCCTGACACTATCTTAAAAGTCTCTATCATATCCCCTCTCTTTCTCCTATATGCCAGTGTCGGAAGCCCCAGTGTCCTCAACCTCTGCTCATAGCCCGCGTTCTTCAACGTTGGAACTAGCTTGCTAGCTCTCCTCTGCACTTTCTCCACTGCTTCTATATCCTTTACCATATATGGAGCCCACATCTGGTTCGCATATGCCAGGTGCGGCCTAACCAGCGCTGTATAGAGATTCCTGAAGATTTCTTCGTCAAGTGACACAAATGTCCTCCTTATCAGCCCTACAATTCTATTGGCTTTGTTATCTTTTCCGTAAAATGTTCTGAGAAATTTAACTTATTGTCTATCACTACTCCTATATCCTTTTCTGCATTCACTTCCTCCATCGCTTCATACATACTGTATCCTACCTTGTCTATCTTGCTTGTCCCAATCCGCATGTACTTGCATTTTTTTGGATGAAAAGGCATTAACCAATGCTCAGACCATCCCTTCATGCCCTCCACATCTCCTTGAAGCAAACCCACATCTTCCTTACTCCTCACTCTTCTATACAGCTTAGTGTCATCCGCATACAGGTATACCTCACTTCCATTAGTTATAACTTCAGGTAAGTCATTGATAAATATAACGAACAGTAGTGGTCCCAACACAGATTCCTGAGGTACCCCACTTGTAATTTCCCTCCACCGTTCCCAATCGTTCCTCCTAGATATTTAAAACCTACTTGTTCCAATATTTCCCCATCCAGCCTCACATCTAGATTCACCCTACGAGCACCCCAATTATACAACATCACTTTACTTTTATTGACGTTTACCTTCAGCTTCCTCCTCCCACAAACCACACCAAACTCTTTGACTACCTGCTGCAGTTTCTCCTCAGAATCCGCCACCAACGCTGTGTCATCAGCGAACAGCAACTGATTCAACTCCCAACCTCTACCATCTTTCCTACTAAGCCCAATCCTCTACCCATACCTTTTGATACCTTTTGATGTGTTCGCCACTCTTCTAGCGGCACCAAGAAGCGCGACGCCCCTCGTTATGGGTGGTGATTTGGTGCAGTAGACTGTTTGAAGCGACAGCTCGATCCCTTGCGAGGATGGGCTCGTCTGGCACTTTTTGCAGTTCGACATCTAGGGCTCTCTTGAAGTTGTCTAACGAGCTGTCCCTCATGTCTCTTACTCGCCGTGGGAGTTTGTTGAAGAGACGTGGGCCTCTGTGTGATAACCAGCCCTCTCGCAGAGAGCCCATAGCACCCCTGTTATTCATCCGGGGGATTTCGCATTCCCAGCCTCTCCTATCACTGAATTTCATGACTATCAGAGTATGTAGGTTTGGTACTAAACCCGCTGCGATTTTCCACGTGTATATTATTAGGTAACGTTCTCTTCTATGTTCCAGTGAGTACAGATTCAGTGCTCTTAAACGTTCCCAATAGTGTAGCTGTTTTATCGAACTTATATGCGAAGTGAAATTTCTTTGTACACTCTCTACGTCATTTATTTCACCTGCTTTGTATGGGGATGTTAATACGCTACAGTATTCAATCCGCGGTAGCACTAGAGATTTGAAGAGCGTTATCATAGGTAATTCACCGCGTGTTTTAAAAGTACGCAGAATCCAACCCGTTAGACGTTTCGCAGCCGCCACTTTGACCTGGTTATGTACTTTGAAACTCATATTTTCAGACATTAATACCCCAAGGTCTTTCACACTGTCTCTGAAACCCATATTTTCAGACATTAATACCCCAAGGTCTTTAACACCATTATTATCTCTGTACCGTATTAATTGGAATTTTTCTTCATTGAATTGCATGTTGTTTTCCCTGGTCCACTGGAACACTACATTCATGTCTTCCTGCAGTCGGCCCGTGTCCTCTTGTGTGTTTACTATCTTGCTTAATTTTGTGTCGTCAGCAAAAGACGACACCGTACTGTGTCTGGTGTTGGTATCTATGTCGCAAATTAGTATGAGGAACAGAAGGGGCGCTAGCACTGTTCCTTGGGGCACTGAGCTTTTGACATCCGAAGGCTCAGATGTGACTTGGTTTACTGCTACTGATTGTTTTCGGTTTACGAGGAAATTGTATATCCACCGTCTGATTTTCCCAGTTATACCTTTTGCTTTCAGTTTGTGGGCTATTATACCATGGTCACATTTATCAAATGCCTTAGCAAAATCGGTGTAAATGACATCCACGTTTTTCTTTCTTCTAGCTCTTTAAGAATTTTGTCATAGTGTTCCAAAAGTTGTGAGAGACATGATCTTCCCGCTCTGAACCCATGTTGACCGGTGTTGTGTAGTTCATTTGCCTCCATGAATGTTGAAATTTTGCTTCGCAGAACTCGCTCGAAAACTTTAATGATGTGAGAGGTTAGAGCTACCGGGCGGTAGTTTTTTGGTAGTGCTTTACTCCCTCCTTTATGCAGTGGGGCAATTATTGCGTTTTTCAAGCTATCTGGTATGTCACCAGTGTCTAGACTCCTTCTCCACATTATAGCCAGGGGTTTTGAGAGGTTTCCTTACATTTCTTCATTAGGATCGAATTCCATGAGTCCGGGCCTGGTGCCGAGTGGGATGGCATGTTGGAAATGGCCTCTTCTATGTCTTTTGGACCGAAATCAATATCCAGCATCTGGGGGGTTTCCGTGGGGGAGGTTTCCATGAAAAATATATTTTGGTCTCTGATGACTTTAGTTTCATCAGGCTCACTGAATGCCATTTCATACTGCCTGCTTAAGGGGAGCGTCCGCCATGGGGTATTAGAGGTGCAAGTTGAAAAATCCGAAATTGAGATTTTCACTGCTCCCGTGAGGGCAACACTCTAGGCATCTCCTGGCAAAATTTTAGACTCGTAAAATAAAAATTACCGTAAATACAGCCCCCCCACCTTATGCAATGGATAAATTTAGTTTTTCGCCTTTTTCTCAAAACTATAATTATTCGAACAAAAAACCTAAAAACTTTAGTAATTTTGGTCCGATTTTAATAAATAAAAAACCATTGGAAAGAGGAGAGTAAATGCAGTAGAATGTACTGAGGAATTTTTGATAAACCCATAACGTTTTTGACAGGAGGCTTGAAACCGTTTAAATATATAAAAAAACAAAACTAAAAATAATTAATGAAAAACTATAAGATGTATCAAAAATCCCTCTGTACATTTTATTGCATTTTTTCTCCTCTTTCCAATGGTATTTGTTTGATGTAGATTGGACCAAAAGTTTTTTAGTTTTTAGGTTTTGAAAATTTGGCCAAAATGCGAAAATCCGAGGTAGCGAAAAAACTATTCATCCGAATGTATTCATTTTTGGATATGTTGTTCCTAGAAGTGGTATCTATCACCTGTAAAGAAATGAACACAATCAGACCATTTTGAAATACATGGCGGACGCTCCCCTTAACCCTCCAGCCCCGGGGGCTATAGCTTACGACTGTGCTCCGGTACCGGGTGTTTTGACGATCTTTGGCTTATGTTAACTACTCTGTAAGTCAATGAATATGTCATGTAATGTTGTGAATAAAAAAGAATAATGTTCCACAAACCTTCCTCTGTCGAATGACGTTGAGTAGAGGTCTCTAGCCCCTCTGGTTGCATAATGGTGAGCGCGGGAAGACGAGTGCTTTTCGGCGGCAAATTCTTCCCGCGTTCGGACGCGTCGCCTCGGCCATGGCTACGACGCACCTAGCCGCTCGCCGCGCCAAAGTATTTATCTCCCTTAGACGATTTTAGTGTTTGATATTGAGAATGTGATGTTTATTTGATATTTTCTAGTTATTTTGAGGCCAATTATATAAAATATGTTTATTAGGGTATCACTGTCACTGATATTGCTAATTTTCACTCAATACCGTACATTTTATTAGTAATTGAGGTAGCTTATTGTTGTATTAGGCACTGATTATTCGTTATCACAGGTGTTTATTATACTTTGGCCATCAAATATTAGGTCTTGTGTCACTTTCACTTTGACAAATATGCTTTAGAGAGTGTCACTGTCACTGATAATGCTCATTTTCACTCGATACCGTACATTTTATTAGTAATTGAGGTAGGTTATTGTTGTATTAGGCACTGATTATTCGTTATCACAGGTGTTTATTATACTTTGGCCATCAAATATTAGGTCTTGTGTCACTTTCACTTTGACAAATATGCTTTAGAGAGTGTCACTGTCACTGATAATGCTCATTTTCACTCGATACCGTACATTTTATTAGTAATTGAGGTAGGTTATTGTTGTATTAGGCACTGATTATTCGTTATCACAGGTGTTTATTATACTTTGGCCATCAAATATTAGGTCTTGTGTCACTTTCACTTTGACAAATATGCTTTAGAGAGTGTCACTGTCACTGATAATGCTCATTTTCACTCTATACCGTACATTTTATTAGTAATTGAGGTAGGTTATTGTTGTATTAGGCACTGATTATTCGTTATCACAGGTGTTTATTATACTTTGGCCATCAAATATTAGGTCTTGTGTCACTTTCACTTAGTTATATGATTTGTAAACGTTTTATATACAATTTATTGTGTCTTTTTTCACTGATTTATATATTTCTATAGGTTCTAATCATATGAATGTCACTTGGTATATACATATGTGTCACTTTCACATATTATTATGGTGTAATTGTATTTGTATCAATGTTCTCATAATACATGACTTTTGTATTACAATACATTGGTTTTCTTCCACTTTTTGCCTATATATAATTATAGTGTACATATTGTCATTTTATTTGGCAATTTCAGTATGATTATTAGAACTCCAGCTTGGAGTGGTAATCAAAGAAGCAATCTACAGCACAGAGTGCCACCTTGCACTCCACACACTCCAGGGTTGACTTTTTACCTGACCTCGGCTTCACCCTGCTGTTGTAGCAGACATGGCACCGCTTCTGCTGTGTTCTTCCGGATTCATTCTGAGGCAGGGAACCAAGCCTGTGCCTAATCAAGTATTGAGCAGACTGCAAGCGGTCAATAACGGCGGGCCCAGGATGTGCCACTGCCCTCTGTGGCATAGCATACTTCTCCAGGAGCTCCGTCAACACCTGCTTTTGGAACCTCCGCAGGCTATTGAACTTCATGGGTGTGTTCACATTCCGAAGCTTGTATATGTTGTAGGCATTCAGAACTGACATGTCCACCATATGCAGAAAGAACTTTTTGTACCATCTGCACGAGGTACGCAGGCAGTCAATGAAGCCTATCTGCATGTCGGACTTGTCCACCAGCCTCATGTTGATGTTGTAGTCCAGGACAGCATCGGGCTTGGTCACCCTGGCCTGGGTGCGGCGATCCACCTTGCCAGTCTCCACCATTTCCCCCTTGTGGATGGTGGTCAGGAGGTTGACCTTCCGCTGGTCGTGCCAGTGGATAGCCAGAATGGGCCCCGACTTCTTCTTGAACACATCACCTTTTTTGGTCTTTGGAGGGAAAGGTGGCATGCCCTTCCTTTTCCCTCGTACTGTGCCTACAGTCCCCGTCTTGCGCTCATGCAGGTACTGTGAGAGAGTGGGGGACGTGTAATAATTGTCCGTGTAGAGGACGTGATTCTTATGAAAGTAGCGGTCCATCATGGCTTGCACCACTGCTCCGCCAAAGCCAATGAGGGGGTCCACAAGCAAGTCCCCTTCCTTCCCGCTGTAGACCAGGAAGTCCAGGACATAGCCAGTTTGGCAGTCGCACAGCACAAAGAATTTTATGCCAAAGCGATGTCTTTTTGAGGGGATGTACTGCCGGAAGCTGAGTTTTCCCCGGAACAGCACAAGAGACTCGTCAATGACGACCTTGCGGAAGGGCTTGAAGTAGGAGGTGAAGCGTTCTCGCATCATCTCATACAACGTCCTAATCTTCCACAGCTTGTCTGGGAGGTGGACGTCAAGGTTGGTGACAAGATGGAGCGCTGCGAGGATATCAAGGTACCGGTCGCGAGACATATATTTCCCGAAGGCAGGGGTGGATATCAGATCATTGGTGATCCAATAGTCAGGCAACCTATGCTTCTTGACATGAGGCATTAGCATGGTGAGTGCCAGGAACACCATGAACTCTTTATGAGTCACTGGGGTCCACTGCCTCATGTGGCCCTTGGTCACCTTTCCCAAAAAGTGGACCTGGAATTGGTGCTGCTTATTTGTCTCTTTGACAACATAGCCTACCACCTCCTCATCAAAGAAGGCCTCAAACAGTTCGTGTGGTGGAGCATTGGGGCCTGCAGGAAAATTGGGGGTAACGCCTGAACCCTCCAGTACCTCATCAAAAGCTGGCACATCAGGGTTGTATGCATCCTCATCAACTACGTCTTGCCACTGAAAAACGTAGAATGGGTCTTGTCTACGCTGACGAGGAGCTCCAGCTGGTGGCCCAGCACGCCCACGGCCAACTCGGGAGGCGCGCGCCCTAGGGCGGCGAGGGCGGCGGCCAGGGCGGTGGGCAGCACGACGGGCAGCACGACGCCGGGCCAAGCGGATGGGTCGAGGGTCGTCGATGTCCATATAGTCATCGTCAGAGTGGTCATCTTGCCCTGACGGTGGACCTATGTAATCATGGCCAGAGTCTTGAGAGAGGTGCCCTTCATCATCAGTGGCCCCCACATAATCTGGCGGGGAACCAGTGATGCGTGGGCGGCGTGCGGGTGGGCGAGGTGGGGAAGGAGTGGCAGGTGAGGCTGTGTCCCCCCGAGGTCCCGGGCTCCTTGGCCTGCGACGAGTGACAGAAAGCAATGTTTCACTGTCACTAGGGCCAGGTATTGGTGATGCGAGCTCAAAGACTTCTTCAGGAAGACATGTTGAAGGCGGGAGAGGTGGGGAGGACCGTGGGGAAAGTTGCGGGGACGTATGGCTGGGGCCGGCCGGGGTGGACGCCGCGGGAGCCTCGAACAAAACTCTCTTACTTTTCTTAATTTTCTTGGTATATTTCCTACCTTTCCCCTTTTCGGCAGCAGTATGTCTCCTGTCGGGGGACCTAGGAGGCAAATAGGCCGAAAGTGTGGGGTCCTCAACCCTTGGCAATGGTGGGGGTGGTGGGGAAGAATGCGGGGCATCCGGGTCATCTTGGGTGGCGTGGGTAGATAAGGGAGACAATGGCGGACGAGAAGGGTCACCACGCTGACCCTCACTCACAGCCTCATCCTCACCAAGTAGTTTTGCTTGTTCCCTAGCTGCCGCGGCCGCCTTCTCAAGTATTTTCTGCTTATACAAATGTAGCTTGAAAGGCGATTTACCTGGGGAAGGGCTTGGCGTCGTGTCACTTAAGCGAAATTTGGTGAGTGACCTTGAACTCTCCCACTCGCTCACTCTCTCAAGTTCACTGTCTTTAGGTAAACCAGCTTCCTCAACAACTGGTACATCACCTTCATCACTCTCATCACTGTCATGTTCTCTCGCAAATCCCAGGAATTGCTCTTCTTTATCACTCTCATGGCCATAATCACTCGACTTATAATTACTGGAGTCGTCACTGACTTCATCATCAACATTATGCTTGGCATCAGCTCGCTCATAAAGTCTCAATGTCGTCTCAATACCTCCGGGAGATAACACATTTAGGCGATGGCGTCGGGGTAAGGCGCGACGAACAAGCAAGGGCGTCGTAGGAAGCACGGTATCGGACACAAGTATCGGACACGGTATCGTTGCAAGCAGGGTGTTGTCATCACTGATGGCAAGCGAGTGCAAGAGAGAGAGAGAGAGTATCGATCGACTGTGTCTCAGTGGCCTTGGGGGAAATTGGCGGGAAAGCAGCTTGCCTCACCCATACATTATACAACTCGCGGGCTATATCTCCGATTTTGACCATCCAAACGCTGTTTTCACTCGTTTTATTGTTGTTTCAGGTTAATACCTTTATAATCAACCCATAATAGGCGCATATGGATAAGTATTAATGCTATTAATGGCACAATGAATATTTTAGTGACGGAAACACCTCAAATACGTCAGCACAGGGGGACGTTTCCAATTACCCCCATGGGCACTTCAGAGGTTAAGAGTTCGCTCATTTCCTTTTGTCCCCTGTGAAAGAGCCGTCCCCTTTGCTCAGTGGGCCGATGTTTGATGTTGTTTTAGCCTTTTGTTTGGCGTATGAAAAGAAGTATTTGGAATTTTCCTTTATACCTGCAATAGCTTTCCTCTCCTCTTCCATATGTTGTAGTTCATATGATATTCGTAGCCTTTGTTCAATTTCCACAATTTCTCTATCTATTTCGGCCTTTTGCCTATCCTGTAGATTTTGATATGTGCGTCTTTGTGCGAGTAATTTTCTTCTTCTGTACAGCCTCCTCCTTTCCCGATCTTGTTTGCTTCTTCGTTTTGTTTGTCTTGCAGGTATATGGTGGCTACAGATTTGGGTCATGGTTTCTGTTATTAACCTGGGAACTACGGGAAGACTCTTAAGAGTTCCCCCGGCAGACTGCGGGAAGACTCTTAATAGTCAGAGAAAAAAAAATCAACTATAAACATCGAAAAACAAAAAAACATATTTTATTTTTTTATTTTGCCCCTGGGCCATGCAAAATATCACACTCCTCTCCTTCAGTTATCACTTTTTTTGTTATTCCCTTATTCTGAGGTATATTTTTGTGCTAACATTAGCGAGTTGGTAGCAGGGCCTTGTCATCACTGTTAGCAAGCGAGTGCAAGAGAGAGAGAGAGAGAGAGTATCGATCGACTGTGTCTCAGTGGCCTTGGGGGAAATTGGCGGGAAAGCAGGTTGCCTCACCCATACATTATATAACTCGCGGCCTGTATCTCCGATTTTGACCATCCAAACGCTGTTTTCACTCGTTTTATTGTTGTTTCAGGTTAATACCTTTATAATCAACGCATAATAGGCGCGTATGGATAAGTATTAATGCTATATATGGTAAAATGAATATTTTAGTGATGGAAACAGCTCAAATAGGTCAGCACAGGCAGAGGTGTCTAATTACCCCCATGCGCACTTCTTAGGTTAAGACTAGACATTCTGCTGGTGTCAGGTTATTCATTAAATCTTCCCAGTCTATTTCCTCCATTTCTTGATTTACCTCTTCCCACCTAATGTTTTTGTTATTGAAGTTAAATTTACTGAAGGGGCCGGTTTTTTTTCTCGATTCTGAGGTTGTCTGTACACTTTCTAAGGTTGTTTTGATCTCAATTAATTTATGATCTGAGTATGTTGTGTCCGATATGTTAATGCTGTGTACTAGAGAGTCGTTGTTAGTGAAGACCAGGTCTAAGATATTGTTTTCCCGTGTGGGTTCAGCAATATGTTGGGTAAGACTAAAAAAATCGCAAAGTTCAAAAAGCTCTCTTGTATTAGTATTTGCTTCTCCGGTGTTATTTGCCACTAACTGGTTTTCTAGTTGTCTCCATTTAATGTTTGGTAGGTTAAAGTCTCCTAGCCATATAATATTTGGTGTTGGGTTCGCCAGGGTTTCCACTTATGATTTTATTTTGTTGAGCTGGGTTTTGAATTCTTCTCGGGATGAGTCTGGAGGCCTGTATGTAACAATAACTGCTAAATTTAGGGATTCTATTTTAACTCCAAGTATTTCCACCACTTCATTACTGTTATTTAGGAATTCAGTACATATCAGTGAGTCATGGATGTACAAGGCTACACCTCCATGTGATCTATGCGTTCTGTCTGCCCTATGTAGGTTGTAACCAGGAATCCATACCTCACTATCTTCCTGATCTTTAATGTGAGTTTCTGTGAGAGCCGCAAGTATAGCGTTTCCTTCTTCTAGCAGGCCCCTAATAAATGGTACTTTGTTCGTGGTTCTATTTTTTAGGCCTTGGATATTTGCAAACAAGATTGGGGAGGGATTGTTTGGAGTACTATGTGTACCTAATAGTCTTCGGGATGTATTTGCCACTCTTGGGAGGCCAGGAGGTGCTCGAGGTGTTCTATGTGCTCTTCCATCTCCCTCAGTCTCCATCTTTGTCTGCCCTTTCCCTCCTTGCCTTTTTCCTCTGTCTCGTCCTCGCATAGCTAGAGAGTTTTTTGGGCTACCATTCGTGTTAGGTCTAGCATATCTCCAAGTCCCTTTAATATGAAAAGCTGGGCATTTCATATTGTAGCAGGTCTTGTTCTCAAGTGATGTCTTGCAAAGGGATGGGTGGTGGTATTTGCAGGTTTCACCAAATCTACATTTTCCATGACTGGTTATGTTGTTGCAAACTTTGGGATGAGCAAATCTACATGACTTCCCATTATATTCGCCCTTTTGACCAAAGTAGCACCTTCTTTCCAGATAATATCTGCACACTGGTGTAGACAACCCCAGTAGGTGTGGCTGGGGCTGCGAGGGGTTATGTGGTGAGCTAAGTGTGGTTGTGGGTGATAGTGGGCTTGGTGTATGGGTGGGTGAGGCCTGCAGGGGGGTGGAGTTACGGGTCGGTTGTAGGTGGGCAGGTGGCAGTGGTGAGGGGGGAGGCGATGTGGAAGGGGAGCCTGATATGGGGGCTTGTTGCATCCTACGTTCATCCTGCAAATGTATTTGATCAACAGCAGTAGGGTGGTCAATGGCCATAGATGGGATTAATGTGGGGGATTTCTGGGTCTGGGGAGATGTGCGGCAGGGTTTGTGGATTTGTAGGGTGCGAAAGGTTGTTGTTCGGCAGGCGATGTGTGTTGATGTGCAGGAGGCAATGTGGGCTTTTGCATGGGAAGGTGTGCGTGTGTGGGTTGTGATACTAGTATGGGCCCTGAGGCCCCAATAGTTCCCCATTTTCTGTGAAAAGTAGCTATGTCTTGGCTATATTTCGGTCTATCTTGTAAGTTTGGTGAAAATCCGTCGAACGGTCTAGGAGGAGTTATCGGACAGACAGACAGACAGACATTTTGGCGGGGCATGTACCACTATACGGGGGGCGATACCACTCTGCTTACGCAGAGTTGATAAATAGTACATCCTAGCGATAAAGAATAAATCTACAGGAGGCCAACTAGACGGGGGCAGGCAGACGAAAATCACTCGAATAGCACAAATCTGATAGCCCAGCGCAGCACTCCAGCACCCATCTTGAAGAAAACAGGAACGTAGGCTGAAAAGCGTCATGAACAAGTGCTAAGCTTCTCACTAAGTGAGGGAACTCGAAATGCACAAGTTCCTCTCGAAGAAACATAAACCGCTTAACCCACCCAATTGGGTAGCCGAAAAGCGGGCCCCGGATCCTCTAAAAGAAGCCTCATGTCTATAAGAGCTAAAATAGAATAAACCAAGGGGAAAAAAACACACGTGGGAGCCTTGCCTTATCACAACAAGGACTCTTGACAAAACCTTGCCAAAACACCCATGGAACAGTCTCCTAGGGCGAGTGGGTAAAGGTGTACACAGCCTAGCTAATCTATAAGCTACCCTGACTTCAGCTTATAGCATGGACAAATGAGAAAAGACTCACAAGTCGGAAGCATGAGAAGAACGAAGCGAGGCTGGGCACACCTCCGAACACGTCCGGACCCAACGACGCCTAGGAGAAGAAGGACTTAAGCGCCCAGATGAGAGCTGGGTGACGCGCAGAATAACAGCAGACGCATGAGAAGCGCAATCTGCTAGATCATGTTTAATACATTTATTTTTTTTATTTTTTACTGTTTTTTTTATTCTAGTACAGTCCATCCTCCTATAACACGACTATATGGGCGGCAGAGCCCCTCGCGCTGTAGGAATACCACTTTATATGGAGATAATTCTATATGGGTCTGAGCTCCACAATTTTGCCCCTTTTTTTCCGGATTTCTTGCTAAACAAACACCTATATTACCTACCAGATACCATCAAACCATTAACAAATATAAAAAAACATCACTTACCTTACAACTAATGAAGAAAAATGGGTCGATCCGACCCTCGCACTATATGAAATTCGCGCTATGCGATCGCGTATACATACGGCGGTAAATAAAAGTGACCGATCGGTCCTAGGAAAGACCTAGAATATATTAGTTCCTAGAATATATCAAAATGTATGAATATATAATAGAGAAATTAGTTAAACAAAATTTCAATCTACAATATCATGGCTACAATTAACTGAATAAATGTACAGTACAGTACTATTTATCGGGACCCCCCCTCGTGTTGTAGGAGGATCGCGTTGTAGGAATTCGTGTTATAGGAGGATGGACTGTAGTGGTACCCACATCATAAGGACTAGTCCTTGAGTGTTTTATTAAGCTCACGAAGATTTGGCAATCTTGATATTTTACTCTCCTAGGCGGGTCGTTTGAACATCAAGCCATGAGTTCAAAGATTGGCCATATCTTTAGTAAGGCGCATCGTCAATGATGGAGGGGCCAATAATAAATGTTTGTTTTTATTTGCTGGCTGGGGCGTTCTGGAAAACTAATTAAGTAATTTAACCCCTTATTGGCGACGCGCAACATATGTCGAGTGAAATAAATTTGGACTATGTGGCGGTACACGACAGCTGTCGAGTGCCATTTTCAGCACGTAATGTTGCTGAGAGAGAGAGCTGAGCGGTGGGATGAGCGTAGTAACCTTATGACCGCTCCCCACGACCACCGCGGGTGTGCTGAACTGTATTCTAACTTTCTCCCCCTCTTCTCACTCGCTACACAGGGAATTATGTACGGAAATTACCTTATTTTAGTTTTTTTGCACTTGTGTTGCACGATCGTTGCAAGAGAACCAGTGGTCGTATAAGGATGGTTCGGGTGTCATTGGAAAGCTCTGTTTACGCCCTTTCAGGGATAGATACTTGTTTTACACTCTGGGTCTTGTTTATGTATGAAAATGAGCACGGAAACAACCCTATTTAGGGTAAAAAAAAACCCCGCTTGGCGGTACATAGAAATTACCGCCTAGGCCGCTCTTAAGGTGTTAAGGTAGAGTCGGCTGCGTATGAATGGATGGGACTGGAGGTTAAGTTGAGAAGATCATTTATAAAAATTAGAAATAGAATGGGGGATAGGACAGAGCCCTGAGGAACACCAGAGTTAATAGGATGAGGAAGTGAGCGATGGCCGTCTTCAACCGCAGCTATGGAACGGCCGGAAAGGAAATTAGAGACAAAGGCACAGATGGAGGGATAGAAACCGAAGGAGAGTAGTTTAGAAATCAAAGATTTGTGCCGGACTCTATCCAAGGCCTTCGATATATCTAGTGCAATAGAAAAGGTCTCACCGAAGTCCCGAAAGGAGGATGACCAAGAGTTAGTAAGATATGAAAGAAGATCACCAGTAGAGCGACCTTTAGGGAAGCCATACTGGCGATCTGAGAGTAGATTATGATAAGAGAAATGCTTAAGAAATTTGGAAGCAAGAATAGTTTAAAAAAAAATTGAGATACAAGAGATACGAGCAATTGGACGATAGTTGGAGGGTTGAGAGCGGTCACCCTTCTTTGGGACAGGTTGAATGAGAGCAAACTTTCAGCAAGAAGGGAAGACGTTAGAGGAGAGACAGAGACGAAAGAGTTTGCCTAGGCAGGGAGTCAGCACGGAAGCACAGTTTTTTAGTATAACAGGAGGAACATTGTCCGGACCGTACGCCTTGTTAGTATTAAGCCCAGAGAGGGTAGAAAATATATCTTTAGAAGATATTAAGATATTAGGCATAAGTAGGAGAGAGCTTTGTCAGAGGAAGAAGTGATAGTTATGCCATCAGAGTGGAATAGGGGAGGGAAAGACAAGGAAGAAAAATTGTTGGAGAGGTTTTTGGCTAGATGTTAGAAAGCTTGGGAAGAGCTAGAGTTGGATAGTTCAGTGCATTTATAATTGATGAAAGTGTTTGGCAAGTCGAAGAAGAGATTTGGCTTGATTCCGGGCAGAAACATTGGAAGAATGAGATTCTTGAGTTTTAAGGCGTCGATACCGTTTGAATGCTTCCTCCTAGTTGCGGACAGCAGTAGAACAAGCGTGAGTAAACCAAGATTTTTTTTGCACTAGATTGAGAGAAAGGAAATGGAATGTATGCTTCCATACCTGAGAGGATTACCTCGATAATGCATTCAGCACTCTCCGAGGGTCCCAGGCCACGGAAGCAAAAGTCATTCCACGGGAAATCAAAGAAGTACAGTACTGCCGAAGAAAAAGTCATTCCATGGGAAATCAAAGAAGTACTGCCGAAGAGCCTCCCAGTCAGCAGTGCCAAAGTGCCACAGGTTGGGAGGATCGGGTGGCCGTACTGGAGAGATAGGACAGGTGACAGATAATAGTTTATGGTCGGAGGAACCCAAAGGAGAGAAAAGTATAGGTTTGAGTCCCGAAGGGAAGAAGGAAAACCTAATATTTAGTAGTGGCCCCGGAATCATTGACGATATGCCTTAACCCTTCCTCCCCGGGCTTGCCTTCTAAATGACAGCACTGAGAGCCCGGGGGATATGGCAGAAAAACGTCGTAATAGGCTAGCCCTATCTTTGTTATTTTAACTGCTAGAGAATGCACACACATCTCAAAACGTAGCCCTGTTTCATATCTGTAAATTAGCGTTGTGTAGAGGTCTTTAGGTCAAATGGTTCAGTTCAGCACTCTTCAATCTGTACATGCACGATATAACTACACCCAATACGCCCCAAATAAACTTAGCCTCCTATGCAGATGACATAACACTCACATGCACACACCATGACCCAAAAAGATCAACAGATCTCCTTCAACCCTATCTCAACACACTACATGGTTGGTGCACTACAAACAGACTTAATCTAGCCCCAGCCAAATCCACCGCAACCCTGCTCACAAGTTGGACAGGAGAACACGAATACATCCCTCAACTCACCATAAACAACACACCCCTAACACATACACACACACCCAAAATCCTAGGAGTAACATATGATACTCATATGACATTCAAACAGCACACCACAAACATTAAAAAGAAACTGACACCCAGACTTAACGCCCTCAGGTCACTTGCTCACACAAAATTTGGACACAACAAAGAAACTACCACCACAGTATATAAACAATACATAAGATCAGTGATGGAATACGCAAGCCCAGCCTGGGCTTCTAACCTAGCTGAAACACATCATAAGACCTTACAGACTATTCAAAACAAAGCCCTGAAGATCATTACAGGCTGCACAGCTACTTCACCCACAGATCACCTACATCAAGAAACCAAAATCCTCAAAGTCAAAGACCATCTGGACATGAGAGGCACTCAATTCCTGGCAGCAGCCTCCACGAACCAAGACCACCCACTAAACTACATGGCAACACACCCACAGACACCAAGAAATATCAAAACAACACCCAGCACACGGTATCACACACAATTATTGTCCTCTCTCCCTCCCTGCCCACCCTGAACCAACTTCCAGAAGCACATCCATACTCATATCTCTCACCGATCCATCCACTCACTCACAGACAACACGCAGCTGCATGCACGACCTCCCGAAATCCATCCTTCCGAATCCTCCCTTCCTCGTGAGGACAGAGTCCACCTGGCCAGGCTGAGATGCGGACACCATCCAGCTCTCCTGAGCTATCAGAAGAGACTGGATGACTCCGTTGTCGACGCCTGCCCGGGATGTAACACAGCACCCCATACCATTAAACACATCATAGAAGACTGCATTTCACACAACCACTTACGCCAACAACACAATCTACACTCAATGAGAGCTCTGTGGGAAAGCCCGATCGTGGCCATGGCCTTTCTCAGGGACTCGGGGCTGTTCGGCCAGGCAGCTTAGGGAACAACAACAACAACAACAACAACAACAACAACAACTGGTTCAGTTGTGATGACAATTTCCGTGGAGAGAGATTCGATGCGATGTTAGCAATATCAGACAATAACAAAGACTTGTTCTTGTTCTCCAAAACAATAACAACAAAAGTCGGACTTCTCCTTGTTTTGGAAGGTGCGCGTCGCTCCGACCGACTTGTTTACATACGGTTCGACACACGGCTTTCAAACAACGCTTAATAGGCTTTCAAGCTTACAGATTTTAAAATGACACCCGGGCTCCTGCCCATCTGCCGCGGTGTCATTTTAAAATGTCAACCGGGCAGGAGGGGTTAAACAGTAATGGCACTCTTTGAACCCCAGAGTCAGCTGTTCAAATCACCCGCCCCGGAGAGCAAGAGACCAAACATCGTAAGCGTACGCTCATGATTACTTATGGACTCGTCTTTATGATGCGGATTCCAACTACGAAAAAAATAAAAGAAAAAGATTAGAACTCTTCATTCTGCTATGCTTCCCATCGTGTGGATGTTGATAGCGTAGGTTTGCCTCAAGACGCTGATGCGCCATTCTTCCTTCACTGACATATCAAGATAACCTAGAAACATCAGAACGAATGGGAAGGGGATGGAAGGGAGGGCCGGAATCGTCAATGATTCCGGGGCCACTACTAAATATTAGGTTTTCCTTCTTCCCTTCGGGACTCAAACCTATAATTTATTAGTGGCCCCTCCATCATTGACGATATGCCTGATATCACAAGTCTGGAGTGGGACATTCGCGACAAATATCAAACCACTAACAAAGTTACAATAGGATGAGAATAAACCCAGTTATAGAGCTCTAACTTTTCTTTATTTTGTTTACAAAATACAATAAAAACTTTTAAAGAGGTACAGGTAGCGTACTTAAAAATTTACCTTTGTACAACATTTTCTGAAATCTTAGGATAGGGATTGTAGAAAAATTGCATGACATATAAACCTATTGATTATATGTACAAACAGATCACTTACATGTAGGCTATACAACATATGTAACAGTTTTAAAATAAAACATTTGTCTATGTAAATTCTCTTATACCATATACAAAATATTCTCCAACTCATGACTATATTTCAAGTTCTTGAGTAACCTTATGATTAATGAGTATCACATAAAATTTTCGGTTATGTATACAAAATACAAAAACAACAAAATTCACTCCTGAGTCCTGACTGTATTTCCAGTCCTCGAGTAACCTTTAGGATAATGAATATCACAGTGCATGCACGCACTAACCACGTCCGGCGAGGATGAGGGTCTTAGCCTCCTCCTAACAATTTTGGAGGTGGGATTCCCGGTCCCTACCTCCTGGGGCTATCTGCGCCACAAAGTGACGGGCGGTGGGGTCGCCACATCCCTACGCCTAAGAAATATATACAGTAGGGTCTCACATAAAACGAGTTTATGGTCGATAAACGAGGGCGTTTTATGCGATTTCGTTTTATGTGAACACAGCATTTTGGTGGCGCAATATCGTCAATGTTCACTGTAAGCGAAAATTTTCGTACAAAGCGAACGATATTTCGTACAAAGCGAACGACATTTCATACAAAGCGACGATATTTCGTACAAAGCGAATTTTAGGTCGGTCGTTTTAATCGAGACTCGTTTTATGCGGGACCCTACTGTATATATATATACAGTACTGTATATTAGGCGTAGGGATGTGGCGACCCCACCGCCCGTCACTTTGTGGCGCAGATAGCCCCTGGAGGTTGGGACCGGGAATCCCACCTCCAGAATTGTTAGGAGGAGGCTAAGACCCCCATCCTCGCCGGACGTGGTTAGTGCGTGCATGCACTGTGATATTCATTATCCTAAAGGTTACTCGAGGACTGCAAATACAGTCAGGACTCGGGAGTGAATTTTGTTGTTTTTGTATTTTGTATACATAACCGAAAATTTTATGTGATACTCATTAATCATAAGGTTACTCAAGAACTTGAAATATAGTCATGAGTTGGAGAATATTTTGTATATGGTATAAGAGAATTTACATAGACAAATGTTTTATTTTAAAACTGTTACATATGTTGTATAGCCTACATGTAAGTGATCTGTTTGTACATATAATCAATAGGCTGTAGATGCCAGCCTACTTATGCCTAATATCCTAATCTCTTCTAAAGATGTATTTTCTACCCTCTCTGGGCTTAATACTAAGAATGCGTACGGTCCGGACAGTGTTCCTCCTGTTATACTAAAAAACTGTGCTTCCGTGCTGACTCCCTGCCTAGGCAAACTCTTTCGTCTGTCTCTCCTCTAATGTCTTCCCTTCTTGCTGGAAGTTTGCTCTCATTCAACCTGTCCCAAAGAAGGGTGACCGCTCTCAACCCTCCAACTATCGTCCAATTGCTCTCATCTCTTGTATCTCAAAAGTTTTTTAAACTATTCTTGCTTCCAAATTTCTTAAGCATTTCTCTTATCATAATCTACTCTCAGATCGCCAGTATGGCTTCCTTAAAGGTCGCTCTACTGGTGATCTTCTTTCATATCTTACTAACTCTTGGTCATCCTCCTTTCGGGACTTCGGTGAGACCTTTTTTATTGCACTAGACATATCGAAGGCCTTGGATAGAGTCCGGCACAAATCTTTGATTTCTAAACTACTCTCCTTCGGTTTCTATCCCTCCATCTGTGCCTTTGTCTCTAATTTCCTTTCCGACCGTTCCATAGCTGCGGTTGAGGACGGCCATCGCTCACTTCCTCATCCCATCAACTCCGGTGTTCCCAGGGCTCTGTCCTATCTCCCATTCTCTTTCTAATTTTCATAAATGATCTTCTCAACTGTACTTCCAGTCCCATCCATTCATTCGCAGACGACTCTACCTTACAATACTCAATTAGTTTTCCTGAACGCCCCAGCCAGCAATCCCTCAAAGACAAACGTAATGAAGCCATGCAACACTTATCTTCTGATCCAACTACTATTTCCAATTGGGGCAGAGAAAACCTCGCTGGTACAATAAGGGTTAAGGTCTAGTATATGTGTGTTTTTGTTCATATTTGTCTGTGTATCGTAATATTTATTCTATCTATCTATCTATTGCCTGACGCCGTGATCCCCGAAGGGGTGGCCACGAACGAACCGCCCCCATGCACCTCTGTCCCCAGTCAGTCGACGCCCCTCCCCCCAACCAGCACCGCCTTCGTTCATGTAGTTCCTCACTCCATCCTTCCACCTCATATTCGGTCTACCTCTCCCCCTCTGTCCCTCCACCTCGCTCTCGTACACCCTCTTAGTCATTCTCTCGCTTTCCATACGTTCCATATGGCCGAACCATCTCAAGTTGTTCCTTTTCACACTTTCCAGCACATCTACCTGCACACCACACCTCCTTCTTACTTCCTCATTAGTCTGTCTATCCCTCCATGTAACTCCGCACGCACTCCTTAAGTAATTCATTTCCACTGCTCTCACTCTTGGTCTGAGTCTCTCAACCAACGTCCATGCTTCGCTTCCGTAAGTCAGTGTCGGGATTACCACACTGTCATGCAAGGACTTCTTCACTTCCATACTGACCACCCTATTTCTTGTTACTGCTTTTAGCGTTCCTACAACCCTCTTCCCCTGTTGTACCCTCTCCCGCACCTCTTCATCCATAGTCCCATCTTTACTCAACACACTGCCCAGATACTTAAAAGAGTTGACGATCTCCATAGCCTGACCGTTCAGCTTCACCTCACACTCTGTGACTTCACCCCTTTCGAAGACCATAACCTTGCTCTTCCCCGTATTTACCTTCAAATTCCGTTTTTCGCACACTGTTCCAAACTCATTTACCAGACCCTGCAACTCCCATTCATTATCACTCATCAGAACTGTATCATCCGCAAACAGCAGTATAGGTAGCTTCCACTCAATTCCCTCCCTTTTCAGCGATACACCAACATCCACTGCTCTTGATAGTATTTCTTTCATAACTCCATCCATATATACAGTAAACAACCACGGGGACATCACACACCCCTGTTTCAAACCAACATTCAGGTCAAAGAACTCGCTCTGCTCACTCTCCACACGTACTGCCGCCTTTGCACCCTCATACATGCTCTTCACTGCTTTCAGCAACTTGCCCTCTACTCCGTATATTCTAAGTACTTTCCACAAACCTTCTCTATCCACTCTGTCATAGGCCTTCTCTAAGTCCATAAAGGCAACATACACCTTTTGTTTCTTCTCCAGATACTTCTCCACAACACAATTCAGGGTAAAAATCTGATCTACACATCCTCTTCCCTTCCTAAAACCTCCCTGCTCGTCGCCTATCCATTTCTCCGTTCTCACTCTCACTCTCTCAATCACTACCCTACTGTATACCTTCCCTACTACGCTTAGAAGACATATTCCTCGGTGGTTACCACACACTCCTCTTTCCCCTTTGCCCTTATATAGGGGAACTATTATGCCAGTCTTCCAGTCATCGGGTGCACTCCCCTTCTCCCATGCTAGTTTGCACATTTTCCATACCCATTCTATCACTATCTCACCACCATACCTCAACATTTCCCCACACTCCATCTGTTCCTGGTGCTTTCCCCAACTTCACTCTTTTCATGGCTTCCCACACTTCTGACCTCCTGATCCCCACCTCCTCCTCCACTACTTCTCTTCTTCTCCCTCCCATACCATATCCAGCTATGTTTGCTGGCTCTTCATTCCTTTCATTTAGCAACTCACTGAAGTACTCCCTCCATCTTTCGACTCTCTCTTGCTTCTCGGCTAGCATTCTCCCATTCTTATCTTTCACACCCTTACTGTTTCCCTTGCTACCTTCCCTAACTTTCTTGACTTCTTTCCAGAACAGTTTCTTACTCTCCCTCCATTTTACACTCAGATTCCTTCCAAATTCCTCATCTACTCTTCTCTTACTTTCCTTCACTACTCTCTTCACCACCCTCTTACTCTCCACGTACCTCGCTCGTTTCTGCCTCTCGGAATCTTCATTCCCTCTACTACCCAACCACTCTCTATATGCTTTCTTCTTTTCTTCCACAGCTATTTATTTATAGTAATATTTATTGACTTACAGTAAACCCCTGATATTTCGGACTCTTTTTACTCGGAAACCTGCACTTCTCGGAGATGTCCCTGTAGATCTCGGAAGTTTCTGAGTTGGACGGGATTTGTGTCCGGTTTACAATGTTCTCTCACTCGATTTTAAGTGAATTTAGGATGAATTGAAGCCTGTGCCTTTTAATTATTGTGTTAATAGTAATTACTATGTACTGTACTGTCCCTGAAAACATAATAAGGGTCATATTTGTCATTAACCCCTCAGACCCGATAGGGCTCTGAGGCACCCATAACAAACTAGGGCCAGGAACCCGGTAGGGCTCTGAGGCACCGGCAGCTTGAAAGCCGTCCATCCGACGCATGTAAACAACAGCCGGTTGGACCGACGCCGCGCATCTCCGACCACAAGAAGGAGAGTCGTCGCTTGTTTGTGTGTGGCTGTGTGTTATTGTTTAGTATTGAAAAGTGGCTGATATGGCTGACATCGCCACAAAGTTCTCTCCACGGAAATTGTCATCACAACTGAACCAGTTGACATAGAGAGCTCTACTCAACGCCATTCTACAGGTACGAAACTCATCTACGCTTGGAGATATGCGGGAATGCGGAAGTAGTCAAAATAACGAAGATACGGTAGCCTAGGCGAGACGTTTTTTCGGCCAAATCCCCCGGGTTTCGGGGATATATTATAGAATGCGTAGCCGGGAACCAGGGTTAATATGATGAATTTCACATGCAAAAAAAAATATATATATACTGTATATATCCCCGCCGCTGTAGGCCTACTACCTCCCCTCACCGTCCTAGCCTCAACCCCGACCCCGTTACTGTGATGATGTTGATAAGCATTGTGCTACACCCTATTGATAATGCAAAACTATTGAACACACTTAAAAGTGTATGTTATTTGGTCTTTATATAATCTGTGAATCATTTCCGATATGATGGAAGTAAAGACAAAAAAAAATCCACCAACTCATAATCAGCAAAAACGACACACATGTCAATTAAAAACATGCTACAATATATCCCCATCATTTTGTGTATCTATCTATCTATCTATTGCCTGACGCCGTGATCCCCGAAGGGGTGGCCACGAACGAACCGCCCCCATGCACCTCTGTCCCCAGTCAGTCGACGCCCCTCCCCCCAACCAGCACCGCCTTCGTTCATGTAGTTCCTCACTCCATCCTTCCACCTCATATTCGGTCTACCTCTCCCCCTCTGTCCCTCCACCTCGCTCTCGTACACCCTCTTAGTCATTCTCTCGCTTTCCATACGTTCCATATGGCCGAACCATCTCAAGTTGTTCCTTTTCACACTTTCCAGCACATCTACCTCCACACCACACCTCCTTCTTACTTCCTCATTAGTCTGTCTATCCCTCCATGTAACTCCGCATGCACTCCTTAAGTAATTCATTTCCACTGCTCTCACTCTTGATCTGAGTCTCTCAACCAACGTCCATGCTTCGCTTCCGTAAGTCAGTGTCGGGATTACCACACTGTCATGCAAGGACTTCTTCACTTCCATACTGACCACTCTATTTCTTGTTACTGCTTTTAGCGTTCCTACAACCCTCTTCCCCTGTTGTACCCTCTCCCGCACCTCTTCATCCATAGTCCCATCTTTACTCAACACACTGCCCAGATACTTAAAAGAGTTGACGATCTCCATAGCCTGACCGTTCAGCTTCACCTCACACTCTGTGACTTCACCCCTTTCGAAGACCATAACCTTGCTCTTCCCCGTATTTACCTTCAAATTCCGTTTTTTCGCACACTGTTCCAAACTCATTTACCAGACCCTGCAACTCCCATTCATTATCACTCATCAGAACTGTATCATCCGCAAACAGCAGTATAGGTAGCTTCCACTCAATTCCCTCCCTTTTCAGCGATACACCAACATCCACTGCTCTTGATAGTATTTCTTTCATAACTCCATCCATATATACAGTAAACAACCACGGGGACATCACACACCCCTGTTTCAAACCAACATTCAGGTCAAAGAACTCGCTCTGCTCACTCTCCACACGTACTGCCGCCTTTGCACCCTCATACATGCTCTTCACTGCTTTCAGCAACTTGCCCTCTACTCCGTATATTCTAAGTACTTTCCACAAACCTTCTCTATCCACTCTGTCATAGGCCTTCTCCAAGTCCATAAAGGCAACATACACCTTTTGTTTCTTCTCCAGATACTTCTCCACAACACAATTCAGGGTAAAAATCTGATCTACACATCCTCTTCCCTTCCTAAAACCTCCCTGCTCGTCGCCTATCCATTTCTCCGTTCTCACTCTCACGCTCTCAATCATTACCCTACTGTATACCTTCCCTACTACGCTTAGAAAACATATTCCTCGGTGGTTACCACACACTCCTCTTTCCCCTTTGCCCTTATATAGGGGGACTATTATGCCAGTCTTCCAGTCATCGGGTGCACTCCCCTTCTCCCATGCTAGTTTGCACATTTTCCATACCCATTCTATCACTATCTCACCACCATACCTCAACATTTCCCCACACACTCCATCTGTTCCTGGTGCTTTCCCCAACTTCACTCTTTTCATGGCTTCCCACACTTCTGACCTCCTGATCCCCACCTCCTCCTCCACTACTTCTCTTCTTCTCCCTCCCATACCATATCCAGCTATGTTTGCTGGCTCTTCATTCCTTTCATTTAGCAACTCACTGAAGTACTCCCTCCATCTTTCGACTCTCTCTTGCTTCTCGGCTAGCATTCTCCCATTCTTATCTTTCACACCCTTACTGTTTCCCTTGCTACCTTCCCTAACTTTCTTGACTTCTTTCCAGAACAGTTTCTTACTCTCCCTCCATTTTACACTCACCGTGGTAAATACCGTGTATACCGTGGTAAAAAAAAAAAAATCTATCAAACGTAAAGCTTCCGTCTCGGAAGCTCGGCGCCTCGTTGTCTAGACAAGACGGAGGGTGGAGATCTTTTGTTAACTATCTTATTTATTGTTTATCTACTGTATGTACTGGAAGGATATTATGTGTTTCAATTCCATCGCATTAGAAATTATTCATAGATTACAAAAGTCCAAATAAGACATAGTTATGTTAATGTATAAAGGAGTTAGATAGATGCATTAGAGAGATAGAGAGAGAAAGTTGCAGAGGGGGAAGTGAGCGATAAACGAACTATTATGAGACCGACTTAATTGGTTCTGAAAAGACAAAGGAGACATTTTTATTGACTCTTTTTCATGTTATTATTTGTGTGCTGGAAGGATAATATTATTTTCAATTCCATCGCATTAGAAATGATTCATAGATTACAAAAAGTCCAAATAAGACATAGTTATGTTAATGTATAAGGGAGTTAGATAGATGCATTAAAGAGATAAATAGACAGAGAGAGAGTGGCTAGGGGCGAGCGAGCGATAAAATACTAACATATATGAGACGTACTTAAGTTTCTGAAAGACAAAGATGACATTTTTATTTACTCTCGTTTTCATGTTATTATTTGTGTGTTGGAAGGGTAATATTGTTTTCAATTCCATCGTATTAGAAATGATTCATAGATTAAAAAAAGACCAAATAAGACATAGTTATATTTATGTATAAGGGAGATAGATGCATTAAATAGATAGACAGACAGACATCTCTGGTGGCGCAGACTTTCCTCTTCTAATTCGGACTTTTCCCGTTCTTAAGTCGGACATAAGTCGGACTTCGGACTTCTCGGAAGTGGTCTCCCCCCAATTAGTCCGAGATAGCGAGGGTTTACTTTACTGATATTTAACTACTGGTACCCAAAAGTACAAATTCTGTGTTTTATCTGTATGTAGTTATTGTTTATCTTTTTCTATTGTTATTATTGATTTTTTCTAAAAATTAGTTGTTCTTGTTAAAAGAGTACGGTACTCTTTGTTTAAATCTGTTGTTGCTTCTTCATATTTTGCAATTATACATTATTTTATTGTATTATTCACTTTTGATAGTATCAATTGCTTGCCTTTATGATATCCTTAATTTATTTGTACGATTAATGTAGGTTATTTGTAGGGTAATAATTGGTAGGGGTCAACTGTCCATGCTATGCTGGCAGGTACTGTACCTACCCGATAGCACTATCATTAGTGGGTGCTGTATGTATATTGTACTATTGTTAATATCTTGTCAAATTTCAAATTTAGTTTAATATAAATGTTTTACATAAATTGTAGTTTCTTTATTCATACAGAATTTAGTCAAATTTACCAGAACGTCCCGGACTTCCCAAATTGACTAATTCCTGAAACGTGTCCATAGTGCATTGTTATACATCATGAGCGGTTAGTTTGCTTGGGAAACAGATTAACTTGCTCATGTAGTGATGTGGTGGATTGTGTTCTTTTAATTCAAAATTTTATTTTGCTAAAGCGTTGTTTCCACATAGCAATTTTGATAAGTTCTTTTGCCTTTATGTTGTCTCTTCCCAGTTTTGGTTTGTTTATTTTGCAAGTTTTACAGTATTATTTATTTAATTTTGTATTATTAGTGACATAATTTATATCATCACCAACGCACCAATTAACAATGGTACTCCGCGGATTCGGACCTAGGATACTCCCACCGAAATTCCGCATACTAAACATAACGCTATCAAGACAAGATAGTTAGCAGAACATGCTGATGGGTGCTGTAAGCTATGCTTAACCCTTCTTGCCCGGGCTAGCTTTCCAAAGGACAGCATTCAGATCCGAGCGATCTGGCCAAAAAACGTCGCAATTGGCCTAGCCTTATCTTTGTTATTTTAACTGCTAGAGAATTCACACACATCTCAAAACGTAGCCCTGTTTAGTATCTGTAGACTGGCGTTGAGTAGAGCTCTCTAGATCAACTGGTTCAGTTTTTATGACGATTTCCGTGGAGAACATTTTACCGCGAATTTAGCAATATCGGACAATAACAAACACTAATCTTGTTCTACAAAACAATAACAACAAAAGTCCGACTTCTCCTTCTTGGTTTTGAAGGTGCACGTCGCTCCGACCGGCTTGGTCTATATACGGTTCGACGCACAGCTTTCAAACCACGCTTAATAGGCTTTCAAGCTTACGGATTTTAAAATGACACCCGGGCTCCTGCCCATCTGCCGCTGTGTCATTTTAAAATGCCGCCCGGGCAGGAGGGGTTAAGGGGCCCACCGCTTTTTGGACGGGACTATGCTCAGAAAGGCAATTTTTAGCAAACCGGTATATGGCAACATCACCCATCCCTCTGTACTCAGTGAAAGTCCTGAGGCGATATTCAGTCTGGAAGCATTTTATATTTGTACTCGTTTCAAACTTTCTTGGGTCGCAGGTCGCGTAGCATCGTAGGAAATGCATTATGGTTTTCATACATGTAAAAAAAAAATAGTCAAACCATGCATTTTTTGTATAAACATTACCTTCGAAGATATTTTCCCTGGCAGTATCTGCTATCCCTACCCTAGTCACAGCTCCGGTGTAGAGACACAATGGAGAGAGAGTCAGTGTGCTTTGAGCGGCGACTGAGGTAGGGTGCAGCTGGCCGGCCCGGTTGCCAGCCCTCTTGGCCTTATCACCTTGATTTGATTTTTAGCAATAAAGAGGATATAGTGGAACATGTTAATGTGGATAGCCCTATAGGTCGTAGTGACCATGCCTGTATAAGCTTTAGTTGTAACATTAAATCAGAGAGGGATAATAGAAGCAATAGAAAAATATACATGTATGATAGAGCAGATTATGAGCTGCTGAGACGGTGTTTGGACATTGACTGGGGGGAATACTTGAACGCTGAAGACGCTGAAGGAATGTGGAGGAAAATTAGAGCCAAACTGGAGAATGCTGTATCCAAAAGTGTACCAGTAAGGGAATATAAGGATAAAACAAAATTGAGGAAAAGAACTAACCCAGAATTGCCAATGAAAAGAAAGCTTTGGATATTGATTAGAAGAAAGAAACGATTGTGGGAAAGATTAAAATTGTTAAAAAGAACAGGGGGACTAGTATAGAGGCTAAGGAAGTGGATCTGGAACGCAGACAAATAAACAATAAAATAAGGTGGGAAACAAGGAGGGGGGTGAAGGAGAGGGAGAGAGATAGCTAGAAATGTGAAGGATAATCCAAAAATATTCTGGAAGTACATTCAGGAAAGTTAACAAGAAGAGTAGGGATCCCAGAGCTGGTGGGGGTTGAATGATGGGAGTAGAGCGGAGACTGATAAGGAGAAAGCAGAGGTGCTGGGGAATACTTTGGGGGGTACTAACAGTGGAGTCGGTGGATGCAGTGCCTACTATTCCCACCAAACAGGCACCGGCACTAGAACTAATGGAGTTTTCCCATGCTAGAATAAGAAGGGCTATAGAAAAAATGAACAGAAGTAAGTCACCGGGACGGATGGGATACACCCAAGAATCATAAAGGAAGGAGGGGAGATGTTAGTAGAGCCATTGAAAATGTTATTTGAGGTATCGTTTAATACAGGACAAATCCCGATGGACTGGAGAGAGGCGAACATAACAGCTATATTTAAGAAGGGAAAGAGAAATGACCCAGGGAATTATAGACCAGTCAGTTTGACAAGTGTTGTGTGTAAACTAATGGAAACGGTAATTAGAGAAGGAATAATGGATCATATGAAGTCAAACCAACTTTTCAGTGGGAGACAGTTCGGATTCTTGCCGGGGAGGTCGACGGTACTACAGCTAATTAAGGTGGTAGATGATTGGATGCAAATTCTAGAAGATGGTGATGTAATAGACGTGGTATATTGCGATTTTATGAAGGCCTTCGATAAGGTCCCACATAAAAGGTTAATAGAGAAAGTTAGAAGCTATAATATAGGGGAGAAATGTGTGAAATGGATTGAAGCCTTCCTGAAAGATCGGAGACAGAGGGTACTGGTGAATGGAATAGGCTCGGGGTGGAGGGAAATTACAAGTGGGGTACCTCAGGGATCTGTGTTGGGACCACTGCTGTTCGTTATATTTATCAATGACTTGCCTAAAGTTATAACTAATGGAAGTGAGGTATACCTGTATGCGGATGACACTAAACTGTATAGAAGAGTGAGGAGTAAGGAAGATATGGGTTTGCTTCAAGGAGATGTGGAGGGCATGAAGGGATGGTCTGAGCATTGGTTAATGCCTTTTCATCCAAAAAAATGCAAGTACATGCGGATTGGGACCAGCAAGATAGACAAGGTAGGATACAGTATGTATGAAGCGATGGAGGAAGTGAGTGCAGAAAAGGATATAGGAGTAGTGATAGACAATAAGTTAAATTTCTCAGAACATTTAGCGGAAAAGATAAACAAAGCCAATAGAATTGTAGGGCTGATAAGGAGGACATTTGTGTCACTTGACGAAGAAATCTTCAGGAATCTCTATAGAGCGCTGGTTAGGCCGCACCTGGAATATGCGAACCAGGTGTGGGCTCCATATATGGTAAAGGATATAGAAGCAGTGGAGAAAGTGCAGAGGAGAGCTAGCAAGCTGGTACCAACATTGAAGAACGCGGGCTATGAGCAGAGGTTGAGGACACTGGGGCTTCCGACACTGGCATATAGGAGAAAGAGAGGGGATATGATAGAGACTTTTAAGATAGTGTCAGGAAAGTACGATGAGGATGTGTGAAGGTATCTTCTTGATGCGGGAGGGAACAAGAACGAGAGGACACTCTAAGAAAATTTACAAAGAAAGAAATAGGCTTGAGAAGGCAAAGAACTCATTTTGTGATAGAGTGGTAAATGAGTGGAACGCACTGCCCCAGTATGTAGTCGATTCCGAATCAATAAGGGAGTTTGAAAGTAATCTTGATAAAGCATGGGGAAGACAAGATTTGAAGTTTGATTATAAAACAAAAATACAGAATAGTAAAAATATTGCGTCTGCTACCGCCGCCGCCAACACCGTGAACGACCGCAGCAGTGCAAGTACTGGTACTGAGCTGGATACACAGGCATAGTTTGCCTTTTTCCAGAGGATCTACTGTAAGAAACTGTAAGAAACTGTAAGTAAGTTAGCGCGCTAGTTGGCGCCACCAGAAATTAACAAAACATGCTACAACAATGATTCTGGTGTCATTGGAAAGGGCATAAAATTCCCTACAACCCTACATTTCCTTTTTTTTTTTTTTTTTTCTTTCCCATTTCGACACAGCACCCCGAGACACGTGTCAGCTAATTTGTACCTAATTGTAAACGCCCTCATTCCACGATTAGATGCAAAATAGAAAAAATAGAGATGCTCATTTGTAATTCAACCTATTGTGAGTACCCTCAATGCAATAAAACAATCATACAACAAAATTTGTATTTTCCTTTAACCCCTACAACACGGAAGGGCTCTTGAACGCCCATAAAAAAGCATAAAACAGGTACCCGGAAGGGCTCTTGAACACCCAGTGGTTGAAAGCCTGTGAGCTTCGTGTGCGAGGCGTCGGTCCGACGCATGTAAACAACAGCCGGCTGGACCGACGCCCCGCATCTCCGGCCACAAGAAGGAGAGCGTCGCTTGTTCGTGTGTGCCTGTATGTTGTTGTTAAGTATCGAAAAGTAGTGTAAAGTGGCTATTTTTGCCATAAAGTTATCTCCAATGAAATCATCATCACAAATCAACCAGTTGACTTAGAGAGCTCTACTTAACGCCATTCTACAGGTAAATAACACAGCTACGCTTGGGGATGCGCGGGAATGCAGGAAGCAGTCAGATTAACAAATATATGGTAGCCTAGCCTAGACGTTTTTCGGGCAAAACACCCGGGTTTCGGGGAATATATATATACTGTAATACATAGCCGGGGCTGGAGGGTTAATTTAAAAAAAAAATCATAAATTAACACACTAATTCTTACCTAACTCATAAACTAATTGCCCTAGAGAATTAACATTACAAGAATCTCTCTCTTTTTAGGTCCCCTATAAGTGTTCCAAATATTATTGAACTCAGACGAAATTCACTGACACCTTCAAGAGTAAAAAGCGGCCGATCCTCTTTAAATGCAAGAAGTGTAAGGTGAAATTCTGTAATTTTTTTGTTCTGGATATTGCATTGTTTCCAGAATTATCCAGCCAGTAACTAAAAAGAGTCATGAAATAAATACTATCAAGAGCAGTGGATGTTGGTGTATCGCTGAAAAGGGAGGGAATTGAGTGGAAGCTACCTATACTGCTTTTTGCGGATGATACAGTTCTGATGAGTGATAATGAATGGGAGTTGCAGGGTCTGGTAAATGAGTTTGGAACAGTGTGCGAAAAACGGAATTTGAAGGTACAGTAAATGCGGGGAAGATCAAGGTTATGGTCTTCGAAAGGGGTGAAGTCACAGAGTGTGAGGTGAAGCTGAACGGTCAGGCTATGGAGATCGTCAACTCTTTTAAGTATCTGGGCAGTGTTTTGAGTAAAGATGGGACTATGGATGAAGAAGTGCGGGAGAGGGTACAACAGGGGAAGAGGGTTGTAGGAACGCTAAAAGCAGTAACAAGAAATAGGGTGGTCAGTATGGAAGTGAAGGAGTCCTTGCATGACAGTGTGGTAATCCCGACACTGACTTACGGAAGCGAAGCATGGACGTTGGTTGAGAGACTCAGACCAAGAGTGAGAGCAGTGGAAATGAATTACTTAACCCGTGGAGCCCCGGCTAGTTTTGTAATGTTTGCGCACCAGAACCCGGCCGGTTTTCAAAAAATGGTTTTATTCCAGAAACAATAGCGAATGGGTTAGGAATGAAGGAAAAACCACGAAAAACCGCTCAAAAAGCTTAAAGAATGGTCCTACAGAGCCCCCGAAAACGTATTTTACAGGAGTAAAAAATTGAAGGCAATTATCCCAAAAAACCAGGTTATTGCGCGCTCGCGCGCAATCTGAGCCCTCTTGAGTGGCTACACCTGAGGTTACGGTCGGCGCAATTAGGGTGACGCGCCAGGCGCGTCTCTGGGGCTGTGCGTTACATACATCGCCGACGCGTCAGGCGCGTCGCTGGGGCTGTACGGGTTAAGGAGTGCGTGCGGAGTTACATGGAGGGATAGACAGACTAATGAGGAAGTAAGAAGGAGGTGTGGTGTGGAGGTAGATGTGCTGGAAAGTGTGAAAAGGAACAACTTGAGATGGTTCGGCCATATGGAACGTATGGAAAGCGAAAGAATGACTAAGAGGGTGTACGAGAGCGAGGTGGAGGGACAGAGAGGGAGAGGTAGACCGAATATGAGTTGGAAGGATGGAGTGAGGAAGTACATGAACGAGGGCGGTGCTGGTTGGGGGGAGGGGCGTCGACTGACTGGGGACAGAGGTGCATGGGGGCGGTTCGTTCGTGGCCACCCCTTCGGGGATCACGGCATCAGGCAATAGATAGATAGATAGATAACTAAAAAGCTGATTTATGGCAGATCCAGTTCCAAGTATTCTGTCTGGAAACAGCTCTAATTATATGTGATGTTGTAGGCTATAAAGGAGAGTGTGGAGACCCTGTAATGTTATGATTTGTGATGTTGCATGATAAAAAGGAGACAAAGGATTGTGTGAGAGAGGTGAAGAAGGAAACTATGTAATATAATGTTATGACACCGATATTTAATGTTGCAGTATACTGTATAGAGGAGTGTGTGACGTAGATCATGTTATTGTCGTTCCCTAAGTTGCCTGGCCGAACAGCCCGAGTAGATCATGTTGTTGTTGTTGTTGTTGTTGCTGTTCCCCAAGCTGCCTGGCCGAACAGCCCCAAGGCCCCGAGCAAGGCCAAGGCCATAACCGAGTGCCCCTACAGAACCCTCCCTGCTGACCACAATAAAGCCTGGGTTACCGAAGCCACTCCATGGCGGGGAGCTGAGGAGGGCGCGGAAACGCCCGGGAAACCAAAGCCCCACCCAGGGCCCTGTGCCCCTCAGCAATTATGAAGAGAAAGTTGAGGGGCAAAGGAAAAATGTGACACTTTGGCTTCCAATATTGGTAGATTGGGAGGTCAATCCACGGAAGAGACGCCGTCACTTGAGATCTAGAAAATATATAAGTAAAAGGAACAGTCAGAGTAAGCTATGGGTATGGCAGAGATCGCTCAGTTCTCACTCTGATAGACCAGCCCATCACCATAGTAGATCATGTAATGTAATGTTATGATATGTGATTTTAATTAACATCGTTCTTAACACCCAATATCCCTCCAAATGACATTAATGAACATTTTCCCAGGATTTTAACCCAGGATACCACATACAGAACTTACGAGCTATTAACCATTACAGATTACACCATCAAGACAATTTACAGGATATAGAAGTGACAAAAGTGTGTGTGAAGAAAGAGACATTGTAATGTTATAATATGGGATGTTACGGGATATAAGAGACAAAGAAGCATACGAAGGTGATCATATAATGTTATGATATTTGATGTTGCAGGATATAGAGGAGACAAAGGAGCGGATGAAGGAGATAAAGATGAAGAAGGAGCCGTTGTCACTGGAGGAGATGGTGGCCAGGAAGAGGGCAGAAGAGGAGGCTCTTTCGCGACCTAAGTTCCTCTCTAAGGAAGAGCGCGCCGCAGAGGCTCTCAAGCGCAGGCAGAACCAGGTATGTACACACTCTATTTGGTGGTAATTTTTGTTTTGGGAATTAGGTATAGCATATATTCACTCGCCTGTAGCAGGACTCTATATTATATTATGGTAGGTGGGGACATCCATCATCCACATTCTGTGGCCAATGTTTTGGTAAGAGAATTTATCTTTGTTGGAATGTGTATCAGGTTAATTGACCAGTTACACTTTCCACCATGACTTATGACTTCAGTGTGGGTGACAATATAGCCCAGGGTTACAGTTAGGATAAACACAACTCTGTAGTTTGAAGCAGTGAACTGCTCCCAACAGTCTCACATGGATCCTAGCTCTCTAGGTAGCAAAGTGGTGCTGGAGCCAGGGGCTCCCAGATAATTGCCATTTTAAACTCAGTGGTGGGCACGGTCTCCGCTAATCAGCTAACAGCTAATAGCGAAGCTAATCTTTTGTTAGCTTTTAAGCTAACTTTGAAAATTGTTAGTGGACCGATTAGCGTCCGCTAAATTTACTACCGCTAACTGTAAGTCCGATAACGATAATGTTCATTCACTGGTAAAAAAATAAAATAGTTTATTGGTTAAAAACATTTGCAAACCCTAAAATGTCACCAACTTATGTGAGTATATAATTGCAACATTCATTCATGGAATTTGTGTTCAATATATCTTTTATTTTGTTTATTTTGTATTTGTTTTTCCTTCCTTTTTTGTTGCTGTAGTCTCTCTCCAGTGCCTCCAGGTGTTTTGTGTGGATTCATTTTGTTGGTGTTTCTGCACCCTGGTTGAAGGCTTCGGCATCTCATATAATAATAATAATACCTGTAATAATAATTAAAGTTGCAAGCAACGTTGTCCGGGGTTCGACGGTTTTGCAAGCAGGGTATTGTGTTGGATACAAATGCTGTGTCACAGATATCAAAAGATCATTTAACTTATCGGGCATGGAGACACTACAGAAGGAGCAGATTGTGCAAACAAACAAGAGTGAGAGAGGGAGAGATTGGCTGTAAAAGGGATCTGCCTCTATCCGTTTAGTAACAGACTTGTAGAGATTGGCTGCAAAAAGGATCTGCCTCTATCCGTTTAGTAACAGAGTTGTAGATATGTGGAATAGGCTACCGAGTGCTATGATAGGATCAAGAACAATAGAGCTTCATCTTGAAATTAGATAGAACGAGATGGGTTGGGTGTGAAAGGGATCTGCCATGTGTAGGTCAATCGGCTCTGGAGACTCCCGTTTTCTTATTTTGTTTATTTTCTCATTTGTGAAGGAGAGAGAGGGAGTAAGGCAAGAGAGACTAGGATGTCGTAAACGTAAGGAAGATCGCGATAAATATGAGAGAGAGATAGAGAGCGCGGGATGGGTTGGGTGTGAAAGGGATCTGACATGTGGGCCAATTGGCTCTGCAGACTCCAGTTTTCTTATGTTCTCATTTGTGAGAGAGAGAGAGAGACTAGGATGTCATAAATGTAAGGAAGACAGAGATAAATGAGAGAGAGTTTTTATGAGATGGGATGGGTGTGAAAAGGATCTGTCTTGCGTGGGCCAATTGGCTCTCTACAGACTCCCATTTTCTTATGTTCCTATTTCTTACAATTATGTTTTGGTTGTTGTTGTTGTTCCCCAAGCTGCCTGGCCGAACAGCCCCAAGGCCCCGAGCAATTCCAAGGCCATAACCGAGCGCCCCCACAGAACCCTCCCTGCCGACCACAATAAAGCCTGGGTGACCGAAGCCATTCCATGGCGGGGAGCTGAGGAGGGTGCGGAAACGCCCGGGAAACCAAAGCCCCACCCAGGGCCCTGTGCCCCTCAGCAATTATGAAGAGAAAGTTGAGTGGCAAAGGAAAAATGTGACGCTTTGGCTTCCAATCTTGGTAGATTGGGAGGTCAATCCACGGACGAGACGCCGTCACTTGAGATCTAGAAAATATATAAGTTAAAGGAACAGTCAGAGTAAGCTATGGGTATGGCAGAGATTGCTCAGCTCTCACTCTGATAGACCAGCCCATCACCACATGACTAGAACCCAATCCTCTCAGCATCAGCTAGGAAAGGCCCTAGAAAGCCGCCTTTGGCGGGGGGATAGCTCCCCTATTTCAACCCCTTTCGGGGTTGGGCACCCAAAGCTGCCTGGCCGAACAGCCCCGAGTCCCTGAGGAAGGCCATGGCCACAATCGGGCTTTCCCACAGAGCTCTCATTGAGTGTAGATTGTGTTGTTGGCGTAAGTGGTTGTGTGAAATGCAGTCTTCTATGATGTGTTTAATGGTATGGGGTGCTGTGTTACATCCCGGGCAGGCGTCGACAACGGAGTCATCCAGTCTCTTCTGATAGCTCAGGAGAGCTGGATGGTGTCCGCATCTCAGCCTGGCCAGGTGGACTCTGTCCTCGCGAGGAAGGGAGGATTCGGAAGGATGGATTTCGGGAGGTCGTGCATGCAGCTGCGTGTTGTCTGTGAGTGAGTGGATGGATCGGCGAGAGATATGAGTATGGATGTGTTTCTGGAAGTTGGTTCAGGGTGGGCAGGGAGGGAGAGAGGACAATAATTGTGTGTGATACCGTGTGCTGGGTGTTGTTTTGATATTTCTTGGTGTCTGGGTGTGTTGCCATGTAGTTTAGTGGGTGGTCTTGGTTCGTGGAGGCTGCTGCCAGGAATTGAGTGCCTCTCATGTCCAGATGGTCTTTGACTTTGAGGATTTTGGTTTCTTGATGTAGGTGATATGTGGGTGCAGTAGCTGTGCAGCCTGTAATGATCTTGAGGGCTTTGTTTTGAATAGTCTGTAAGGTCTTATGATGTGTTTCAGCTAGGTTAGAAACCCAGGCTGGGCTTGCATATTCCATCACTGATCTTATGTATTGTTTATATACTGTGGTGGTAGTTTCTTTGTTGTGTCCAAATTTTGTGTGAGCAAGTGACCTGAGGGCGTTAAGTCTGGGTGTCAGTTTCTTTTTAATGTTTGTGGTGTGCTGTTTGAATGTCATATGAGTATCCTATGTTACTCCTAGGATTTTGGGTGTGTGTGTATGTTTTTTTTTTTTTTTTTTTCTATATTCCAACTACTCCCTCTTGGGCATAGGCTGAGAGCCTGTACATTCCACCGCTCAACACGGTGAAGCCCGTGAGGTCTTGTTCCAGTCTGGGGAGTGAGACATGTGAAGCAACCATCATGGCTCGAAGCAGCTCCATCTCTGAAGCGGCCGGTTGCTTCGCTCAAGTGCTTCACCGTCTCACCCTCCAGACTCAGACCCTCACTCTCAGAACGCCACCTATTGAGCAGTGAACTCACTAGGCATTGTCCCCCTGTAACATATTTTGAATATGGGAATATTCATACAGTGTTATTTAATCAGGGAACAATGAGGGTACTTTTTTGACGTTTCGGTGGGCTTTGTGGTAATGCACTGATACTAGGTACATCACAAATTCAATCCCAATAATATCTTCCCATTGACATATCGGGATTTGAACCCGGGTCCATTGGATTACCAATCCAGTGGCATGACCACTCCACCACACCTCCCCTGTGTTAGGGGTGTGTTGTTTATGGTGAGTTGAGGGATGTATTCGTGTTCTCCTGTCCAGCTTGTGAGCAGGGTTGCGGTGGATTTGGCTGGGGCTAGATTAAGTCTGTTTGTAGTGCACCAGCCATGTAGTGTGTTGAGATAGGGTTGAAGGAGATCTGTTGCTCTTTTTGGGTCATGGTGTGTGCATGTGAGTGTTATGTCATCTGCATAGGAAGCTAAGGTTATTTGGGGCGTATTGGGTGTAGTTATATCGTGCATGTACAGATTGAAGAGTGCGGGCGATAGGACGGATCCTTGTGGGACTCCGTTTGGAAAGTTTCTGATTTTAGATGACTGACCGGCAAAAGATATGTGTGCACATCTGCCTGCTAGGAAGTTGGCCAGCCACCTTTTTGTGTTGTGCACATTTGTGTTGTAGATTTTGTTTGTTAGGTTGTGGCGGGGGATGGCATCGAAGGCTTTACTAATGTCGAGTGTTGCTAATAGTGATCTGTGTGGTGGTCTAGCTAAGTTGATGCCGTCAAAAGCTATTTGTGTAAGGTCTGTGAGAAGAGTGTTTGTGGAGTGCAGTGGCCTAAAGCCATGTTGTGTTGGAGCTAGGGGTAGGTCGGGTGTAATTAGTTGTAATACTAGGCGTTCCATGACTTTGGAGGGGGAGCAAAGGAGTGTGATGGGGCGGTGCGAGGAGGGTAGCGTGGGGTCTTTGTTGGGTTTGGGGAATGTGATGATGATACCATGCTTCCAAATGTCTGGTATTGTGTTGTGTGAATAGCTGTAGTTTGATATGTTAGTGAGTGCTTGTATGCCTTGTGGTTCCAGGTGTCTGAGGTGTATGTTGCTTATGTTGTCTAGGCCACAGGCGGGTGAGTGCTTGAGATTGTTGATGATATGCTTTGTCTGGTGATTGGTGAAGGGTGTATAGTCAGGGTCTGTGGGGAATTGTCTCTTACGTCGGATGACACGTCGGTCGTTTGTGAGGTTTTAGGTGGCTGACATGTGAGAAGTGATTGATGGAGTGTTTGCTTGTTGTTTACGTGAAGGAGTAGAGTCTGTTGTGATTGCAGCATGTGATTGTGTTGTGTTGCTGTTTAGTGTTTTGTAGAGTTTTTTGGGGTTTGTTTTGTGATCAAGTGTTTGTAGGAAGTTATTCCAATTTAGTTTTTGTTGTTCTTGTATTTTGTTGTTAGTTTGGGTGTTGAGTGCTTGAATTTGTTGTGTGATGTCTTGTGTGTGGGGTGCTGGGGAGTGTTTCAGTATGTCGCGTTGTCTGATGAGGTTTTGAATTTCTGGTGTGAAGTTGGGGTTGTGTCTTTTTCTGTTACCTCTTGGAATGTGTTTCTTGTCAGCATTTTGGATAGTTTTATTGAGTATGTGTACAGCATTGTTGATGTTAGTGATGGGTGTACTGTTTAGAGTTGTGAAGTGTTGTTCTGTCTCATTTGTGAATGCTTCCCAGTTAGCTCTTTTATAATTGGTGTATGTGTGTTTGTGGCTAGCTGGGGTGAGTCTGGTTTTGGTGGTGATAATGATCGGGAGGTGGTCCGAGCCTAAGGTTCTGACCACCCTCCAGGATGTTGTGGGGGCGAGTTCTGGAGAGCAAAAGGTGATGTCTGGAGATGATGGGTTATAGAGGGCTTGGTGAGGAATATGGGTATGTTGATGGATGTCGTTAAGGATGATGAGGTTATCTGTTTGGTTTTGTAGTACCAGCCCTCTGTCTGTGTCGGGGTTGTCGACAAACCAGGCCGACGTCTTGGCGTTGAAGTCACCACCCAGGATGAGGTGTGGTGTGTTTGTGATGTGTTGTAAGTTTGGTCTGTATTCATTTGGTACTGTAGGGGATGTTTGGGGAGGGATGTATGTGTTTATGATGGTTATGTTGGAGGTGTTGCCAGTGCGTATTTTAATTGATTGTATTTCTGTTGTGTTATCATTTGGGGGGAGGAGGGATTTGGTTTGTACACTGGTTACTATGTATGATATTTCTTTGTGTACCAGGGTGATGAGTCCACCGCCCCCGCCGACAGCCCGGTCTTGTCTGATGGTGGTGAAATTATGAAATGTGGGTGTTTTTTGTGTTGTGCGGAGTTTTGTTTCTTGTAAGATGGCAATGTGTATGTTATGTTGTTTGATGAAGTGTGAGAGTTCGTGTTTCTTTGTGTTGATGCCATCTATGTTCAATTGGAGAATGTTAATGTTATGTGCACGATGTATGTTGGGTGCTGCTGCACGAGAAGGGGGGGAGGGGCTGGGGGGGGGGATGGGTGAGGTGGAGGTGGGGATTGGGGAGCAGGAGATGGGGGTTGGAATGGATTAGGGTGGGGTGTGGTGAGTTGAGTTGAGGATGTGGATGGTATGGAAAGGTTAGGTGGGTTAGGGAGGAGAGGTGGACGGGTTTTAGGGGGGGGAGTGGATGATATGGGAAGGCTAGGTGGGTTGGGGAGGAGAGGTGGACGGGTTTTAGGCGAGGGATTTAACTGGGAGAGGGAGGGGCATGAGGAACAGGTCCAGGTGTTCATGTAGTGTTTCTTGGAGGCAAGTGTTGTACAGGTGAAGTGGGTCCAGTTCCTGCATGAATTGCAGAGAACTGAACCCTTAGTGTGGCGACTCGAAGTGATGGGTTTTGAGAAAGTTGGACATATGTATGTGTACGTGGGTCCTGGGTTGCTCTCAATGTCTCCGGCTAGAAGAAGTCTTCAAGAAATGACAGCCGGAGTCATTTCTCGGTGTAGGAAAAACTGTGTGATGTGTGTGTGTGGTGTGAGAGGTGTGGAAATTCCCGGCGCGACCGAAGCCGCTCCAAGGACCCGTGCCCCCAGGGAGGGGGCAGGGGATGGTTGTGACGGTTTGGCTCCCGAAACTGCTCCCCGCGGCCGGCATCCGGTTGTCCTCCACTGGTCGTTGATTTTGTCTCCGGCCGTGGAGGGTCGGCAGCCATCCGCGGTTGGCAGCTCCGGGAGGTGGTCCCACGGCGTAGACGCCGCCACATCAGGACCTATGTTTATGTTGACTTATGTTTTGGTTGCAGGTATATGATAACATGGGTGTATAGTAAGTAGTGTAAATAACTGGTAACGTTTATGAGATGGGTTGAGTGTGAAAGGGACCTGCCTTATTATGCCACTTGGCTCTCTGCAGACTCCCATTTTCATCTTGGTTGCATGTGTAAGGGATCTGCCTCATTTGTACCGGTGTGCAAACAAACGAGCGAGAGAGAAAGAGATTGGCTGCGTAAGGGATCTGCCTCTATTCGCTTGGTAAAAGAGTTGTAGATATGTGGAATAGGCTACCAAGTGCTATAGTGGGATCAATAACAATAGAGCTTCACCATAAAATTTGAAAAGACGAGATGGATTGGGTGTGAAAGGGATCTGCCATGTGTGGGACAATCGGCTCTCTGCAGACTCCCATTTTCATCTTGGTAGTATGTGTAAGGATCTGCCTCCTTTGTATCAGTGTGCAAATAAGAGAGAGAGATTGGCTGTGTAAGGGATCTGCCTCTCTCGTAACAGAGTCGTAGATTAAAATATAAAACTTGCAAACTAAACAAACCAAAATTGGGACAAGGACAATATAAAGTCAAATTAAATTATCAAAATCGCTATGTGGAAACAACGCTTACTAAAATGAAATTTGTGAAATAAAAGAACGCAATCCACCACATAGGGTGTACATTACTACATGAGCAAGTTAATCTGTTTCCCAAGCAAACTAATCGCACACATAACAACGCAGAAAGTGGTCTTGGTAAGATTGAAATAACTAGAGATGAGCTGTTATCTGCGATGAGAGGACTTGAAGTAAGGAAAGCTATGGGACCGGATAAAGTGTCTGCCTGGGTTTTAAAGGAGTGTGCAGAGCAATTAGTGGAGCCAGTGAGGGACATAATTCAAGCTTCCTTAGATAAAGGACAGGTTCCTGTTGAATGGAAAAGAGCTAATATCATTCCGATATACAAGAATGGAAACCCTGTGGACCCTCTAAACTATAGACCAGTTTCACTTACTAGTATTGTATGCAAGATTTGTGAAAAGCTAATTAGGAAGAGATGGATGAAAATGTTGGAGAGAAAGAAGATAATAACCCCAAAGCAATTTGGATTCAGAGAAGGGACATCTTGTGTTACCAGTTTGCTATGTTATTACAGTAGGGTGATAGATGTACTCCAAGAAAGAGGCGGATGGGTGGACTGCGTCTACTTAGACCTTTCCAAAGCATTCGATAAGGTACCACATAAGAGATTGTTATCTAAGCTTGAGACGCTAGGATGTGTCAGGGGGAGTTTGCTGAAATGGATGGAGAGCTATTTAACAGATAGGGAAATGAGGACCAACATTAGAGGAACTTACTCATCGTGGCGGAAAGTTGAGAGTGGTGTGCCGCAGGGATCTGTGTTGGCACCTCTCATGTTCCTTATGTACGTGAATGACCTGCCGATAGGCATAAACTCCTACATGTCAATGTTTGCAGATGACGTAAAAATTATGAGACAAATAACAAATAAAAGTAGTTGTGAGGAGCTGCAAGGGGATTTAGATAAAATATACGAATGGATCACCAAGTGGAAAATGAAATTTAATATAAGTAAATGCCATGTGTTAAATATGGGAAGAAGTGTGAATAGACCAAATTGGGAGTACAGGATGGGAGATAATATAATTAGCAAGGCCGAAAAAGAAAAGGATTTAGGGTTGATTATACAAGATAACTTGTCACCAGAGAAACATATTAACAAGCTCTTTAGCGGAATGTATGCAATGGCCGGGAATATGAAAGTTGCTCTGAACTACTTGGATGAGACCATGGTAGCGAAAATTATAAAAAGTATGATTAGACCAAGATTGGAGTATGCAGCAGTGGTGTGGTCCCCGCATCTTAAGAAGCATATTCACAAGTTAGAAAGAATCCAGAGAGCAGTTACTAGATTGGTTCCAAGTCTCAGAGAACTGCCATATGAAGGGAGGCTAGACAAATTAAATCTACCGAGTCTAGAAGAGAGGAGAGAGAGGGGAGACATGATAATGATGTACAAATGCACCCGGGGGCTGGAGAGGCTGGATAGGGAGGATATATTAATTATGGATACAGGAATAACTAGAGGCCACAGCTACAAAGTAAAAAGACCTACCTGCAAGAACGATATCAGGAAGTTTAGCTTCCCCTATAGATGTATTGACAAATGGAATAGGCTGGAGGAGGAGGTGGTAGGGGCAAGGAACATCCATATTTTCAAGAAAAAATTGGATAAAATTAGACTCTGAGACGGGACAACACGAGCTTAGCTCAACTCCTGTAAACTACAATTAGGTAAATACTATCGTCACGTTCAAGGAATTAGTCAAATTAGGGAAGCTATGTGAAATAGGCTACCTAGTGCTATAGTGGGATCAAGAACAATAGAGAATTTCAAGATAAAATCAGATAGTCATATGGACAAAATGGGTTGGATGTGAAAGGGATCTGCCTTTTGTGGGCCACTTGTCTCTCTGCAGATTCCCATGTTCATCTTGTAAGGGATCTGCCTCATTTGTACCGGTGTGCAAACAAACGAGCGACAGAGAGAGACTGGGTGTGTAAGGGATCTGCCTCTATTCGTTTAGTAACAGAGTTGTTGATATGTGGAATAGGCTACCGAGTCCTATAGCCAATCGGGTCTCTGCAGACTCCTGTTTACTTATGTTCTCATTTGTGAGAGAGAGAGCGAGGCTCCCTATTTCCTATGTTCTCATGCACTAGTACAGTACAGTATGTCGTAATCGTAAGGAAGACAGCGATAAATAAGAGAGAGAGAGAGATAACTAATGCGTAGCCTATAGCAACACTCAAACAAGCACACACATAGCTACACAAGACCATCACACAAGCACACGCATGCCTATCTAGCGACGAACTGTCCTGTTTACATATCATACACCCTCCCCATTCCATCACTTCGTATGTACGATATTATTTCCGTCTTTTTTACTGTGTATGGATTAAGTTATTGGTGTTCACTAGGAGTACAAAGGAAATCAAGCAACAACAGATCTAGTGACCCTTCTAGGTTGCTTGTCCTCCAAAACACTGAGGATCAAGTGTCCAAACAGTGGTTTAGAGTGGGTAAGGGAACATTGGAAAGGGAATTACTGCCCTGGAACTAATGTCCGTGGCAGGATTAGGAAGTTAGTAGGGGACAGATGGGTTAGTAACTGAGGGGGGGATAAAATAAAGTTATTCATTTACAAACGTAGTCAGTCGCGGGTTTGATGCGAGATATTTGTCTAGGCGTAGTTTAAATGAATCAACGGTGATGCAGTCTATAACGTTTCGGGGAAGCCCATTCCACAAGTTGACAACTCGATTGAAGAAGAAATTCTTAGATTCGTGTGAGTTAAAAGATTTACCAATAATTTTGCAACCGTTTCCCCGCGTGTAATTAGATTGGTCGATAGTGAAGTACTTACTACAGTTCATATTGTCGATGCCTTTGATGATTTTGAACACTTGAATTAAGTCACCTCTTAATCTGTGCTGGGTTAAAGGAAATAGATTTAATTCTCTAAGATGCTCTTCGTATGGTTTGTTCTTTAGGCTAGGTATCATTTTGGTAACTCTACGTTGAACTCGTTCTAGCTTGTTTATATCTTTTTGGTAATAAGGGCACCAGGATTGAACGCAGTATTCCAGAAGAGGGCGGACTAAGGAATTGTAAAGGGTTAGGATAACTTCTTTGGATTTATGCTCAAATGACCTGCCTATAAAGCCAATTATTTTGTTTGCCTTCTTAACAACTTCTGAACATTGTTGACTCGGTTTTAGGTTACTCGATATTGTTACTCCCAGATCGGTTTCTCTGTTTACATTCTTAAGCTGAGTGCCATTCATCGAATAGTTTGCTTTCTCATTTAGGTATCCGATATGTAGTACTTTACATTTATCCGCATTGAAACTCATTTGCCAAATTTGGGCCCAACATGACAATTTATCTAGATTGTGTTGCATATCGTCAACTTGTTCTTTTGAGAGTACGCTATTTGCAATTTTTGTATCGTCAGCAAATTTTGAAATTGTACAGGTGAGACCCTCATCTATGTCGTTGATGTAAATTAGAAAGAGAATTGGTCCTAGTACCGATCCCTGGGGTACCCCGCTACTTACATTGGTCTATTTAGATGCCTTACCGTTTATTACTACTCTTTGCTTTCTGTCGCTGAGCCAATTTTCTATCCATTTCAACACACCGTCTTGTATTCCATGCGCTTTTAGTTTTAGCAGTAAACGTTTGTGGGGAACTTTGTCAAAGGCCTTTTGAAAATCAAGGTATATAATATCTACAGCTTTACTCTCATCGTAGAGGTTGAGGATATCGTGGAAGAAGTCTAAGAGGTTTGTTAAACAGGAACGTTTTTTACGAAAGCCGTGTTGAGTATCTTTAAGTATGTTATTTTCCTCTAAGTGATTTACGAGTCTGTCTCGTATGACCGTTTCTAGCATTTTACATACAACTGAGGTTAAGCTAATTGGACGATAGTTACTGGGTAGGGATTTGCTGCCTTTTTTTAATATTGGTGTTACGTTGGCTAGCTTCCACTGATCGGGCATAGTTCCAGACTGCAAGGATTTATTGAATAGTAATGTCAGTGGTTTGGAGAGCTCATCCTTAGCTTCCTTTAGAACTCTAGGCGAGATTGTATCAGGTCCAGGCGTTTTATTTACCTTGAGTTTATCTAAACAATTCAATACTTCTCTCTCTGTAATGGTGATATTGCTTAGAACATCTGAATTATCAATCTGAATCGGCGATGGTGTAGGGATATCACTGAGGTCTTCTGTTGTAAAAACTGATGCAAAGAAGGTATTGAGGGCATTACTCATTTGTACTTCGTCTTTGGTGTATTTTCCATTTTCATCGACTAACGGTCCAACAGTTGAAGTAACTACTTTTTTCTTTCTGATATAACTATAGAATTCTTTCGGGTTTGTTTTACTTTGATTCGCAATATGTAACTCTAAGGTCTTTTTACTTCGCTTAATTAACTTTTTGGCTTTGCGTCGTAGCTCTACAAATTTCAGCCGTTCTTCGTCATTTTGTGAGGATTTTAATCTATCATTAGCAAATTTTTTAGCAAGCAGGCAGTTTGAAATATCTTTATTCCACCATTTTTGCTTATTATTATGGCCTGGATGCCGTATTTTCGATGGTATGCAGTCTTGCACTGCTTTTAGGTAAGTGGCTTCGAATAACTTCCAAGATGTATTTATGTCGTTATTGTGAATTAAAAAGCTCCAGTCAGTTTCTTTAAACATAGCTCTAAGTTTATGGAAGTTTGCTTTCTTGAAATTAGGGACTTTTTCGATGCTACTATTTGGTTCGTTACTAGTAAACTTTAAAGTGAAAGTTATCGTACGATGGTCGCTGTTACTGAATTCATCACCAACATTCAAATTCTCTATTAATTCTTCTTTTGTTGCAAGTACAATGTCAAGAACGTTATTACCACGGGTCGGCGTTCGAACAAATTGATAAAGCGAACTCTCTTGCAAGTTCGTATACAAGTCATGTCCGGAGTGTGAAGTAAGAGTATCGCCCCACTTGGTCACAGGTAAATTAAAGTCGCCAAAAATTACGGTATCTTGTGAGTTACTTACATCTGCAATTTGTTCGTAAATTTCTCGGTCAGTTTGCACTGATTGAGCAGGAGGTCTGTATATTAATGCAAGTATTATTTTTGTACCTTTATTATTCTTTATTAGCACAAAAAGATGCGTCGATCTAATTCACCTAAATGGTTTGACCATAATTGTGCTAGAGTAACTGAACAAAAAGCAATAGCCTACAATGCATACACAAGATCAAAAACACATGAAGCCTTTAATTACTTTAGAACCATCAGAAATCATGCCAAAACTGTATTAAACCTAACTAAATCAAACTTTCTCCACAAGCAGGCAAATAAACTTCTAAATAATCCAAATGATAACAAAATATTTTGGTCTACTCTTAACTCATTTACATCCAACTTCACTACTGCTTCATCCATTCCACCATTAAAATCTCTGACTGGCAATCTTGTAAGTGACCCACGAGGTAAAGCTAACCTTCTTGCGGATATTTTCTCCACCAACTCAACCTTAGATGAAATAAATCAAGATGTCCCTGTACTTAATTTTAATTCGCCTGAAATTCCCTCACTTAAGATCCACACCAGACATGTCAAAACTATTTTGCAGAATCTCTCCGTAGGTAAGGCTCCTGGTCCAGATGAAATTCCTCCAATAGTACTTAAGAATTGCTCCTTGGTGCTCGCTCCTGTATTGGCAAAAAATTTCCGTCTATGTACTCATACCTCATGCTTCCCAGTACCCTGGAAAGAAGCAAACATCCATCCAGTTCCTAAAAAAGGTGCCTCTTCAGATCCATCAAACTACAGACCAATAGCTATAACTTCCACTCTTGGTAAAGTCTTTGAAATTATATTAAATAATCACATAATTAAGCATCTTGAGAATAATAAATTAATCAGTGATAGGCAATATGGTTTTAGACGATGTCGATCAACTGCAGACATGCTTTGCCTTCTTACGCATCAAATCAACCAAGCTACAGACCAACATGGTGAAACACATACAATAGCACTGGATATATCAAAGGCATTTGATAGAGTCTGGCATCAATCCTTATTGTCGAAGATGTCACACTACGGCCTTGCATCATTAGTTCCACTAATTTCTTCTTATCTTCATAACAGAAAAATGTGTAATGGTAGATGGCCTTTATTCTCAATTTCACTCAATAAATGCTGGTGTTCCCCAGGGATCAGTTTTGGCCCCAATTCTGTTCCTCATTCATATCAATGATCTCATATCTACCACTCATAATCCAATACATTCCTACGCAGATGACTCAACACTCCACAGTTCCTTCACATTTACCAATTCTTTCACCCAACCCGATCTTATAAATTCAAAAATAAACACTGCAATTTCTCTGAACCAGGACCTTTCTAGAATTAATGGATGGGGACAAAAGAATCTAGTTTCCTTTAATGCACAGAAAACCAAGTACATTCAATTTTCTAACCAACAGAATCTCACTGACTCCCATATATTTTTTAATGATGTAAATATTCCCACTTCCCCTAGTATTGACATTCTCGGTGTAACATTAACTACTAACTTGAGCTGGACACATTATGTTAGAAGCATTGCTAAGAATGCCTCTAAAAAAATGGGACTCCTGTACAGAGTTCGAGAATTCTTCACTGACGAGCAGTTGGCCGTAATATATAAAAGTCATGTGCGTTCTCAGATGGATTACTGTTCACCTCTGTGGGGTGGAAGTGGAGTGGTTGCATTGAGGCAGTTGGACAAAATTCAAAATAAAGCTATTAGATTAATCAATAACCCTGCAATCACACAGGAGCTTCCTACATTATCCATACGAAGAAACGTTGTATCCCTTGCATTATTCTACAGATATTTTCACAGCAATTGTTCCGAGGAACTTGCTTCAATTGTGCCGCCTCTCCACATCTTTCCCCGTAGAACTAGGGCAGCTGAGAGCGCCCATGAATTTACACTTTCTCCTCCACAATGCAGAACTTCTGCTTATCAGAATTCATTTATCCCAGAGCTACTACTCTTTGGAATTCACTTCCCTCGAATTGCTTTCCACAAACTTACAATCTACAAATATTTAAATCCAGTTGTTACAAACATTTTATGAATGGAGGATGCCTTTAGGCACATGGACCTTTTTGTTTTATCTGTGTTTTTCCTTCCTCCGTTCATTGTCTCTTAAAAAAAAATAAAATAAAAAAATAGAACCACGGACTATTTTATATATACAGTACATATATTTCTTATTGGTGCTTTTTAAATAGGCCTAGCTTTTCCTAATATTATATGTGTATATTATTTGTTATGATAAAATTATTCTGGTAAGACAAAACAATTTTAATTTTGATAATTTCCTAAAACCTCCGGTTGGTTGAAGCTACCGGATGCCTGAATGCCGGAAAATTGAGATGTTACTGTACAGAGATCCTAAGCGCAAGAAGGTATACATTCCCAAAAGGAAAGTGTGGCTGCTGCAGAACAAGGAAGTTAGGGATAGGTTTCATAGTGAACTGGAGGAAATTAATAGAAATAAGGAAGCTAGGCCTAAAGATGTAAATAGTCAATGAAACTTTCTTAAGCATAGCTTTATCGCTGCCACTGACAAAGTCTGTGGGATAACAAAGGGTCACCCCAGGAATAAGACCTCCTGGTGGTGGAACGATGAGGTAGAACATGCTGTGAAAGAGAAAGGGAGATGCTTCAAAGCATGGAAGAAAGGAGGCAGCAAGGAGGAATACCAGGCAGCTAAACGAACTGCCAAAAGAGTAATTTACAATGCTAAAAATGGCATTAAGGACCTGGTCCTCGAACAAGTGTGTAACACTGACAATCCCAATGGGATCTTCAACCTAGCTAGGCGAGTTAAAAATGACAGTAGGGATATTATAGATGAACAGTGTGTTAGAAATGATAATGGAAAGATTGTGTATGCAGAAAATGAAATCAGAGAAGCATGGAAGGCACACTATGAACGATTGCTAAATGTAGAGTTTGAATGGGATAAGGGACAGCTTAGTATCGAAAAAACAATATCTGGGCCTCCTCCTTTGATAGCACCAGCTGTAGTGAGCGATGCAATCAATAAAATGAAGGACGGTAAAGCTCCAGATTGCTCTGACATTGTCGCTGAGATGATAAAAGCCTCAGGGGAGACTGGTGTAAACTTAGTCACTGAGTTGATAAACACCATTATTAAAGATGAGAAAATCCCAGAGGATTGGCTCAAAAGTGAAATAGTAAATACAGTATATACAATGGAAAAGGGGATGCGCTAGAATATCAGTGGTTCTTAACCTTTTCAGCACTGCGCCCCCCTTTGGTCAGGAATGTATTCATGATGCCCCCCCCCCCCCCCCCCCGCCCCCACCCCACCCCACCCCACACACACGTCTCTGATGCTTAGAAAACTATTTTTATCCATTCCATATGGATGCTTAAGACGCAAGATACTGTAAAAAGGGCGAAAAAATAACCAATCTGCATGCAAGGATTAAAACTAATTAATGGTTTTATGTCAACACTACATGTGGTTGCTCGGAATGACGGTTGTGAATTTTTCCTATCAAAGTTTCTTATCTATATATATATCTTTGCGATTACCCTGTATGCATTTGAATGGCCTAGCCCTATTTTGAACATTAGTTACCCCACGCCCCCCCTAGCATTGTCAAACGCCCCCCTGGTTGAGAACCACTGCGCTAGATAGAGGAAATTATAGCGGCCTGAAAATACTTGACCAAATCATGAAGGTCTGTGAGAGAGTCCTTGAGGGTTTGATCAGGCAAAGCATCTCTATTGATGATATGCAGTTTGGTTTTATGCCAGGACGGGGTACAACCGATGCTATCTTCATAGTCAGGCAGATACAGTAAAGATACTTACTTAAAGGCAGGGATCTTTACTTTGTGTTTGTAGACCTGGAGAAGGCCTTTGATAGGGTGCCTAGAGATGTTGTGCAGTGGGCTATGAGGAAACTTGGTGTGGAAGAGTGGCTGGTGCGTGTGATAATGAAGATATATGAGGATTCGCGAAGTGCGGTGAGGGTGAAGGGTGTACTGAGTGATGAGTTTGCAGTCCATGTTGGAGTCCATCAGGGTTCAGTGCTAAGCCCCCTCCTCTTTATTATGGTCTTGGAGGCGCTGTCTCGAGTTTTTAGAGGCGGACTCCCGTTGGAACTGTTTTATGCAGACGATTTAGTCCTAATAGCTGACAGTATGCAAGATGCTGAGGCCAAATTCAGAGAGTGGAGAGAGGGCATGGCGAGCAAGGGTTTAAGAGTCAATATTAACAAAACCAAGGTTATGCATTGTAGATTGAGACGAGGCAATGTGGAAAAGAGCGGTGCATACCCATGTGCAGTGTGTGGAAAGGGAGTGGGCGTTAACTCAATTCAATGTAGCATCTGTCGATGTTAGGTACACCATGGGAGTAAGCGCTGTAGTAGAATAAAGGGACCCCTGCCGAAGGATAAGTCCGAAATAGAGAAATTTGAGTGCGTAGTGTGCAAAGGCGAGCTTGTGTTAAGTGATGATCCTGTGGCTGTGAATTTTGGAAATGAGTCTTTGGAGCTGGTGAACAAGTTTTGTTAACTAGGAGATACCAGCTCTGCCGGTAGTTGCTAGAATTAGGTGTGGCTGGGGGAAGTTCAGAGAACTGATGCCAATCCTGACCATGAAAAGAATGCCTCTCCCCCTGAAGGGAAAGGTGTATGGCTCATGTGTTAGAAGTGCAATGACGTATGCCTCAGAAACATGGGCCATTAAAGTAGAGTTTAAGAGGTATAGTAGTGAAATGGCGGTGGAGCATAGAGGCGAGTTATTCATGGCCATCCCCTCTGGGATCAAGGTGCCTGGATAGATAGAAAAAAATCTATCTTCAGTAAAGTTACAGTATATTATACCGTACTAAAATTTATCTCAATTATTCATTATATAAAATGTACAGTTAAGGGGAGCGTCTGGCTTGCCAGATCAAAAACATGTTTATGCCATATTTACTACAGTATACTGTACGCAGATGACTCAACACTCCACAGTTCCTTCACATTTACCAATTCTTTCACCCAACCCGATCTTATAAATTCAAAAATAAACACTGCAATTTCTCTGAACCAGAACCTTTCTAGAATTAATGAATGGGGACAAAAGAATCTAGTTTCCTTTAATGCACAGAAAACCAAGTACATTCAATTTTCTAACCGACAGAATCTCACTGACTCCCATATATTTTTTAATGATGTAAATATTCCCACTTCCCCTAGTATTGACATTCTCGGTGTAACATTAACTACTAACTTGAGCTGGACACATTATGTTAGAAGCATTGCTAAGAATGCCTCTAAAAAACTGGGACTCCTGTACAGAGTTCGAGAATTCTTCACTGACGAGCAGTTGGCCGTAATATATAAAAGTCATGTGCGTTCTCAGATGGATTACTGTTCACCTCTGTGGAGTGAAAGTGGAGTGGTTGCATTGAGGCAGTTGGACAAAATTCAAAATAAAGCTATTAGATTAATCAATAACCCTGCAATCACACAGGAGCTTCCTACATTATCCATACGAAGAAACGTTGCATCCCTTGCATTATTCTACAGATATTTTCACAGCAATTGTTCCGAGGAACTTGCTTCAATTGTGCCGCCTCTCCACATCTTTCCCCGTAGAACTAGGGCAGCTGAGAGCGCCCATGAATTTACACTTTCTCCTCCACAATGCAGAACTTCTGCTTATCAAAATTCATTTATCCCTAGAATTACTACTCTTTGGAATTCACTTCCCTCGAGTTGCTTTCCACAAACTTACAATCTACAAAAGTTTAAATCCAGTTGTTACAAACATTTTATGAATGGAGGATGCCTTTAGGCACATGGACCTTTTTGTTTTATCTGTGTTTTTCCTTCCTCCGTTCATTGTCTTAAAAAAAAAAAAAATGCCATATTTACTACAGTACAGTATATGCATTAATCACTTTCATTTTTATGGTATGATGAAATGACAACATATACGTGAATATAAGACCTCATATTGCCTTCTTCCCGCCTCCATTTTGGGGTATCCCCCCCCCCCCTTTTTTTTTTTTTTTTTTTTACCGCTTCTCCTCGGTTAGTATTGGTCCCATCCCCTTCATATTTACATGGGTAATATTCCATTCTATGCTCTAATATTTTTGTTGTTTGCTTTTGTTTATTATTTAACCTGCTGAGCCCCAGCTAGTTAGTAATAAATATCCCACCAGGGCCCAGAGGGTTGAATTTTTTTTTTTTCCCAGGAACAATAGCGAATGGGTTAGGAATGAAGGAAAAACCACGAAAAACCGATCAAAAAGCTCAAAAAATGGCCCTACAGAGCCCCCGAAAACGGATTTTACAAGAGTAAAAAATTGAAGGCAATTTTCCCCAAAAAAAGTTTTTTGCGTGCTCACGCGCACACGGTTGGACTTTGAGAGTTTTCAACCATCGGCATGGTTGCGTGGGATACTTACACAGTTCCCATACAAATCTGAGCCCTCTAGGTGCCATAGAACCGAAGTAATTAACCTGGACGCAACCATTGCGTTGCTGGGTTCTGGTGATCGAACATTGCAGACGCAACACGTGCGACGCTGGTCTCAGCGGGTTAAAAAAAAAAAATTTGCCAAACATTTGTAAGAAAAATATTTACCAAAAAATCCTATTCACAGATATAATAAAAATAAAAGCATATCTTTGAAGAGAAAAGATTCCTATTGCTCCCATTTTTTTTATATATATATATATATATATATATATATATATATATACTGTATATATATATATATATATATATATATATATATATATATATATATATATATATATATATTTTTTTTTTTTTTTTTTTTTTTTTTTTTTTTTTTTTTTTTTTTTTTTTTTTTCCATTAAAATCAACCCAAAACTAGCCAAGGAGTAGCAATTTGAATATGAAAAACTTAGGTTTTGTGATACGGGCTGTTGAAGTTTGCGAAGAGTAGGGGCGACCTGCAGCCCACCAGGGACGGGGGGGAATGCGCATAACTCAGTAATTATATGGGATTTCTGCATGAATTTTTCTCACAATACTACTGAAAGTGTTGCCATTTCTCAGGAAATTTTTCAGAGTTTTTGTTTTGTTTTGTTTTTCCCAGTTTGGCAAGCTAGATGCCAAGGTTATGAATACTTTCAACACCTTATTTTATAAACGAGACATTTACAGTAGCATTAACTAGTGAAACCGTGTACAATAGTTTGATCTTTAGGACTCTAGTAGTTTATGAAAATAGTTTGCCAATGAACAGTAAAACCCCTCTCTTTCGTACTAATTTTGGGGGAACTACCAGATCGAAAGAGCGAAATTCCGGAAGTTAGATAATCCAGATTGCCCTCTATCTTTCGGACTACAATACGAAAGAGAGATAATACAATTTGGAAGATTCGGATCGTATTCCCTCTCTTTCGTATTGTAGTTCGAAAGGAAGGGACTACAATCTGGATTTTCCGGATTGTATTCTATCTTTTGTACAGTGGGATCACTTATCTCGATGGATATTAGGATAGAAAAAAGCAATCGAGATTCGAAATATCGAGATGGGAAGTGAACTTCTTATGGGGAAAAATACAATAGGGACCAGCGAGTCGGCAAGTAACCCAAATCAAATCTGACAATCACCACTTTTGACCCCGTAACTCGAACTTACGATCGCCAACCTGCTGCATTAACCCCCTTTTTGCTCAATCTGGAGCAATATTTGTGTATCTTATGACTCCCTAACCCTTCAGCTACAACTACATCTACAATATCCCATGGAATTGATCAATAAAACAAAGCATCTTCACTTGAACAAAAACAAAAGTAGACTGGTGATTCACATGTGTTGTATTGTGAGGCTACAAGTTGCTAAACTGGCCGCCAATCTACCGACTTCAATACATTTTCTATGGTAACCTATAAAGTTTAATTAAGTTTTCTTTTGCCTTTACTATTATTAGGCTATATATTAGATTTTCCTCATACAAATATTAATGTATATTTAAAACATGGGGTAAAGTAATATATATTACTATTGTAAATGAAAGTGGCAGAGATGAAGAGTCAGGTTAGACTAACGCTCGAAAATGATCGATACTAGCGGTACATTAGTATACCGGTAAACAAAACACAATGACTGTGAGGTTCACAAATCGATTTGGTCAAGATTACTATGTTTAATATTAGTATATAAGCATCTAGCATCGATATTTAGCTATCGAGATTATCTTTTTTTCATCGAGATTTGTGATTGGGGCGAGCTGGAAGGTGGCATCGAGATGCGAAATATCGAGATGAGATTGGTCGAGATATGCGAGCCTACTGTACTAAAAACGAAAGAGGGAATACAATGCGGATCTTCTGGATTGTATTCTCTCTTTCATACTAAAAACGAAAGAGAGTAAATACGATCCGGATCTTACAAATTGTATTTTCTCTCTTTCGTACTAAAAACGAAAGAAGGAATTGAGTCCGAAACCAAAATCAATTCCGGAAGCGCCGGTATTCCAAATGTGAGGATTCCGAAATGGAGGGGTTTTATTTCTATCATATTTGTGCCTCCAAATCTTGTCATGAAATTACTGTCCACGGCTGCACTGTTCTATGTGTATCTCATTTAGTTTAGCATTGTCTTTATCCCTTAGGTGGAAGAGGTGCGTAAGAGGCAGGATGAAGAGCGTAAGACCCGTGACAACATGTACCAGGATGGGCGGCGAGACTTGGAGCAGGCGCTACGCCAGGAAGACCCCAGAGAGCGCGACCGTCACTACCGCCGGGACCGCGAACCTCGGGAGAACAAGGAGGACGTGGAGGTGGAGCGCAAGAGACAGCTGGAGCGTGATGCCGTCAATGAGCGTTACCTCGGCATTGTCAAGAAGAAAAAGAGGGTGCGGCGGCTCAATGATCGCAAGTTTGTCTTTGATTGGGACGCTGGGGAGGACACTTCGGTAGACTATAATGAACTTTATATCAACAAACATCTGGTGCATTTCTTTGGCCGGGGGCACTTTGGTGGGCTCGATCTCAAGGAACAGAAGAAAGGGCAGTCCAAGTTTTACGGGAATTATATCGAGCATCGGCGCACACAGGCAGACAAGGATCAGGAGGTGGTACGCCTGAAGAAGGAGCAGAAGAAGGAGGACAAGAAAAAGTGGGACGACCGCCACTGGAGCGAGAAAGACTGTGAGCAGATGACTGAGAGGGACTGGCGTATTTTCCGAGAAGATTACAACATAGCAATTAAGGGAGGTCGCATCCCTAATCCCATCCGAAAGTGGTCAGAATCCCACATTAAAAAGGATATTCTGGATATTATTGCTCAAGTAGGGTACCAGGATCCTACGCCAATTCAGAGACAGGCCATCCCTATTGGTTTACAGAATCGTGACATTATTGGTGTGGCCGAGACTGGTTCAGGAAAAACCTTGGCCTTTCTTATACCTCTATTGGAATGGATTCAGAGTTTGCCTAAAATTGCCCGCCTTGAAGATGCCGACCAGGGACCTTATGCCCTTGTCATGGCACCTACTCGTGAATTGGCCCAGCAGATTGAGGAGGAAACAACGAAATTTGGTGGTCCGCTCGGTATTCGTACGGTGGCTGTGATTGGTGGGTTGTCAAGAGAGGAGCAGGGTATGAAGCTAAGAATGGGGTGCGAGATCGTCATTGCCACACCGGGTCGTTTGGTGGACGTGCTGGAGAACCGTTACCTTGTGTTGAATCAGTGTACATACGTTGTCTTTGACGAGGCTGACAAAATGATTGACATGGGTTTCGAGCCTGATGTCCAGAAGATCCTCAAATTCATGCCTGTCACCAACGAGAAGCCCGATAACGACGATGCAGAAGACGAGAACAAGCTACTACAGAACTTCCTCTCCAAACACAAATTCAGACAAACTGTCATGTTCACAGCTACTATGCCCTCGGCTGTGGAGAGAATGGCCCGGCAGTACTTGCGGCGACCAGCCTACGTGTACATCGGCTCTATAGGCAAGCCAGTGGAGCGCGTGGAACAAGTGGTCTACATGGTGAGCGAACAGGAGAAGCGCAAGAAGCTCCTGAACGTCCTGAAACAAGGAATCGTCCCGCCGGTCCTTATCTTTGTCAACCAGAAGAAGGGTGCAGATGTCCTTGCCCGAGGTCTGGAGAAGCTCGGCCACAATGCTACGACACTCCATGGTGGCAAGGGTCAGGAACAGAGAGAACACGCCTTGGCCAACCTCAAATCGGGAGCGAAGGACATCTTGGTTGCTACAGACGTGGCTGGCCGTGGTATCGATATCAAGGATGTGTCGCTGGTTATCAATTACGACATGGCTAAGAGTATCGAGGACTACACTCACAGGATCGGTCGTACGGGTCGAGCAGGTAAACATGGAAAGGCTATGTCGTTCCTAACTAAGGACGATTCGCACTTGTTCTACGAGCTCAAGCAGCTAATGCTGTCCTCCCCTGTGTCCTCATGCCCGCCGGAGCTGGCCAATCATCACGAGGCACAACACAAGCCCGGTACAGTCATGACCAAGAAGCGAAGAGAAGAGAAGATATTTGCTTAGATTGTGTGTTAAGGTGTGGTACCGAGATCTCCAACATTTGTTTATAAATTACTTTAATTTTCTAAATTTTTACATTTGCTATCAAGTGTTTCACATTAAGATTATACAGTACAGTACTGTAAATTAAAGTGCATTAAATAATACAGTAGTACTGTATACAGTAGTTATAGGGGACATCATAGGGACCATGCAGAATGGAGAGCGGCCAACAGGTTACAAAGGCATATCCATACAAAACGAAGAATAGCCTCTCGACCAATACTGAACTTTATGCCGTGTACAAAAATTGATAAATGACAAAAATTACATTCACCACATTTTTGTTCACAGAATAATACGATACTGCAGTGTTGCTTAGCAGTTTGACTGTTTTCATCAATTAAAGACTATTAATTCCACACCTAACATTTTGTCTCAACAGTATGCAGGTACTGTTACTGGAAATGTTATTTTCTATGTAATACTTTCTGAAGAAATATACTGTAATTTAAACAGAGTACTGTATTATTTCAGTAAAATTCCCAGACTTATGGAATGCTGGATTTAAGGCCATATTCTGTCACCACAGTCGACCCTCGATTTTATGGACTAAATGGAGAGATCACCAGTCCGTTAGTGGAAAAAGTTTGGTGCTAGACAATAATGAAACAATCTGACTAATTCCTCCTATAAATCATACTTGTTTGGTTGTTTTATATCCAGTGTTTCTATGTTATATCCTTATTACTAAACAGAAGTAAATGTTGATTGGTCTGTAGGCCTATTTAATTTGTGATTAATTTATTAAGTGATGGAATAATTTTTTTGTTTAGGTGTAACCGTGTATTGACAGTACTGTAATGGATATAGTAAAACTACAGAAAAATATAACTGTAAAAAAATATTACATCCTGTAAAATTATAAATGGCATCCTCCTTTGCTCATCTTTTCACTTTGGTTTGGTTGTTTTGCTATTCTATTTCTTTGGTACCTCCAGAAAAAGTATTGTTTGGTATGTATTTAATCTGCAATTAATTTCTAATATAATATATATATATATATACTCAGGCACATTATTAACATGTGTATTTTTGTTATTATAAGTTTTGGAGATATTTTTGTTTTTTTATATTCATCACATCAGATATGAAACCCAGATTAACCCTTCTGGCCCGGGTGTCATTTCAATATGACACCACGAAATAAGGGCAGGTGCCCGGGTGTCCTTTCAGGAGATAGTAAGCTTTCAAGCCTATTCAGCTTGGTCTGAACGCCGTGCGTCCGACGCATGTAAACAAAGCCGATCGTTGCGTCACCGCACCTCCGAAAACAAGAAGGAGAAGACTCTTTTGTTATTGTATGTCTGTATGTCGTTGTTTCAGTAGTGAAAAGATCGTCATATTGCTAACATCGCCTGAAAATGCTCTCCACTAAAATCGTCATCACAACTGAACCAGTTGACTTAGAGAGCTCTACTCAACGCCAGTCTACAGATTGGAAACCGCACTACATTTATAGATGTGTGGGAAATTTCTAGCAGTTAAAATTAACCAAAATACGGTAGCCTAGGCCTAGACATTTTTCAGCCAGATCGGCCGGATACGCCGCACTGTCATTAGGAGAGCTAGCCCGGGCCAGGAGGATTAAATAGAAACCATAAATCAAATATTTCTGTTTAATAATGTATGTACAATCGCGCTAAGAAGTCACGACTCTCTTTTTTTAAGGATCGGACAATGGTCCCCAAATCTGGCTACTGCTGGCAACTCTCCACAGCCCATCGGAGCCCGGTCTTTTCCAAATTTAAGACTACAGTATAGGTCTCTGGATATTCCCAATAGTTGGCCTACTGACAAAATTAACCTATTTATGCTCTCTAAATTATATTGATGTTGTAGTTTGAATAAATATAAGTAAGGTTTGCTTTCAATTTCTTTATAGAATAATGAAAGTATTTAAAATCCATGCGCTATCTGGCATCCCACGACCTGGAGGCCTACGGCCCTGCTGCTGCCCTGCAAGACGCAAGTCAGTCACTGTCAGGATATGAGGTGGAGTACATCACTTCTGCTTTTATATCCACCTTTGTCCTTACTACTTGCCTTTCCATCTTCTGTTCCTATGGGTTATTACATATTTTATAAGTGAAATTTCATCGTCTGTGTATACAAATTACAAGCTGTTCTCGAGTATTCATACTTTCTAACAAAATATGCTGGAGATGGCTCGGTCTTTCAAGCAGAATGTCGTATCGCTTAGAGAATTAAATGTGGAAAAAAAAATACTGTTATATGTTTATTTACGTGATTTATTGACACTCATGGTTTGAATATAACTTAACAGTTTATTTTAACTTTACGAGATACTTTTCTCCCAGTATTATTGGCTTAAAAAGTAATAAAAGCCTTAAGAGACTTCCTCCACATATTAATCCTGAATCTAGTGAGCGAAATACTACGAGCTTCTCATTCTTTCGTTTGGCTTGGTCTCAACTTTTGTATTATATGGTTTCCTCTCACATAATGAGAAATATATTGCAACAATACTGTACTTATATATCATGTTTTTGGCATTTTTTCCTTAAATACAGTTCTCCCCGGTGTGTAATAATGGTATTATAGTAGAACCTCAATTGTTGCCAGATAGCACTTTCTGAACGAAAGGTACTGGAAATCGAGTCATGACTTCTTAGCGCGATTGTACTGTATGTCTATCTATTGCCGGACGCCTTACTCCCCATAATGAGGGTGGCCATACACAGAAAGTCCCCAAGTAGACCTATTCCCTGTAAGAGGGACAACCCGAGCCAGTTTACTGAAGGACTTACAGGATTGACCACTCAATTTAGGATCCGTCCGACTCCGAGGCCCTCTATGTATCTTGTTAGCACTATTTTTCTACAGTGGTGTTCGGTTAGTCCATCCACTAACCTGCCTTACACTTAGATAAGCAGTACGGATTTATATCAGGTTTACTCCCCTAGACAGGTTGCCGACCAAGGCTGACGAGTCCCATCAACCCAGATTTATATAAGGTTGTCTCCCCTAGATGGGTTGCCGACCAAGGCTAACGAGTCCCATCCACCTGGAATGTATGTATGTACAGTATGTATATACCGAGGCACATACCCTATAACTGGGGGTGGCCGACTTGAGACAGAGCCTAAACTGGGATAATATAACACAAAATAAAATTTGATAAATAAATAAATAACAAATACACAATTTTTTTTTTTTATAATAATAATAATAAGTTTTATTAAGCCAATCCAAATACAATTAAAATATTTTTTTTGTGAAACATATTACAATGGTGAGAGAAATCTCTCTTGAAGAGGGGCCCCATCTAGGTCACCCAGGAGAAAACCCAGTGACCTATGTAGGATTTGGTTTTTACACCATGCCCGTAAGGAGGGTTATGGAGCTCCAATCTTCGGCTATTCATAGTGCAGTTGGGTACAGTGCATGATTAGATTAATATCCAGTATTCAATAAATGGATATCAATAGTGATCATGTGCTGTACTTATAACTGTCTTGATGGTGTAATGGTTAAGAGTGTTTAAGATTGTATGTGGTAACCCAGGTTCGAATCCCGGTAGGATCACATGCTTTCATTAATTTCATTAGGAGGTGTTTGGTGTTGGGAGTGAAATATATAAATTAGATTTTTAACCATCTTGACAATTTTACCAACACACCTAAGCTTTGCTAGATACTGAAATAGCCTCCCGAAAATCTGTACCTAGGCCGGGAATCAAACCCGGGACCCTTGGGTTACGAGACAGACACATTACCACTAGACTAATAAAAGTACAGTAAACCCGTACTCCTCGGAATGGCATCTCATGTCGAACATGTCCCTGTAGCTCGGCAAATTTTCGAGTTGGACGGGAATTATGTCCGGTTTACAGTGTTCTCTCACTCTGTTTTAAGTGATTTATTCTTACAGTTGTTGTTGTTGTTCCCCAAGCTGCCTGGCCGAACAGCCCCAAGGTCCCGAGCAATTCCAAGGCCATAACCGAGCGCCCCCACAGAACCCTCCCTGCCGACCACAATAAAGCCTGGGTGACCGAAGCCACTCCATGGCGGGGAGCTGAGGAGGGTGCGGAAACGCCCGGGAAACAAAAGCCCCACCCAGGGCCCTGTGCCCCTCAGCAATTATGAAGAGAACGTTGAGGGGCAAGGGAAAAATGTGACGCTTTGGCTTCCAATCTTGGTAGATTGGGAGGTCAATCCACGGAAAAGATGCCGTCACTTGAGATCTAGAAAATATATAAGTTAAAGGAACAGTCAGAGTAAGCTATGGGTATGGCAGAGATCGCTCAGTTCTCACTCTGATAGACCAGCCCATCACCACATGACTAGAACCCAATCCTCTCAGCATCAGCTAGGAAAGGCCCTAGAAAGCCGCCTTTGGCGGGGGGATAGCTCCCCTATTTCAACCCCTTTCGGGGTCGGGCACCCGCCCAAATTTTCTTAGTGTCCTCTCGTTCGTGTTCCCTCCCGCATCAAGAAGATACCTTCACACACATCCTCATCATAATTTCCTGACACTATCTTAAAAGTCTCTATCATATCCCCTCTCTTTCTCCTATATGCCAGTGTCGGAAGTCCCAGTGTCCTCAACCTCTGCTCATAGCCCACTTTCTTCAACGTTGGTACCAGCTTGCTAGCTCTCCTCTGCACTTTCTCCACTGCTTCTATATCCTTTACCATATATGGAGCCCACACCTGGTTCGCATATTCCAGGTGCGGCCACAGGCCGTAGCTCGGTTGGTAGAGCGCTCGCCTGCTGACCGTGGGGTTGACAGTTCGAGTCTCGGGCCAGCCAGTGTGTTATTGGCAGATGCCAGTGCTGTTGGTGCACGGCGCGGTCTAGCAATCTGTGGCAACTATTCACTGATGTCCCCGATTCATCAGGGCACCCACCCTAGCCCAGCTATTCAGCAGGGAGTGTATGGTGGTAAAAACTGCATCGTCATCATAGAGATTCCTGAAGATTTCTTCGTCAAGTGACACAAATGGCCTCCTTATCAGCCCTACAATTCTATTGGCATTATTTATCTTTTCCGCTAAATGTTCTGAGAAATTTAACTTAGTCTTTCACTACTCCTATATCCTTTTCTGCATTCACTTCCTCCATTGCTTCATACATACTGTATTCTACCTTGTCTGTCTTGCTTTTCCCAATCCGCATGTACTTGTATTTTTTTGGATGAAAAGGCATTAACCAATGTTCAGACCATCCCTTCATGCACTCCACATCTTGAAGCAAACCAACATCTTCCTTACCCCTCACTCTTCTATACAGCTTGGTGTCATCCGCATACAGGTATATCTCACTTCCATTAGTTATAACTTCAGGTAAGTCGTTAATAAGCATAACGAACAGTAGTGATCCCAACACAGATCCCTGAGGTACCCCACTTGTAACTTCCCTCCACCCCGAGCCTAGTCCATTCACCAGTACCCTCTGTCTCCGATCTTTCAGGAAGGCTTCTATCCATTTCACACATTCTCCTATACTATAGCTTCTAACTTTCTCTATTAGCCTTTTATGTGGGACCTTATCGAAGGCCTTCATAAAATTGCAATATACCACGTCTATAACATCCCCATCCTCCAAAATTTGCATCCAATCATCTACCACCTTAATTAGCTGTAGCACCGTCGACCTCCCTGGCAAGAATCCGAACTGTCTCCCACTGAAAAGTTGGTTTGATTTCATTCGTTCCATTATTCCTTCTCTAATTACAGTTTCCATTAGTTTACACACAACACTTGTCAAACTGACTGGTCTATAGTTTCCTGGGTAATTTTTCTTTCCCTTCTTAAAAATAGCTGTTATGTTTGCCTCTCTCCAGTCCGTCGGGATTTGTCCTGTTGTTGTTGTTGTTGTTCCCCAAGCTGCCTGGACGAACGGCCCCGAGCATGGCCAAGGCCATAACCGAGCGCCCCAACAGAACCCTCCCTGCCGACCACAATAAAGCCTGGGTGACCGAAGCCACTCCATGGCGGGGAGCTGAGGAGGATGCGGAAACGCCCGGGAAACCAAAGACCTACCCAGGGCCCTGTGCCTCTCAGCAATTATGAAGAGAAAGTTGAGGGGATTTGTCCTGTATTAAAAGATACCTCAAATAAAAAATTTAATGGCTCTACTAATGTCTCACCTCCTTCCTTTATGATTCTTGGATGTATCACATCTGGTCCCGGGGACTTACTTCTGTTAATTTTTCCTATAGCACTCTTTATTCCAGCATGGGAGAACTATCAGTTCCAGTGCTGGTGCCTGTTTGATGGGAATAGTAGGCACCGCTTCATCCGACTCCACTGTAAGTATCTCCCCAGCACCTCTGCTTTCTCCTTATCAGGTTCTGCTCTATTCATGTCATCCGAGTCTCCTATCAGTTCTGGGATACCTACTCTTCTTGTTAACTTTTCTTGAATATACTTCCAGAATATTTTTGGATTATCTTTCATATTTCTTGCAATCTCTCTTTCCCTCTCCTTCACCCTCCTTGTCTCCCACCTTATTTTATTGTTTATTTGTCTGCGTTCTAAATCCACTTCTTGAATTTCTATACTAGCCCCATTGTTCTTTTTTAACAATTTTAGCCTTTCCCACAAATGTTTCTTTCTTCTTATCAATGTCAAAAGCTTTCTTTTCAATGGTAATTCTGGGTTCGTTCTTTTCCTCAATTTTGTTTTATCCTTATATTCTCTTACTGGTACACATTTGGATATAGCATTCTCCAGTTTGACTCTAATCTTCCTCCACATTCCTTCAACATCTTCACCATTCAAGTACTCCCACCAGTCAATGTCCAAACACCGTCTCAGCAACTCATAATCTGCTCTATCATACATGTATATTTTTTTGCTTCTTAACCCGGGAGCTGCGGGGAGACTCTTAAGAGTTCCCCCGGCGCACTGCGGGGAGACTCTTAAGAGTCAGAGAAAAAAAAAATCAACTTTTGACATCGAAAAAAAAAAAAAAAAAAAATTTATTTTATTTTTTTTTTGGCCCCTGGGCCATGCAAAATCTCAGTCCTCTACCTCCCCTCCTTCCCCACTTTCCTCCTCTCCTTCAGTTATCACCTATTTTCCCTGTTATTCCCTTATTCTGAGGTATATTTTCGTGCTAACATTAGAAATCCGATTGGAGGGTGTGGTCATCACTGATAGCAAGCGAGTGCAAGAGAGAGAGAGAGAGTATCGATCGACTGTGTCTCAGTGGCCTTGGGGGAAATTGGCGGGAAAGCAGATTGCCTCACCCATACATTATACAACTCGCGGGCTATATCTCCGATTTTGACCATCCAAACGCTGTTTTCACTCGTTTTATTGTTGTTTCAGGTTAATACCTTTATAATCAACCCATAATAGGCGCATATGGATAAGTATTAATGCTATTAATGGCACAATGAATATTTTAGTGACGGAAACACCTCAAATACGTCAGCACAGGGGGACGTTTCCAATTACCCCCATGCGCACTTCAGAGGTTAATAGTGCAACTAAAACTTATACAAGCATGGTCATTGCGACCTACAGTATAGGGCTATCCACATTGACATCCTCCACTATATCCTCCTCATCACTAAATATCAAATCAAGTACAGTATGTACTCCAATTTTGCGAGAAATTGGTCGACATTGCGGGCCGCAAAACTGGAATTCGCAAAATTGGATTAACTAACTTTATGGGGAAAAATGAATATGGTCGACATTTCATCAGTGACGGCCATACATGTAATTATACATCCCACAATAAAGAAAAATACAGAAAAACATAAGACATTATCATTATCCTTGAGAAAATCAAATTAAATGAGCAATTGAGCATTTACCTAGACTCGAAAGATGGCTGGGCTTAAGTGGCCCCGGGGGGGGGGGGCCCCCCCCCGAAAACTAGTGCGGAGAGCCCCACTTTCTTACGGCGCCACCCGCAAAAGTAGAGTTACATCGCAAAATTAGGTTTTCATCAAAAATGGCATTCTGGGGTCTCGGTCGCAAAATCAGAACACGCAAAATTGGAGTACATACTGTACTGTACACTCCCCTGCGTCCCATCTCTATATCTCGTTATCTCTGTAATATGTTGCGTTAAGAAACAATCTCTCACTTTCTCTATTAACTTGTATTCCAGGCTACACTGTCCAGCTGGAGTAGTATAATTTGCCCAGTTGATCCTTGGCAAACTGAATGCTCCAATCAATATCTTATATTTGTTCTCTCTATTATCTATTTCCTCCATTGCTTTCGGTAGGTTATCATCCTCTTCCCTACTATTATTTGGGCTTCTATATATAGAGGCAATTAGAATTGACCCTCCTGCACATTTTACTTCAATACACAAATACTCCCAATACTGGTCTCAAATCCACCTCATTTACCTTAAGCTCTTTTCTTACATAAATAAACAGTCCTCTTCCAACCTCTGCCCTAATAGCATTCTTCTCATACAACTCAAAACCCTCCAAACTATACCCACCAGTTCCCTTTCAATTCTAGCATTTTTTGGTCTTACTTCCTGTAAGGCTATGACATTAGGTTTTTCCTCTTCATCCTGCAACCTACATATCAGTTCTCTTTTCTTGTCCTGGGTAAACACATCAACATTACTGAACATAATCCTTAATCTTTCTACCATTCCTTCAGTAGCTACATCATCCCGCTCCTCCTGTTCGTACCCTACTCTTTCCCTTGCACTACTGGGTCTGCAGCTTCGTCTCCTGTCTCTCCCCGAGATACCTCCACCCTGCTCTCCCCCTCCGCCACAACTCCTATCACATTCTTTTCCCTCCCTGATCTCCTTCTCCCTTCTATTCGTATAAACCACTTCTTCAATTTCCATTCCCTCACTCTCCAGAAAAACTTCCTCTTATCCTCCTCACCCAACTCTCCATTATCTTCATCAGCCTTTTCCTGTAATTCCTTTATTTTTTGTCTTTGTTCTATTGTCAAATCCTTCTTTAGTCTTATATGTTTCAGTTCTTCATTTGTTTATAGCCTCCAACTAAAATTTGTCACTGTGTCTGCCACTGCCCTGGTTTTGAACTGTACAGTATAATTTATGAGTACCGGTACTTTTAATATATTTTAAGCAATGTACCGACTTGTTCTGACAAAGTTTTAGTGGTAGTGAATTTAGCTCCGGCAATAAAGCGATATTTATAAGGTCTTATGAAATTTGGGTAACATGTATAATTTTGCAATGCGCTTATTCTTATCAGAAAGTTTAATACCAAAGGTTATATTCTTATTAGTATGTTCATTAATTAAGTTGTCAATAATTAAATTATTTTGAATTTCATAAACAGAATTATCACAAATATTTTTGTATTATATTACCTCTAATGCCTAATTCTGTTTTCATGCTTTCTAGATAAAATGTCTTACATGTGAAGCTATAATTATTGCTGGCTTTATCTACTGTAGTGATTATAAAATGTTTATGTAAGTTATTTAAATAAACTTTAAGCTTGTTATAATTATACTATACAAAATCCGAAAGATTAAAATATTTTGTTAACCCTCTCACATTCTTGATGTAATTTTGAGCCTATTAGGGATACTTTAAAGCCTTTGTTACCATCAGGGGTATTTAGAAACCTTTAGTTTAGTTACTTCAACCTTTGCAGTTGTCTTTGAGTTAGCTGTGGGCAGAAAACTCATTTTGGAGAGGTAATTATAAGAGTGAGAGAACTCTATTTATTATTGCTAATCTGGCAACCTCTGTGTCATAAAAACGTGAAAGGGTTAAGGAGACATTTTTATTTCTAATTAATTTAATCAATAATTTTGACCATGCTTCTAGCTCCCTCGCATCGCAGCGTGCAGTTTTTAACGATTTCTCTTTTAATCTATTCACTGAAAAAACAATATCTTTTAACATTTTGTCAAATGTTACTTTATTACTCCCCATTCTGTATTTAAAACCTTTTATGACATAGCTCCGCTAATTTGTCGTTTGCAAAATGTTTAACTATTTCTACATCATCTGTTAATATATGCCCTTTCGGGCTATAAATGAATTTTATTAATGCATTACGTCTGTTATCTGTCATATCCATGACTCTTAACATACAGTGGAGCCCCCATTTTCGCCACATCAGTTTTCGCTGATTCAAATTTCGCGGCACACCAAATATTCCCAATTTCCATTTTCGCGCTAAAAGCTTCAATTTTCGCATCAAAATCCCAGCCGAAACCCGAAAAAAGAGCAAAACTAATGAAAAACTCTACATAAAACTAGAAAACAAACAAAAACAATAAAAAGTTTAACATAACGAAAAGAATCTGCCAGGTGCTTGCCGTTTAGAGACGAAATCCGAGATCCGATCGTCAAATGCGCAAGATGCCGCCATCTTTGTATGACGTCACCACTAAGCAGACGCTTGCAGTGCCCTAGTATCTGTGTTGACAAAACGACCATTTGCAAGCTTTTTTGTGCCTGAACCCCTTATCTCTCGCGTTTATTATAACCTCTAGTACATCTGGTGATAGGGATGGTTGGCCTGATGGTAGCAATGAAGGAATTTCATGCTCAAAACAGAGCTTGTCGAACGAAAGCGGTTGAAATGCCTAGACGATGTTAGCCTAGGCTAGGCTAAATATGACAATGATTTATAATAAAGTCTGTGTGGTAAGTAATCTTCTCATATGTATTTATACATATTTTCCTCATAATATGTATTTATTGGATGTATTTGGGGCGAAATGGATACTTGAGGGGTGACTGGACGAATTAAAATGTAAAACTTGCAAACTAAACAAACCAATATTGGGACAAGGACAATATAAAGTCAAATTAAATTATCAAAATCGCTATGTGGAAACAACGCTTACTAAAATGAAAATTATTAAATAAAAAAACACAATCCACCACATAGGGTGTACATTACTACATGAGCAAGTTAATCTGTTTCCCAAGCAAACTAATCGCACATATAACAACGCACTATCGTCACGTTAAAGGAAGTAGTCAAGTTTGGGAAGTCCGGGATGTTCTGGCAAATTTTACTAAACTCTGCATGAATAAAGAAACTACATGTTAAATGTCAAATATTATTTAAAATCAAATTTGCAACATGACAAGACATTAACAATAGTACAAAATACAAATATTGATAAGATATCTATACTATTACAAAATAATATATAAAATACAGTACAGCACTCACTAACGATAGTGCTATCGGGTAGGTACCTGTAAGCATAGCATGCCTCAAGTGACCCCTATCAATAACTACCCTACAAATAACCTACATTTATAGCACAAATAAACTAAGGAAATCGCAAAAGTAAGCAATTGATACTATCGACAATGAATACATATAATATAAAGACAAATAATTGCAAAATATGAAGTAACAACAGATTTAAACAAAGAGTACTCTTTTAACAAGAACAATAATTTAAAAAATCATCAATTATTAATAATAGAAAAAGAAAAAGAAATAAATACAGACAAAAAACAATAAATACAGACAAAAAGTAAGCAGAGGTTATACAAGAAACTTCAAGTTAAAAATGCTTGATTAAAATTATTGATGTCAAATTTTAGAATACAGTCACAATAATTGACCCTAAAAAGATTAAATTTATGGAACAATTTACTTGCCTCAAAACCTCTGTCCACTAGGAGTCTGTATAGTAACCTAGCTCTAGCCCAAAAGTCATCTACTTTAGTGCAGATTTTACAAAATCTTATTAATTGGGAATAAAAACAATTATAAGTTATTTTACTATCGATATTACTACTAGGGAAAGGAAAGTTTATTACGTTAAAATTAAAATCATCAACTTTGTGATATACTTTAAGTATGCACTGTTCATTAACCCGAGAGCTGCTGGTAGACTCATAAGAGTTCCCCCGGCGCACTGCGGGTAGACTCTTAAGAGCAGAGCCTTTGAACACGTACCAAAACCGCGCGTTTATAGCCAGGCGGCTGAAAATTGGTGTGGGTATAGTACTACATGTCAACTCTCGACACCACCCCGCCAAACGCTCGCCCCGCACTCGTGCAAGCACCACCGCGCCAGTAACCACGCACTAGTCATGGAGCCCACACGTCCCTCACGCTCGCTCCCTGATGACACAACCAGCCCTCCTTCTGGTGGTGTTAGCCGCCGTGGAAGGCAGAGGGTGGCTGCTAAAGACCCTAGCTACCAGTACGACACGCCCTACAGCTCGGAGGACGAAACACCTGCACCCAAAGCACGAAAAACACGTGCAAGCAGGGCAATGGCACAGAGGTCATTGGTCTTTCGGGACACTGCCACCACGACCCAGGCCACTACAACAACCACTACCACCACCACTGCCACCACTGCCACCCCTGCCACCGGTACCAGCGACGCAGGAGGCCGCCCTAGGGCTGCAGAACCTGCGGGGGCAGGAAAAATTAAAGGCACGGGCGTAGGGAAAAGAACCCGTACGCCAGCCACAGTGCCCCTACCACCACCACCACCACCACCACCACCACCACCAGCCGCCCCTGGCCCGGCTGCCCCTGCCGCCCCTGCCGCCCCTGCCCAAGGAACAGGGAAGGGGAAGGGGAAAGGGAGAGGGAAATCGACTGCTGGCCCTGGTGTCCCTGCCGCCCCTGCTGCCCCTGTTGCCCCTGCTGCCCCTGCCGCCCATGCCGCCCCTGCCCAAGGAACAGAGAGAAGGGCGACAGGCACCACCATCATCTTGCCATCAAGGCCACGCACCACTGCTGCCCCTGCCGCCGCCCCTGCCGCCGCCCCTGCCACCGCCTCTGCTGTCCCTGTCCATAAGACTCCCGCACGTGCCAAAGTGACCCGGAAAACTCTGACACCATCAAAGTATGCCGCCCTGCTGTTTGATGGTGATTCGCAGGACATAGGCAGCCCGGGTTTCGACGACGAAGCCCTAGCACGGGACCAAGGGTGGGGGGATTTGGGAGTGGACAGTGGGAGTGAGTCTGACGTCGGTGACGAAAATGAGGAAGGGCATCGTCTGTCAAGTGAAGAGGAGGGTAATGATGATGAAGTGCTGTATCGCGACCATGGAAGCGATATTTCAGACGATGAAGCAGACGCAGACGACATTCCGATCCCTCAGCTGCCTTCGTTCGATTGGTCTGACGGGGTCAATTTTGTACCTGACGTGCCCCAGTTCAATCCTGGGACGTCAGGAACAACTGACGACTGGCCCTGTGATGATCAAGCGAACGAAAGCGACTTCTTCCTCGCTTTTTTCGATTTTGAGGTAATGACGTACATCGTTGCCCAAACAAACGCCTACTACAGGTGGGTGTTTGGCAGATTGGACGTCCTTTCTCCAAAAGCGAGAATACGAGGCTGGGTGGATACGACTGTGGAAGAATTTCTGACGTTCTTTGCCTTGTTGTTCCTCATGCCTCTGATCAAGAAGCATGTGTTGCAACACTATTGGAAGCACGACCCTCTCATCGCCACCCCAACTTTCAATAAGTTCATGACTCGTGACAGATTTTTGTTGCTGCTAAGATTTATGCACTTTGCAGACAACGAAAATCCTAACAGGATTGACAGGATATGGAAAGTTCGGGATGTGTTCACCATGTTGTTGGAGAGGTATAGGAAATACTTTTACCCCTTCCTCAATTTGGTGATTGATGAGTCGCTCGTGCTCTTCAAAGGACGTCTTCTTTTCAAGCAGTATATCCCCTTGAAAAGGCATAGGTTCGGAATCAAGCTCTTCGTTTTGTGTGACTGCGAAACTGGAATAGTGCTTGACATGATCGTGTACACAGGCACTGACATTGACATACCGAAAGCCGCTGCCAATGACCCGATGGGCATGTCAGGTGCCATCGTCAGGAAAATGTTGGCACCTTACCTGGGCAAAGGCCACATCATCTACACTGACAACTGGTATACTTCTCCTGCTCTCTGCCAGTTTCTTCATGACAACCAAACGGGGTCATGTGGGACTGTCAGAAAGACAAGAAAGTTTATGCCAAAGTTCACAGGTGATGTCATTCCTCTCACAGATGCCTCCTCCAGTGACACACCTTCAGAAGACGACCTGGCCCAGGAACACCGCGAGAGGCATGTGCGAAGAAGGCGACGAAAGGGGCAGAAATACAAGCAGCTCGAGAAGTGTGGGAAACTGATAGCCCTGAAGTGGAAGGATAAGCGAGACATCCACCTGCTTTCCACCGTCCACACAGGTGCCCAGGTGGATTCTGGCAAAATCCACTACCGAACCAGGAAGACAATCTACAAGCCCGACATGGTAGTGGACTACACTAAAAAACATGCGCCTGGTGGACAAGTCTGACTGTCAGCTGTCAGGCATTGAGTGTCTGAGGAAGACTGTGAAGTGGTATCACAAGCTCTTCCTCCATTTAGTGGATATAACGATGCTGAACGCCTACAACTTGTGGTTGGTGAAAAAGGATATGGCTCCAAACCAGAAGCTGAAATTCCGGGAGTTCGTCTACAACGTCTCCTACCAACTCCTGGAGAAGTATGGCACCACCACTCACAGACGTACGGCATGGCGTGGGGATCACGTTCCTGACCGCATCCAGCTGGGTGTCGAAAGACACTACCCCATCAACACTGAGATGCTTGGCACTCGTCACAGGCAGGCACAGTGCACCGTCTGCAGCTCCAGTGTCAGGAAACCCCATGTCACGAAAAGAGTCTCCTCAATGTGCGCCGAGTGCAAAGTTCCACTCTGCCTGGGTGACTGCTTCAGGGACTACCACACCTTCAAGAACTACTGAGTGTCGCCCCCTGCCATGCCCTGCCCTGGACTCGCCCCGTGCCCTGCCCTGGACTCGCCCCCTGCCCTGCCCTGGACTCGCCCCCTGCCCTGCCCTGCCCTGGACTCGCGCCCTACCTTACCTGACCTGACCTAATTGATCACGCTACCTCATAATGTAACATATATATTATATAATGTATAAGTTCCAAAGATGTCCCTGTGATATAGCTTTTACATTATATAATTGTATGTTTCATTATTTAGTTTATAAGTTTCAAAGATTTACATGTAATATGCCTTCTTTTTTTAGTATATCAATATATATGTTTGTTATTAGCCAAAGTAATGTGTATATAATTATTTTCTTACCTCAAATGAATTGTACAAAAATAAATAGGTTTCAATAAATCCTGTCAAACCTACAAAGATAATAAAAAAAAACAATAAAAAACAAAAACAAAAACAAGGTCATGTCATTGTATTCTTACAATATGATATATTCTATGAATATTTCATATTGTTTGAATACAATGGCATGATCTTGTAAAAAAATTTTTTATCAAAAATTGTCTAGACAATATAAAACCTTCCCCATAACCCCCTCCTGGATTCGATCCCACTACCCTACGACACTTTGAGTGTTCCAGTCCGCGACCTTACCAACCATGCCACAGGAGCTCATACCAAATATCACTGAAAACTTCGTGTCTACAATCGAAAGGACAATATACAAAAAAAAATGAATTATCCCACCAATTTACGTTTGTAAATTGATGGGATTATCAATTATATCATGCCAAGGTTTATAAAAGTTTGTCTCTGTCAAGAATTAGTAATTATATAACTTTATTCTGTCAAAAATTGCCCAAACACTCAGCAAAATTGCCCCTCTCAGTGCGACTCCACTCATTTTCACACGGTCAAGCGGTCACGAGGTGACTCTTGCCGCTCCTTTATGTCCCAGCTACACCATCAACAGCAGCTCTGTCTGGGAACAAAATTGGTATAAATACAATAATGGATAAAATACTCTTCACAAATACATTTGTATTGTATAATATTGTAAATAAAAAAGAATAATAACTGTGGGTGTCGAAAATTGCTCAACCAGCTTTCTTATGTCTCGCCTACGCGCGTATATTGGATTATACATAGTCATGACTGTCATACAAATAATTGCAGTAGGTCTCGAATATACATTTAGATTGCATATTACTTCGAAATAAATAAGTAAACGTTTCTCTGGTGGCAATCTACCCTTTCGCAAGTGTAAGGAGACACCAGTCTATATTTAGCTCTCTAACACAAAAGGCAATCTGCCTGTGTTGACTCAGCACCGTCGCTGGTGGTCTATAATATAGTACTTTATTTACAGTCAATGGCCTACATGTTTCTGTGGTACTTCACATGTGTCTAAAATGCAATGTCTGCTTGCATAAAAATGCAATTCTGAAGTCCATTTATACGTACGACATACGCATGTCTCAGTTTCTCTCTCTCTCTCTCTCCATTCCTGACTCATGTTATTGTAGACCTGTTGATGGCAACGAACACCAGCCATCTGGTAGACATAAGGTTCAAAATACCAAGACATCAATACGCCTGGGGCGCCTCCACAATTATCACAAAGCTGGTTATCTATCTAGAGATCTGCCTGACTTCCATCTCTCCACGACTCACTCACTCACTGCATCCCTGCATGCCTCCCTCCCACCCACCCACCCCCAACCCACCCTTTCAGGCTTCCGTCTGCTAGAAACACATTCACAATTTGCGTAAATATCGCATCAATTGGGCTATATGCGGTATATTCCTTGTTATATGGGACGCCTACATATGTACACGTCTTTATTATAGCATGACAGTGCTCTAAATACAAGATTTACGTGATATTTATGGCGTAACACACCCTCTCCCCCTTTCATTCCCAGCACAACTCAGTCACACCTTGGTTCACGCATAGAAACTCATTGATAATGTGCGTAAATATCGCATCAATTGGTCTATATGCGGTATATATTTTGATATATGCCACGTATACATACGTACAAGTCTGTATTATAGCATGACAGTGCTCTAAATACAAGATTTACGTGATATTTATGGCGTAACACACCCTCTCCCCTTTCATTCCCAGCACAACTCACTCACACCTTGGTTCACGCATAGAAACTCATTGATAATGTGCGTAAATATCGCATGAATTGGTCTATATGCAGTATATATTTTGATATATGGCACGTATACATACGTACAAGTCTGTATTATAGCATGACAGTGCTCTACGTACAAGATATACGTGATATGTATGGCGTAAACCACACTCTCAGCTCATAAATTGCCGCCAAACCTCCAACACATCTTCATTCCCGCCTAAAAATTATCTTATAATTCCCTTATATATTGCAATTTTTGGTCACTATGAGGCATATTCATTGTTATATGGGTGGCCTACACACGTATACATACTCTAAATAGCCTAAAAGGGCTCCAAAAAGGAGATATACGTGATAATACGCGGTAACCCACCCCCTCCTCCCTCTCCTTCTATCCCCTGCGCGCATAAAAATTCGGCCGGGAAATCTCGCCGCTCGATGACAATCTAGCCGCGCGGTGCCATTTGCTCCACATTTTTCAACTACGAACCGTTCCCCTACCCCCCCCAGACATTTTTTGGGGGGTCAAATATATATGGGCCGATGCACGCAAACATTCCCTACACGATGATGTACTTTTTATCGAAATTGGCAAGAGGTCCCAAAATCATCATAGGTGCGCACAGTCTTACCCTGTAGAAAACCCCCTGTGCGCCGCGGAGAGGTTAACAATCTCTATATTTATATCAAGAAAATTTTCAACTTTATAATTTACGTTACATTGTGTGAGGGGAATAGAATTAGGGTAAATAAGTTTAGCAACTTGATTAAAATTTAACAAATTGCAAACAAGAATATCATCAATATATCTACTATTATTATTTAACAGTTTAGCAAGTTCTAATTTTTCTGGGATTTTATTTTTCTTGCTGCTGTCAACTAAGTCTTTTATATATTTAAATTCTAAAGCAAGCAAGAATAAGTCTGCAATTAAAGGGCTAGCATTTCCACCCATAGGAATTCCTAATATTTGTTTGAAAATGTACGGCCCGAATCTAACATAAGTATTGAAAAGGAGGAATTTAAGGGCATCTTTAAGTTTAGTTCTATCAAAATATACAGAACTAGTGGGAGTAGAGCTAAGTGATGCATTATTAAAATATGTATAAACATTTATGAAATAATTTAAAACTTAGGCCTAGCCTAGGCCTAAAAAAAATCCCATGATAGAAACAATGCCCCAATCTACAGTAATTATAATGCACCTAAGTTTTATGGTTAGGACTGTTATTTAGCCATGTCTATATTATAGGTTTGACTCCTGTAAGGAGATAAAGAAAACCTAATATTTAGTAGTGGCCCCGTAATCATTGACGATTATGCCTATTACATAAGGCACCCTCTTCAAACACTCATCCGCCGTAGTTTGAATCTACCGCGCAGAGCATAAAAAATTGAGGAGCCTTCATCATGAGCGCACGCAACATCACTCATGGTTCAGTCATTATGAAATTGGGTTCTCACTACGAAAAAACTTTGTAACAAATAAAAAACAAAAAGAACATAAGAATAACTATTCATAAGCTTTCCATATAATCGTGGATGTACTTGTGTGGATCTTTGACCAGACGCTGACTCGGGCGTCATTCTTCCTTCACTGACATATCAAGTAAACCAAAATCCTTAATACATCAACGAATGGGAAGGGGAAGGTCGGGAGGGCCCCAGTCGTCAATGATTACGGGGCCACTACTAAATATTAGGTTTTCTTTATCTCCTTACAGGAGTCAAACCTATAATTTATTAGTGGCCCCTCCATCATTGACGATTATGCCTGATATCTAAGACTGGAGGGGGACATTCGTAATCATATCATAACTCTAGCAAAAGCAGATAATCAAACAACCACATAGTATTCTTACTTCGAAAAGATATATATTTTGGCGCAGCACATAAATACAAAAAGGGGGTACAAGCAGGAGCGTGCTTCAAAGAAGCCTGCTTGATAAAAAAGGGGTAACTCTGAGATTCTGAGTACAGATCCGCCAGTTAATAAGGCACCCCACTTAAAATAAGTGGTGAAAAAATAAAAACTTATAAGTTTACATGTGCACATATAAACCCCATAAAACTAGTGGATATATCTTGCAAAATATATCCAATGCTTAAAATTAGATTGCTTCACAGCCAAAAACTACTTACAACAACACTGTTGTTTGTACTACAATTGTACTAGCACAATTTCCTGTAATGAATAGTACAGAGAAATTTTCATATCACAACACCCATAAACAGTATCACAGCTCACATACTCCGGCGGGGTCTAGGGTGTCCTATGTTACACTGACTGCACCCCCCCCCCCTTTTCTTGAAATTAAACAATAAGTGACTTAGGGGCCACCTAGACCCTCTGCCTTAAAGCTATACATGGCAAGGAAGGTTTGTCTAGAGCTACTGAAAGGTATCGAGTCAAAAACGTATGATTAGAGGCCCACAACTGTGTGGACGTAATATCTTCAACAGATTTTTTTTTAAGGAAACGTAAAGAGGCTGCCCACTTGCGTAAATCGTGGGCCCTACCCACAACGCCGGGATTACTCTCTTTAATGACCTCGACCAAGAGAGAAGCCAGTTTACGTTTCATCAAGCATTTACCCGTACTTGCTACCCATAAAGCACCCTGGTGATTTAGAGGTGCCACTCTCAAATATTTGGTTAGAGCTTGCACTGGACATAAATTATGGTGCACCTTTCCCCTTTTCAACGCCGGCACCGAGAACTCTGAAAACACGTGTTCACTGTGCTCATTCTTGGCTATGAACCCTGGGGAAGGTGCAATGTGAATACACTCATTAAGCCTACCAAACCTGAGGCAATTAGGTGTGTTGCTCATCGCCGCCAGCTCAGATACTCTGTTCCCGGTAGCCAAAGCCATAAGGAATACTGCCTTTTTTAAAAGTAATGTAAAATCTGCAGTATGTTGGTACATACAGGAACATACGGGAGGTGTGGCGGAGTGGTCTTGCCACTGGACTGGTAATCCAATGGACCCGGATTCGAATCCCAATATGTCAATGGGAAGATATTATTGGGATGGAATTTGTGCTGTACCTAGAGTATCAGTGCATTACCACAGCACACCGAAATGCCAAATAAATACCCTCATTGTTCCCTGATTAAATAGCATTGTATGAATATTCCCATATTCAAAAATATGCTACAGGGGGGCAATGCCTAGTGAGTTAATTGCTCAATAGGTGGCGTTCTGAGAGTGAGGGTCCGAGCCTGGGGGATGAGACTGTGAAGCACAGAGGCGGAGCAGCTTCAGAGATGGAATTGCTTCGAGCCGTGAAGCTTCGCATGTCTCACTCCCTAGACTGGAGCAAGACCTCACGGGCCTCACCGTGTTCAGCGGTAGAGTGTAAAAGGCTATCAGCCTATGCCCGAGAGGGAGTACTGTAGTTGGGGAAAAAAAAAAAAAAAAAAAAAAAAAACGGAAATGAAGTAACGACAATGCTTTGTCCAGAGACCAGGTAGGCATGAGCTGACAGGGAGGTGGGCGGAGTTTAAAACATGCCCTCATAAAACCTGTTTCCTCCGCGACTGGTATGGTGAGACCGGTAAGGTCCAAAAATGGCATCCTAATCGCTGTTAAGTGATTTTTTAACGTTACTACAGATAAACGTTTCTGCTCGAACAGATAATTTAAATAATTAAAAACCAAAGCCACCGAGGGCACAGTTTCTTCTGTTCTAAGAATCCAAGAAGTAAAGGCTTGCCAATGCGATTGATACTGTCGTTTTGTAGACTGGGTATATTTATTCATGAATTTATTGGTCACGTCTCTACCATATGGTGCTAGCCACTTGGCCTCCTGAATGTCCATAATGCAAAAGTTAGCGAGGTCTCTAGGTTGCCAATTGTGTCTAAGTGGAAAAACCCGACCGGGAGTGACACCGGGTGCGGGCACCACGTTTTCAATTGCTGGTACCACAACTGCGCCGGCCACAGGGGCGCGATTAGCGAGACTACGCCCCGATAATCCTGTAGTTTGTTTACTACGTGGCACATTAGAGACGCGTCTGGCGGCGGAACAGATAAATGGAACTCCACCTGTTCCAGTCTGTCACCAGTGCGTCTGGCCCGCCCGCCGGCGTTATCGTCCGGCGGGTGAGGTACAGTGGGAGTTTGTGAGTCTCCTCTGACGCAAACAAATCCACTTGCGGATGGTAAGGCTCCGCAATCATTTGGTCGAAAATGGTTTGCTTGAGCGCCCATTCTACTGTTGTGCTCTGTCTCCGAGACAGAGTGTCTGCCCAGACGTTTGCTACGCCTGGGAGATAAGATGCGTGAAGATGAATGTCCAGCCTGTTGGCTAGAATAAAAATCTTTTCTGACACGTTTAGCAACTTCCGAGATCTCGTTGACCCTTGTTTCTGAATACAGTGAACCGCATTCAGATTGTCCATTCTGAAGGCCACCGACTTGCCCCGTAAAGTAGAGCCGTGAGCCTGAAGGAAATATAAGAGGACTAGTAATTCTTTGACATTGATGTGGGAGATTTCTAAATGGGACCAGAGCCCTTGACCCTGGTGCCCTTGGTTTGACTGAAAGCCCCAACCTATCGTTCCTGACGCATCCGTGTCTACCCATACCGTCGGCGGAGGAGAGGTCCATGACATTACTGAGTGCAACGTTTCCCTCTTCGCCCAGACCGCTAGTAAGTTGTGGATTAATTTTGGTATGGGCCATAATTTTTCCGCCGGTAATAGTGGAAAACATTTGTTGCCTTCCAATATTAAACGTTTGACTTTCAACCGGCCCAACTTTACAGTTAGTTGAATCCAGTTGAGAGAGCCGACCAGAGACTCCCAGATTCTCCGTGTCGTAGTCAGACTGTGAAGGAACAGTATTTAATGGCTATGCGTGGTGACACGTCCGGAACGACCCAGTTAGCAGACAAGGGTTCGCCGGCTGTACTACCCTCTGATCCACCCGCCGTGAGACCAGCCCTGGGAGTGAGAGAGACTTTAGTTTTTTGATGGAGGTGGTGGTGGTGGTGGTGGTGGAAGCTTAGCCGACTGGCCGGCGTTGGCAGAAGACGGGCCCTGGCTCGGTCTGTTATACTTTCGTCCTTTATGACCTGCAAACTTTCCTTGTTTATACCTGTACTGACCTTGGGGGGAAGAGGACTTAGGTAGATGAAAGGGCTTTGACCCACCCGGCTGAGCTTTTGAGACTGGCTTGGGTTTGGGAAAGTTAAAAGCAGGTTTCTTAGAAGGGGCGGGACTGTGCTTAAAGGCCTGAGCCATGTTAAATACAGTTCTCCACACATCAGGGGACATTAAAGAGGGAGTTAGCACCGGCGACATGACCACCTGTTTCGCAATTCTATCAGGAAGTTTCCTCACCAGGGACATCCTAAGATCCTGTCTCGCCCGCACCGCCTCGAGCAAGGCTGTACGGATATCCCCCAATGACTGAATAGAAGTCTGAAGGAGTAAACGTCGAGATAGTTCAATTGATCTTCTGACATCCGCGTTCGCGATTGCCTGAGTAGACCTTAGCATAGACTTCGCCACCTGGTGCGTAACAATGTATTGGGAAAAAAGTCTATACGCCTTCCCCCGTAGCCTAAATTCCCGGTCTAGGTGAGCTGGGGAAGGTGAAAGGATCTTTAAGTTCGCATAGATTGATTTTTGGGACAGCTAAAAATGCAAACAAAGCAGAAGGAACTCCGCCGGCAGAAAAGACTGGCAGAGAGAACCAAGAATGGCTGTCCTGAGGAATTTGGTGCGAAGATTTTGAGGTGAAGGTGGTCGCAAAGTTCTGAGCCTCTACCTCCCATTCCACCCAAGGTCCTGGACCCAACTGCCCCACCTTCAAAACTGGATTAGCGGCTGTGTCTGTGACCATTTGTAAATCTAATTCTGGAGTGAGAGCTGACAGTGCTTTTATATCATTAAAACCATCATGCTTGGTCCAGTCAGAAAACAGTTTTGAAGCTGATGCAGGGGGTAGTGCAGGTGTAGCTGTATACACAAAATAGTCATGGTGATAATAGTTCGGAATGGCATTAATATTAACATCAAGTACATTACCCATAATATCTAAAGCTCGTAACTTTCTAGATTTATTTCCTTGGATTACCCACTCTCGTGGCACTGGAAGTTCCCCTGACAAAGTGGGCTGTGCTACCTCTGGCTTAGTTGGGACCATTTGTACCCATGAATCATCTGGACCGTATAAAAGGGGCATAGCTACCTTTCTTAACGGTGCTTTATCTAAAGGGGTTATCCGCTACTACCCTTACACTAGAAGTAGTCAGTGCCGCCGAAGCAGGCCTAGTGACCATAGTAGGTGATACAGAGGGAGGGTGCGGAATCTGAGTTAAAGCAATGGAAGTAGTCAGAGGCCGAACACTTGAAATTGTCATGGAAGCTCCCAGGTCCACTGTAGGAGTCTCCGGCTGCTGGCCAAATTTTTTTGTTAGAGCAGTAGCTAATAACCCATCTATTTCCTCCGCCGTGACAAATTTAGCAGATGAAGAACTAAGAGGTGAATCATTCCTATCCTGTGAGTCGTCTAAAACTGAACCCGACTCCTGCACCTCCATGTCAGAGATTATGGACACCTCATCCTTGTCATCTGGCCCGTCATGAGAGGATTCCGCCGAAGCCGGGACCCCCTCGGGTTGCCATGTTAAGTCTGGAATGGATGATGGGATCGCAGCGTCCTGGTGGACGTCCGCCATTACCTGTGTCTCCTGAACCCGATATGGGCCTTCATTCCATGGTTGGGAATACCTCCACACACCCAGGCCTTGGCCTGAACTCCCTTGGGAGTCAGATACCCCATCAACCACTGAGCCCCCACTAGACCCTTCTAGAGGGTGAGAACTGCCCACAGAACTCTCTAATTCTAAGTTTATAATATCCATTGGCAACCTGTCCGCTGGTAACACCCCCACCACAGTCTCGGACTCCACTCCCGCCCCATCAGATTGGACATTAGATACGTCGGGAGTAGAGGCAGAAAGTGAGGCACGAGGCTCCGGCGAACGCCGGGAGGCCTTTCGTTCATGAGAATCTTTCCTGGAAGATTTGTGGCTACGGTGTGACTTAGGTCTATCACTAGAACTGCTCTTGGACTTCTCCTCTTTGCTCTTCTTCCTTGCCGGTGAAGAAGAGTGACTAAGCGGCTGTTGTCTGAGGGGTTACCTGGACCTGGACCGCGCCCGTGACGTGGAGGCTGTCACCGGGGGCGTAGGTTCATGAGGTCTCTTAGATGTGCCGGGGGCTGGAGTAAGTGCTGTACCCTGCCCAGTCTCTTCGTACAATGACTCTAGATTTAGAAGGGGTACGTTTAATAGGGGGGTGCTCAATAAGTAATTTATCCCAAAGAACTACGTTATCACATTGAAGGGCTTTATGAGCCACTGTGGTAGTATAAGTGGACAACAGCTGCCTGACCTCCCGCAAAGCGACCGCCGCGGGTCTATCATTGTCTCGCAATACTTTATTACTCAATTGAGTACAGAAGGTACAGTTCTGCGTCACCCACAAACCCCTTGAGCGATCTAAACATTTAACACATCTAATGCAAAGAGTGTGTGCAAAGATAGGGATACCTGAACAGGAGGGTGTAACACACAAAGCAAAAACAGGGTCTAGGGCAGCCATGACAGAGACTGGTGGAAAACTAACCCACCCCCGGTCTTACTCCAGGTTCTCTAAGGACCCGCCGGAACTCTGCCCTGGAAAAAAGAAAATTTCCAGGAATTAATGCTCATAAGGCCACACCAACATGTTCGAACACAAGTGTTAAATAACCCGCCGGGTAACGAGACGTAATACACAACCATTACAGCTCGCTACGCGGGAGGTTCATAAGTAAAGATTTCAGAATATCTTAACCTGTCTAAAAGATTTACGAATATCCTCTGACATGATATAAAGACCAGCATGGCTTTTATAAATGACGCAGTCTTCCCAGTGGTGTTTGTTAAGTTTGTTACTGGAAAAACCCATAAAAAGATGCCGGCCCCCGTAATATCTCGCAGATCAAAAACTGGGAAGCCTGTCTTAAATGCTAGATCGGACTTCTCCCGAAGCGTCCTAGATCGCCGTATGTCGAAGGCGGCGATACTTTAACGTATCCCTCAATTGTCTGGTCAACTATACTGAATTGCAAATCCGTTAATCCCACCCTCCCAAGGTGCAACCGCCGGGTGTGAATTTTAAGTTTTATAACGTTAACCCCAATTGTTCCTATCCCTACTTCTTTGAAAAAGATCACCGGGGAGGAAAGACCAATCAACAAACAGCCTAGTTTTACTGGCTTTGCAAAACCGGGAAAAACTAAACTCAACAAGTGTCCGCTTGAACACTTAGTTAAATGGGTAAAGCCATCCCACCGGGAAACACAGTAAGCCTGAACACAGGCTCCACCACAGAGACGCAGTCCTGGAGAGCCTCAAGCCACCACTCGCCGGGGAAAACAAGCCTTTTTTAACCACGCGTGATTAAAACTCGGCAACCAGCCGGGTTTTCACGGTGAAACCGAGAAAATCCGCCGGAAAAGGCAACCCACGCCGCCCAGATTCAATCTGAACGCACCAAATAGACCGTGGAATTAGCCAAAGCACAACTAACCCAGGACACACAATTAGTCCGTGGAAATAGCCAATACACAACTAATCCAGGACACACAAATAGTCCGTGGAATTAGCCAATACACAACTAAACCAGGACACACATGACACAGTAGTACATATTTATAACATAAATCAATAACACTTGTACATGTGGCAAAGCTACGAGAGGCTGGCTAGGCCTAAGCAGACGGAAATAATATGTAATCATGTCGTAATATAAACAAAAGCACTGAATCATATCACAACAGGAACCACCGTCAACACACCAATGTAGCACAAAATTCCCGGCAAAGGGAAGAACTGACTCGGGACCCAGAAAAAACTTCACTAAGTGAAGAAAAATACGCTGGGAACGTCAGAGAAAAGAAACAGCTACTTCATCAGAAAGATAAGAAGAAGCCTAATAACGCGTAGTGAAAGCCGCCTACATCACAAAGCTAGCTAACCGCGCAAACGTTTCACGCGTCCACCATGGGACCACGAGGGTACACCCGAAATAGATGTCCCAAACACACGACCCAAAATACACTGCACTGCGGGCAACCCGCCCAGGATACTCCTGCTACGCATATCCTAACCTTACTCGATACATCCCGGAGTAAACAATGAGAAAAAACTCACTAGGGACGCAGCAAATGCGGAACCAGCGGAGCGTGGGGAGGCACGTCCGGGTAGGTTGAGCAGAGCAGAGAAGGAAGAATGACGCCTGAGTCAGCGTCTGGTCAAAGATCCACACAAGTACATCCACGATTATATGGAAAGCTTATGAATAGTTATTCTTATTTTCTTTTTGTTTTTTATTTGTTACGAAGTTTTTTCGTAGTGAGAACCCAATTTCATAATGACTGAACCATGAGTGAGGTTGCGTGCGCTCATGTGCTCCTCAATTTTTTATGCTCTGCGCGGTAGATTCAAACTACGGCGGATGAGTGATTGAAGAGGGTGCCTTATGTAATAGGCATAATCGTCAATGATGGAGGGGCCACTAATAAATTATGATTTACAATGCATAAGATTTAGGCCTTGGCTACTTTATGTAGCCTAGACAAAAAACATAGGCTAACACTGGGAAAAAGTGAGCCAATTGTTTAGATTTGGGCCTTTTTTTCTAGTTATTGAAAACTTATTCTATGGTGTATTATATGATATATAGAAGCAATAGAACAGTTAAAATGAAAGTGTATATTAAGCCAAATACAAAACTAGAGCAGTGGGAGGGTGGAGGGGGAGAGAATCCTAAAGAAAATGGATTTTGGTCATTTTAACAGTTCTATTGCTTCTATATATCATAATACACCATAGAATACGTTTTTAATAACTAGAAAACAAGGCCTTCTACTAAACATTTACGAAAAGTGCAACTTTTAGAATGAGCACGGAACCGATTAGAATTTTCCCCATAAGAACAGTGCCCCGATTTTGGCTGTTTCAATCTTAGCTCTATTTCTGCGGAACCGATTAGGAGCTAAGATGGGGGCTCCACTGTATTGTGATTCCATCAAGAATAGAACTGGCATTAACTATTATTGGAGTGTTGACAATTTCTTAGAAGTTATTGATAAACTTAATACCATGCTGAAAGTTACCTCAGTAGGCCTACATACAGTAGCTTCGACTTTTCAACTTTGTATACCAATTTGCCGTTAGATTTAAGCTGCGTTTTCCGTTACCCCAAAGTCTGATAACCCACCCTCTTATCAGTGGGGTGGCCCAAAATGTACAAAATTATACGAGCCTACCTTCAAAATGTATACATAATATTATAGACAACATTTGCTTACTATTGTTGAACATGAATGTACAGTAAACCCTCGCTATCTCGGACCTCTAATTCTCGGAAACCCGTACTAGCCGGACTGGTGACGGCCTCTCGGACACGTACTTCCGTATGCCGGACATTTCCGTCATCGTTCCGACGTTGTCGGATGACGCCCTCACATCACCGGACAATAAGGGTGAATATCCGACAAACAGAAGGGACGTCCGACGCCATCTACATCCGGGGCCCAAGCGTCGGAGCTAGGAGCGTCAGTTCGCACCAAGCTCTGTTGTGTTACACATAGATGCGTGCATTTATCAAGTTCGCCATGCCTCCCAAGGATAAGCCTAAGTGTAAAGTGACCTCTATATCACTCGAAACTAAGCTTCAGATGTTGAAGGACCTGGACAGTGAGGTGGAGAAGGACATTGAGGTGGAGAAGAACAGTGAGGTGGAGAAGGACAGTGAGGTGGAGAAGGACAGTGAGGTGGAGAAGGACAGTGAGCTGGAGAAGGACATTGAGGTGGAGAAGAACAGTGAGGTGGAGAAGGACAGTGAGGTGGAGAAGGACAGTGAGGTGGAGGTGGGGGTGAAAAGGGGATGCTGCAGTAATTAATGCAGTGTTGGGGAGGAGGGAGAGGGGAGGGGGGACATCAAGACTACAGACAAGAGCAATGAAGGGGTAAGTGTGATGTAGCCTACTGTACTGTACTGTGTTTGTATTACAGACTATAGGGTTCGAATAGGGTTGTCTTCGTTTTCTAGGTTGATGCGGACGTCTCTCTTGAGGTCAGATTTTTTCCGTAGTCTCCGATTTCATTGTTGCCTCGGACATACATTGGTTAGGTCGGATTTTATCCTCTGTTAGGTCGGACACAAGCTGGACTCCGGACATTTCGGACTGGGTCTCCCCCCAATTAGTCCGAGATGGTGAGGGTCTACTGTAATTATCACAAAATGACCACCACAAAGTAAAACAAAGTATATATAAAGACGAAATACCGTAATACAGTCCATCCTCCTATAACACGACTATATGGGCGGCAGAGCCCCTCGCACTGTAGGAATAACACTTTATATGGAGATAATTCTATATGGGTCTGAACCCCACAATTTTGCCCCTTTATTTTCCGGATTTCTTGCTAAACAAACACCTATATTACCTACCAGATACCATCAATCCATTAACAAATATAAAAATAACATCACTTACCTTAAAACTAATGAAGAAAAATGGGTCGATCCGACCCTCGCACTATATGAAATTCGCGCTATGCGATCGCGTATACGTACGGCGGCAATACGGCGGTAAATAAAAGTGATCGATCGGTCCTAGGAAAGACCTAGAATATATTATTTCATAGAATATATCAAAATGTATGAATATATAATAGAGAAATTAGTTAAACAAAATTTGAATCTACAATATCATGGCTACAATTAACTGAATAAATTTACTATTTATCAGGACCCCCCCTCGTGTTGTAGGAGGATCGCGTTGTAGGAATTATAGGAGGATGGACTGTATACTAAATATTATGAGGAACTGTAATGATCGACAACTAGACATATCGGCAATAACTTAGAATACCTTTATATACCTTAGAATACAATTGAAGATTGTTTGTGACATCATATATGAGGTGGAATTATACAAAACATTTCTTTTTGTAACATTAGAGTAATAAATAATTGCTTAGGTTAACAGGTCAATAATTCTGAGTATGAGTGGCAGAATAATTGTAGGTGACGAACACTACCATGCTGATGTCAGCACCTCCCTCCCTCCAGCTCGATGCGAGTGTAGCCAGACGATACGGTATCGCCATGGTAAAGCAGCCGCTATGCCCGATCTACATTCGTGCCCAATCACAATTTTGTGTCAATGTATTCTTACTTAGCTTTATTGTATTGACTAAGCTAACCAATAATAACTAACCTAATCCAATAAAATCAAGTAACATAGATCAAAATATAATCATGATTACTGATTAAGCATGAATGTAGCGGCACCACGGCTGCGGCTATGTTCCAACCTTTCTAAACAAAAGAATTCTACATGTTAAGATTATTATTTGAGCCCTTATTTCGTGATTATTTTGATCTACTTGAATTTGTACAAAATTGTGATGGGTATTCATATAATAGAATTGCTTACTTTTGAGTATATGTATACAAAGTCTAATATAGGTTATCACCTTTCCATACGATTATGACGCTTCTTTCAGACATTCTGAGGACATGGCTAGGTACACTTATATTAACCACATCCAAATTGATTACTATATTATGGATATAAACAAAAAGTCTTAAAACAGTTATCAAACCTATGAAGTCTGAATCGGATTGAGTTTAGACCCTGTGGAAAAGCAGCTTTGACTTGGATTGATATTCGACACCCTTAATGGTGTAATACGACACCTTTTCCAGTCTATCGGAGATAGTGGTGGTAACGAAAAATGTGGCTTTAGTATTTTCAGAACTTTGCGTTATTATATATTTGCACTTTGACAGATTTGCTACGAACAAGAATTTTTACATAAATGTTTATTCATATTTTAACCCTCTCACCACGGAAGGGCTCTTGAACGCCCATAAAAAAGCATATAACAGGTACCCGGAAGGGCTCTTGAACGCCCAGTGGTTGAAAGCCTGTGAGCTTCGTGTGCGAGGCGTCGGTCCGACGCATGTAAACAACAGCCGGCTGGACCGACGCCCCGCATCTCCGGCCACAAGAAGGAGAGCGTCGCTTGTTCGTGTGTGCCTGTATGTTGTTGTTAAGTATCGAAAAGTAGTGTAAAGTGGCTGTTTTGGCCATAAAGTTATCTCCAATGAAATCATCATCACAGCTCAACCAGTTGACTTAGAGAGCTCTACTTAATGCTATTCTACAGGTAAATAACACAGCTACGCTTGGGGATGCGCGGGAATGCGGGAAGCAGTCTGATTAACAAATATACGGTAGCCTAGCCTAGACGTTTTTCGGCCAAAACACCCGGGTTTCGAGGAATATATATATAATACATAGCCGGGGCTGGAGGGTTAAGTATGCGTCAATTAGCTCGGATCCCACTAGTTCAGTATATTTTGATAGAACTAAACTTAAAGATGCCCTTAAATTCCTCCTGTTCAATACTTATGTTAAATTTGGGCCCTACATTTTCAAACAACTATTTGGAATTCCTATGGGTGGAAATGCTATCCCTTTAACTGCAGATTTATTCTTGCTTGCTTTAGAATTTAAATTTATACAGAACAGTAGAAAGAAAAATAACCTCCCAGAAAAATTAGCACTTTCTAAATTGTTAAGTAATAATAGTAGATATATTGATGATACTGTATTCTTGTTTGCAATATGTTAAATTTTAATAAACTCGCTAAACTAATTTATCCAAATTTCATCCCCCTCACACAAGGTAACGTAAATTATGAAGTTGAACAAAATTTCTTGACATAAATATACAGATTGTTAATGAATGTTGCACACTTAAAGTACTGTACTGTATATCACAAAGTTGATGATTTTAATTTTAACGTAATAAACTTTCCTTTCCCTAGTAGTAATATCGATAATAATATAACTTATACTGTAATTGTTTGTATTCCCAGCTGATAGGATTTTTTGTAAAAATTGCACTAAAGTAGATGACTTTTGGGCTAGAGCTAGGTTACTATACAGACTCTTAGTAGACAGAGGTTTTGAGGCAAGTAAATTGTTACATAAATGTAATCTTTTAAAGGTCAATTATTGTGACTATTCTAAAATTTACATAAATTATTTTAATCAAGCATTTTTAACTTGAAGTTTTTCGTTTAATCTCTGTCTGTATGTATTATTTGTTTATCTTTTTCTATTGTTATTACTGTATTGATTTTTTAAATTATTGTTCTTGTTAAAAGAGTAGGCTACTCTTTGTTTAAATCTGTTGTTGCTTCTTCATATTTTGCAATTATTTTTATTTTAAAATATTGTATTTAATAGTGGCCCCTTCATTATTGACGATGTTGCCTATTAGTATAATAGTCTCCATTCAACACCCACGTCAGTCGTTTGAATCAACCGCCGCGAGGAAGAAAGAGATTCATCTTCATGAGTGCAACGCTACTTCTCTTATGGTGTCTTCACAGATCGGGTACCCACTACGAAAAAACTTAGTAAAAAATAAGAGAACACAAAAAGGAAAAAGAATTTTCCACTTTAACACTGTTATTCACAAGCTTCCCACATTCGGTGGATTTTCTTGCGTTGTGGCTTCTTACCGCCTCTCGCCAAGCGCAACAAATCCTCCTTCTCTTCCTCACGAGCCAACCGTCAACACTAGTGCCCCCGAGCTCCGGCTTCATTCGACGTTCGTTCTCCTCTAGTGAGTCCCTACTCATTTGTATATATCTGGGGGATAGTGAGCAAGGGTTTAGATTAGCTAGCACGGGTTGTGTATTGTTGGCCCGCAGGAAGTGTTAAAATTAGGGTACTTTCAGGCATTTACTTGTTGTGTTCATTCTTGTTACCACACGCGTGGTTTTGTTTGTTGCTATGCGCCTTAGTTTTTGCTTTTCCTTTAGTTAGGAGGCTCTTTTATTCATCGCTAGCTGTTCCTTTGTCCAGCTGTGGGTCTTGGGACCCCGTCTTTGTCTTTTTAGCAGACGCGCTGGGTTAAGGTTGTCACACGTGGTTGTGGGACCTTCCGGCGTTCCGTGTCTGCCGGGAAATCCCGTTTGGGGGCTTTCCCTGAGCCTTTGTTAGTTCTTTTGCATTCCCTTTAGTTAGGAGGCTTTTATTCATCGCTAGCTGTTCCTTAGTTCAGCTTTGGGTCTTGGGACCCCGTCTTTGTCTTTTAGCAGACGCGCCGGGTTACGGTTGTCACACGTGGTTGTGGGACCTTCTGGCGTCCGTGTTTGCTGAGAGGTCCCATTTGGGGGCTTTCTCTGAGCCTTTTGCTCTGCTTTCGCTACTCTTTCGTGTTTTTTCATTTTGAAAGTTATTTTCTCATTATTAAGCCTTTAGGTTAGCTTTTGGGGGGGATCTATTTAATATAATAATTATTTTGTGTCCCCTTTTCTTGCGCTCCCTGTGGGTTAGTGTTGCACACTTCCCGGGAGTCCAAGGAAACGTCCTTACGTCAGGGTTGGTTTGAGAGTAAGGGTGGTATTCTCTCGTTGTTGTGCTTTCCACCGAGTGAACTCCTCTCTGGACCCGCCGGCCTCTGTTCGGAGACCGTTTCAGTGCCGGCGTGTGGTTGTGTTCCTCTTTCCCCCCCTGTCTTGGGATCTTTGTGGAGTTTCCCTTCTTCCGGCGACCTGGTATGGCCGGCGGAAGGAGGGATGTCCGGCAAAAATAAAGATTTCGGCGTGCCGCCCAGCCCATTGTTGTGTTTACCCCGTCTTTCACGGCGGCTAGGTGTAAACGTACCGGCGCCTGCTAGCAATTTTTTATAAATAGCATGCAGATACCCGCCGCCAACTGGCCTAAACAATGACTCATGTCATAGGATGGCACTCCGTCTTCTGTGTGAACGGCCCTTTGTTGTGTTTACCCCGTCTTTTACGGCGGCTACAGTAGGTGTACACGTACCGGCACCTGCTAGCAATTTTTCATAATAGCACGCAGATACCCGCCGCCAACTGGCCTAAACAACGATGACTTGTCAAAGATTGGCGTTCCGTCTTCTGTGTGAAGTCGATGCCTCTAGCGATTTGTGGACGGTTTTTCCGGCTGTTTCTTCTTAGCAGGGCCGCCGGGTTCTATTTTGCAAATACTGTAGTTAAAAAAAAACTCCGCATGTCCCGGCGTGTGTGAGCTTTCCTACATGCCTCCCGACGGGAAGTGCTACTTATTAAAGGGCCCCTGTGCTCGGCCCGCTGAGGGAATTCGCCCTGATCGTTAGCCGAGCGCAATACGCGGTATGAGGGTATATGCTATACCCTCTCTGACATATGACACAAGTTTGTGCCCGTTTCACGGGCAACCTCGGTGTCATATAAAAAGGCTAATCGCTCAGCGATTCCGCCATGGTGAGGGAGTCTATATACCCAGGACCTCCGGCTTCATTGCCCTGCGGAGATACAGTGAAGAAGGACAGATTATATGCTATAATCTACACGGTTCTTGGGCCAGTGACATTAGTCACAGGTAGGCATTTTCTACACCAAATAATTCCACTATTTGACAGAATCAGGTCCGGTCGAAGGTTAGACTAATAGTGACTGTTTTTTTAACTTTCCGGTGGACTTGCACTAGCATGTTATTAACTCCTCTCAGGTTATCCTTATGAGCATTGATTCCTGGAAATTCTTTCCAGATCAGCACGGCAAGGGACCATCCCATTCCCGCGGTGGGGAAGGGAGAAAAGGAGGGGGGGTGGTGGGGGGTCAGTGGTTTAGTAAAATTTTTTACTTTTGCCCCCACACGGAACCCCCCATTGTTTGCATCTTAACGTTTTAATTACTTGCACTCTAAGATTACGACAGGCTGCATCTAAGTTTGCCTCTGGAATTCCCAGCAATGCCCGGTGGGCATAGATCCTGGTGCGGATTGGGTGAGTTTTTTGTATAGATCAATTGGGCCTGGCGGCCAGGATCGATAGATACCTAAATGACCACAGTATGGGAATTGTTTACAGCTGGTAACTTTCAATACGAAAAATTCCCCAGAATCAGGGATAACGTTGCATCTCGGCAATCAATACTCACCACTTAGCTGAGCAATTAGCCATTGGGTATGACTCAGCCCCCATGCACCCCTCCCCCCGATACAAGAACCCTCCAGGCTTAGCCGGACAACGTTCTCGTTGGACACTCCCGAGTAATGGAACCTAGGTCTCCGGCTAGGGTAAGTAAAATTTTCTTTCCTTTAAAAAATTAAGTTAAGAAAAGTCGGTCAGTATCTCGGTTGATGGTTCCTGCGATTACTTAAGCCAGTCATACGGCTCATAAATTTTCTTTCCTTAAAAAATCTAAGTTAAGAAAAGTCGATCAGTATCTCGTTTAATGGTTCCTGCGATTACTTAAGCCAGTCATACAGCTCATAATTGTCAAGCACTTAGGCCGGCGGGACGGTTCGTTTGTTTACGCTGAACCTCGGCCGGCTAGACGACTCTCATCCTAAAATGAAGAAAACAGATGCAAAAATATGTTTACCTTCTTTTGTTCACGAATCTATAATAGGATAAGAGTTCTTACGGATAAAGAGTTTGGATGCATTCAGCGGTAATTTAACGGCATAACTCTTACAAGTACGATGTGTTATTTTATACTGCCGGTGTATAAACCGTTTTACAAGCTTATCTATAGACTCAGCTTGCTGGGTCTCTAGAGTTTTTTTTTCCTATTATAGGTACTTGCAATTGCACGGCTCCAGGCCTAGTGGGAACGCTTCAGGTTCACCCCAAAACACTATGTATAAGTGGCTGATCCCTGCGTCCCGTCGAGGCGGGTTGGCGATCTAGGGTTAGTCTAACCCTTCTGATTTGAGTTGGCAATGGGGTACACGGTATACCTAGTAGACCTTTTCTCACTGATTCCATGGATTAAAGTCTCGTTTTGTTTAATCATACCAGCCCTCCCGGTGCTTCGCCCTGTGTTAGGCATACAGTCAGTCCCCCCAATCCGCGCCTATATGGGCGGCATTACACGACGGATATTGGGAATTCGCGCATTGGGGATAACATAACTTATGGAGAAAAATACATATGGGCGGCAGCCCGCATTTCCACCCACATTTGACGGTAATTTTTGATAAAAATCAATACTAATTGGACAACCAAGCATACACAATAATAGAAACATAAACAAGTCATTACTTACATTAAAAATAAATGCTATAAGTAGGTGAGAATAGTGGGGGCTCCGAGGCAGACCCCCGCAACAGGCGAGTTCATATAGCCTAGGCGTAGGCTTCCCCGGCCCCGTCACTGGCCCCGTCCCCGTCTCCGGATATACCCATAGATTTCCCGATCGCAGTAATGCCTTCACCAGTTTATTCTTCCTAGGCATTTTTAAGTTGCTGAAGGGTGTAGGAAGGCAGTTGTTACACAATAAATGGGTCAAGTCTCAGCGCACGGACACTTAAGGATATTGGGACTGAGAAGGAAGCGTATGTGTGTGTGTGTACTTACACTAGTTGTATTTGCGGGAGTGAGCATGCTCGTTAATTCCCGCCTCCTAAGATATGTTTGTCATACCGTGCTTTGAAACTATGCACTGATGGTGCAGACACTACTTCGGCTGGCAATTTGTTCCACCCACTAATCCAGTTGGTAGGAAATCTTTTACTTTTCAGATCAGATTTACTATTAGGCACTTTCAGTTTGTAGCTGTGACCTCTTGTTCTCTCACCTCCATCCCTCTCTATGAAGTTTTCTTGGTCGATTTTTTCAATACCTCTAACACATTTGTATATCTGAATTTGCTGTCCTCGTTTCCTTCTCTGTTCCAGTGTAGGTAGATTCAATCTCTGGAGCCTCTCTTGTGTGTGTGTGTGCTTCCTTCTCAGTCCCAATATCCTTAAGTGTCCGTGCGCTGAGACTTGACCCATTTATTGTGTAACAACTGCCTTCCTACACCCTTCAACAACTTAAAAATGCCTAGGAAGAATAAACTGGTGAAGGCACTACTGCGATCGGGAAAACTATGGGTATATCCGGAGACGGGGACGGGGTTCAGTGACAGTGACGGGGCCGGGGAAGCCTAGGCCTCCGAGGGGTGTGCGCGCGGAGTAGGGAGGGGGGGGTGGCGCGGAATACAAAAAGCATAATTTTTACACCACTCTTCAACTGTGATTCGTGTTTTGTGGGGTAAATACGTGTTTTAGGGATTTTGAGTACCTGTTTTACCCCTCGGCGCGGAATAGGGTAAACGCGGACTGAGGATACGTGTATTAGGGGGACTGACTGTACTTCCGAATAAATCATTACGGACTCAGTAAGGCCAAAGTGGATGTTAAGTCAGAGGCCTAAGTTCATTACTCAATGACCTCTAGCTTTCAATCCCACTTGAATGTTGAAATCGAGGAAGGATCCTCATCTATTTCGCTAAAGTAGGACCGGTGGTGTGAGAGGCAGAATGGCTCTCACTATAAAACTCTAGGGACTTAGCCCGCCGGAGTTCACTGTCTCCCGGTCAACATACCACGAACAGATGGGCGATCTTGGTAGCATCAGTCCCAGGGGTTGTTTCTCAGATCGACTCGATTGTAGTACTGTACAATTGATCATCTCAGTTTTTATCCAATGTTGTTTCCTAAGCCTTAAAATTCTCGACATAACATATGCCATGTCCCTATGCCGGGAAATAAAAATATTTTCGCTTGAACGCTAGTTGTCAGGATCAGGAAACGGTATTGCGGCGGGACAACACTTACCCGGAATACCCGCCGGATAAGCGGTTAAGTACTTGCCTCCGGTCGCTTTCCCACCTCAACCAATTCTGGGTGGGATGAGCGATGAACCATGGGTAACGTGGGATCAGGAACTCCCACAATTTGCGATAGTTTTTCCATCTAACCCCCTGTCCCCAGTTTCCCCTCCATTACAGAGTTTGACTGGCTAATACAACAACCAGGAGGGGTCCCCCTCCCGATTTTGATTTTTTCATCGCCCCTCAATTAACTGCAGAGGTTTTTCCTTTGCCCCTCTTTGCTCCAGAACCTCTTGAACTCCAAAGGTAATTTTCTCGTCAGAGATAAGGCCCACAGGAAGTTTTTAGCTTCCTGTTTACTAGGGTTACGCCCCCACGGCGGAAGGAGGAATTAGCTAAGGCTTCTCAATAATATCTCCTCCCTTCCCCGGCGAGAACTTTCACAGAAATCCGGACAGCCTTATTTGAGGCAGTCAGGTCACGACAGCTCCTCAGACTCGGTATGGCTCAGGGGACCTATGAATGTTTATTATAGAATTGGTTCTCTCTGGTCTCCACCGCGAAGCTCATGATTAGCTAGACAGGGAGATGTGAAGGTAAGGAGGATATCGAATGTAGGGAACCCCCATCAGGTCTCCCCGAAGGCTCCAAGCGGCCAACGGACGGTTTCCCCTCCCACTATCAAGTACATTTCAAATAAAATGCTTTAACCCTCCTGGCCCGGGCCGGCTCTCCAAAGGACGGAGCTCGTATCCGGGCGATCTGGCCGAATATCAAGAAAAGTAAACTAAGGTTAATCTCGCTTAATATATTACCTACATTAATCAAACATATATATAAATGGGCGCCTTACCTTGCTGCGTAGAATGGCGTTGAGTAGAGCTCTCTAGCTCAACTGGTTCCGGAGTGATGGTGATGGAAGTGGAGGTAACTTTTGCCGCGTATTTACCTCGGCGCGTCCGAACACTCAACCGCGGCCCCGACTACGACGCCCAGTTGCACTCGTCGCTCCACCCGCAATTATGCCGGGAAGCGATTTGATAGTGTTTTATTGGTTATTATGTCATTTATTATAGTTATTATGTTATTTTCACTCAATAAAGTTATTTACATGAACTTATTTGTGTCTCTGTCACTTATTACTTAGTTTTATTATTATTATTATGATTATAGTGTCACTTTCACTGGACTTTGATAATTAATAGTCATTTCCCCTTTTATGTATTGTTAGGTAAGCTAATAATATATATAGTGTCACTGTCACTTGTTCATATTGTTATGAAGGCACTTATTACTTGTGTGTCTCTTTCACTTATACTTAGTTTTATTATTATTATACTGTCACTTTGACTGGCCTAGGCTTATTGAGTGTCATTTTCACTTATTTATTGTTAGAAATATATATTTTAGTGTCACTTTCACTTGTTCATATTGTTATTGAAGGCACTTATTATTACTTATATGTGTCCTTTTCACTTATACTTAGTTATATTATTATTCTTAGCCTACATTTGAGTGTCACTTTCACTGTTGTCACTTCCACTTCAAAAGTTTATTAGAGTATGGAAGTCGTTGAAGCAGGTGCCAGCACACAGTCCAACTTGACACTCGAGGCATTCCCAAGTGGTTTTTGTGCTTTTGCGGGGTCTTCTTGTTGTGTGGCTGCACACATGGCACCTCTTCTGTATTCTGCTGTTACTACCTGGTGCTTTGAAAGGAAGGGCGTTGAGCTGGTGCTTCCTGAAAAATTCAGCACACCCCGTTCTGTCCAGCTGGTCAGGTCCTTGTAGTGGCCTCCCTGGTGTATCCGCATGTTTAGCCAGGAGCTCAAGTATCACCTGCTTGTGGAACTTCTGCAGGGACTTGTACTTCTTGGCTCCTGGAGTCCTCAGACGGTAGATGTTGTACGCATTGAGGACCGACATATCTACCGTATGCAGGATAAACTTCTTGTACCACCTGCAAGATGTTCGCAGGCAGTCAATGAAGCCCATCTGCATGTCGGACTTGTCAACGAGGCGCATGTTGAGGTTATAATCCAGGACAGCAGCTGGTTTCTGGACGGGGTTCTTGGTTCTTCGGTCCACCTTCCCTGTGGCGACCATCTCAGCCTTGTGGCATGTGGTGAGGAGGTTGACCTTGCACTGGTCATGCCAGTGGATGGAGAGGATGGGGCCACTCTTCTTGTGGAAGATGTCCGCCTTCTTCGTCTTGGTTGGGTAGCCTGGCATGCTCTTGCCCTTGACTGTGCGGACAGTTCCGGTCTTGCGGTCATGGAGGTACTTGGTCAGGAGAGGCGACATGTAGTAATTATCTGTGTAGAGGATGTGGTTTTTATTGAAGTGCCTCTCCATCATCTTCTTCACTACAGCACCACCAAAACCAATGAGGGGGTCAGTCACAATTTCTCCACCCTTGCCGCTGTAGACTATAATGTCCAGCACATACCCCGTCAAACAGTCGCAGAGGACGAAGAGCTTGATGCCGAAGCGGTGTCTCTTGGACGGGATATACTGTCGGAAGTGCAGCCTACCACGGAACAGGACCAGAGACTCGTCGAGGCACATCTTCTGGAAAGGAATCAGGTAGGTGGTGAACCGATGACGTATCATGTCATACAGCTTCCTGATCTTCCATAATGAGTCGGGAAGGTGGACTGCCATGTTGTTTGTCAGGTGGAGATACGAGAAGATGTCGAAGTACCTGTCCCTGGACATGTACTTGCCAAATGCTGGAGTCGTTATGATGTCGCCAGTGATCCAGTAGTCTGCCAGAGCGTGCTTCCTGATATGTGTCATCAGCATTGTGAGTGCCAAGAACACATATAGTTCTGCCACAGTGACAGCTCTCCATGCCACCATCTTGGCACTGGTCTTCCTCCCAAGAAAGTTGGCACAGATCTCATGATGGTTGTTGGTCTCCTCGACGAGGTATTCCATGACTTCATTGTCATAGAAGCCACAGAAAATTTCACTGGGGGTAGCAGCTGGGCCACAGGGAAATGTTGGTGACACCCCGGAACCCATCTGTACCTCGTCAAAGGCAGGACAATCTGGTTCAAAATCAGCCCCATCTGTCCACACAAACAGGTCGGATGCTGATGCTCGAGCACGTGCAGGTGCAGCAGGCACACGCCCTGGACGCCCTGGCACACGCCCTTGGCCACGCGGACGCCCTGCACGCCCACGCCCAGGGGCAGCGGCGTCGACAGACTGACCACGTCCACGACCTCGCCCTCTCGCTCGTCTTGTCGGGAATTCCTCTTCCTCTTCCTGTTCCTCTTCCTCCTCAGGCGACGTCAGGTCATCTGGGGCAATGTTGGGGTCATCAGCATCGTCTTCATCAGCGGTGTGGGGCGCGGGAGGCTGCGGGAGCTTCAACAATGAGAGCCTCGGCCTCGGGAGTTGGGCTCCTTTTGCGGCGAGCCGAGGGTTTCTCCGCAGCAAATAATGCTCTACGGTGTGTTGAGGGCTGTGGCACACTAGTAATACCACTTGAAGAGGCCCTTTGGTCATCCTGAAGGAGAGATGAAGCCGAGGGCTGTGGGTGACCCACGCGGTGTCCCGGGTCAAGGCGTCGGGACAATGGAATGCGGGTGGTTGCTAGACCAGGGTCAGCGTCATTATCACTGTCTTCAGCTTCCTTATCCTTTTCTGCGGCTGCCCTGCATGCTTTTTTAGCTGCACTTTTCACCAACGATTGTTTATAGAAATATTTGCCCACTTTCAAGGGCGTACGGGCAGGCAAAGGGGAAGGTCCTGGGCTACTAGGGCTAGGCCTAGGCTGACATAGCAAAGATGGTGAGGGGGTTGCCTAGGTTCTAGCACACTTGGAAGCTCAATGGCACCTTCCTGAAACACTTCCACATCAGGATCATCACTACTGTCTCCCCCCTCAAATAAATCAACATTATCGTCATCTCCAAAGCCAACGAAATCGTCAACTTCGCTTGCACTTATAAATTGTTCTTTGTCCACCAAGCTTTCGCCACTGCTCTCTTCACTATCAAAAAGTTCTCGCTGTATAGCGCTATCACTCAACAAACCCCTAACTTTCTTTCGTTGAGCTTTCTTCTCGGTTGCAACAGGCGTTGAAATTGCGAGCGGGGTAGCAGTGGGGCCCGCGGGAGGTTGCAGCGATTCGGACACGTCGGAAATCATTTTTTCAGTATAACTCACTATGGCGGCCACGTACGAACTGATAACACTAGTAGTTGAGGCTTGGTGGCGCTGCAGTCGCTCCTGCAATGCAAAATTTGGCCGCGCGAATTTTGAAGCACGCTTTCAAGCACAGGGATTTTAAAATGACACCCGGGCACCTGCCCTTTTTTCGTGGTGTCATTTTAAAATGACACCCGAGCTGGAAGGGTTAAGGAATGGGTCGTGTGTCCTCCCTCCGTCCCCCTCTCTCCCTCGGCAGTGCTAATGCAATGGGGTTCCGAGGTTCGACGAGGTGTTACTTCCTAAGGGTGGCTGTGCCACCTTATCTCTTCTGCGCGACCGGACTGCGCCGGTCACCGCAAGTTGCTCGCCAGAAAGGAAGTCACGCGACTTTGCCTCACCCGGCGTTGCATAACAGAATGATACAACCCTCTGCATAAGGGATGTGATACCTAGTAATTACACAGAGGGACACACACGATCCCCGGCCCAGATCTGGTGTGCGTACGCCGTTAACCCTGCGGCAGGCCCACACCAGGAAGGGCCGCCTCTCTCACACTAACTTGGGTTATAAGCCAGACAACCGTCCGCCGGCAAGCGGCGACCAGGATGTCTTTAGGATGATATCCTACTAGTCAGTACATCTAGATGGGTTGGAGGACGGTATCCTCAGGGGTCTCTATTACAGTTACACTTGTCAATTCCCCAGGATGCCCCTCTGTTTACGTTACATGCGGTACAACGCGAATCAGTATTCACTCTCGCTTCATGATTACGCATATTTTAAGCCCTCAGCAAGCCTTGTTGGGGTTGTCCCTTTTTGGGAAGAGTCCCGCCGCGGGGGGCTGGAAGTTCGTCCCGGCGGGATGTTATTCCCATCTCCACTATTAGAGAGGACTTCTTCCTCTTTCCATATGCTTATTCGCACTATGCCCACGTACAGAGACGTTTTACCGGGGTCAGGGACAGCTTAGCGGCAGGTCCCCACTTTTACGATAGCCACTTAAGGCCAAATCAATTATTTACTCCACTTTACGATATCCTCTTAAGGCCGAATCAGTTATTTACTTTCCCCCCACTTTTCTTCTTACATGTGATAGATGAAAACCGTTATGGGCTCTCTCGCCCTTATTTTGTTCCATATGAAATTACAGCCACGTTCTCCTTACACACGGCCAGTAGAGCGGCTTATATTGATCTGGCAAAAGCGTGCGCTTTTCGTTACTTAGGCTTATACTTTCAGTAAGGCTTAGCGATAACTTAACGCTGTTAGCAGTCCTTACGCACCAGAGATCTCTCTATGTCAGTCTCATCCTTAGCCTTCCAAACATATCAGCTCTCTTAAATTTTCTGTAATTGCTGCAAACAATCACTCTTCAAAAGTGACAGTTTTCTCCTTCAATCCCAGGCTCCTTGTTTTCCCTCCGGCTTAGACTGGAAGCCTGTCCCTCCTTAACCCTCGTGGCCCGGGCTACCTTTCCTAAGGATGTTGTTGAGGTCCGGGCGATCTGGCCGAAAAATGTCTAGGCCTAGGCTACCGTATCTTTATTTTGACTGCTAGAAATTTCCCACGCATCTATAAACGTAGTGCGGTTTCCAATCTGTAGACTGGTGTTGAGTAGAGCTCTGTAAGTCAACTGGTTCAGTTGTGATGACGATTTCAGTGGAGCGAATTTTGCCGCGATGTTGACAATATCGGAGCTTTTCAGACACTAATTTCGTCTGACGTCACAACAATAACATTGATCCGACGTCTCCTTATTGTTTTCGGAGGTGCGGTGACACAACGATCGGCTTTGTTTACATGCGTCGGACGCACGGCGTTCAGACCAAGCTGAATAGGCTTTCAAGCTTACAGATTTTAACAGGACACCCGGGTTCCTGCCCATCTGCCGCGGTGTCATTTTAACATGCTGCCCGGGCCAGGAGGGTTAATATATGGCCAGCCGCGCTGAACCGGAGTTTTCTCTGACCTCTAAGTAATCGTGAACTATTATTTAGTGGTATGAGACAAAAAAGTTCAGACTGAGGTACATTTACCGCTGGGGGAAGCCGGGGTCGGGGCCATTCAGGTCCTACGGCTCATGTCCCATAGGTATCTTGTTCGATCCTCTTAGACTAGAACATTTTTGACATCCCCCGGCGGACTAACTGATATAGCCAGTTGTTTTTCTAGCTCTCTAAGTTTTTTCCAGGATCCTACGTGTCCTCGCTCCACACCAAGTGGGCAGAGGACGTGGTAGTCACAGGAGGCGCCCTCGGTGCAGACTTTTTTCTTTGCATGTGTTTTTTCCCTTTTTTGGTTACAAACTCGGTTTTCTATTACAGCCCCGCCCTTTTTTCTTATCATCTGCACAAGGGCACACTCCTCTTGTTTTCCTTGTAATTCCAGCCGTTAGTACTGTGATGTGGACGCCCAATTGGGGCTTAAGAAAAAAAAGGGGGGGGGGGTATGCGGATCCCAGTACAAGAGATGAACCCCCTTCCACAGGATTACAAGTTAATGCAGGCCAAGCTAGGCGTTATTTACGCCGGGCCAAGCCCAAATAGATATGCACGAGCTAAGAAGCTCGGGAAAATTTGTTTAATTATTATATCTGGTATATTCATTTTAAGTTTGCAAAGCTTAATTAAAGCTCATGTAGTTTACGAATAATAAAAGATTGTGTTACACTACTGTTCATTATACTGTATATGTTACGTTCAGTTTTCTTTGCTAGTGGCACTAGATTACGAAAAGTTGGTATTTGGTCGAGGTAACTCGAGATGTTCAGTATTGCTATATATGCAAATTGCACGTTCTATGCTAGTTGCACTAGATTAGGCGAGATTGGTATTTATTAGTCGAAATGACTCGACACATGTTCCAGCCTAGTTTGCACTAAATTCACTAAGTTTAGTATTGGTCATATGACTCGATAAATGGACCTAAGGACCAAGCTGAGCTCAGCACAGGTTACAGGTCAAGGTGACAAGTTTTGTTTTGCATTTAACTCTGTGTCACACGGTACAACAAATACCTCATGGAAGAGGACTCTGTTGTTGGAGCAGGCTTCTTTGAAGCAACGCACTGCTCACACTCTTTCGTATTTTATACTGTTGTATGCACAACAAAACAATTACTATTTCTTTTTCCTGTTATAAGGTTTCTTGGCTAAACCATGCGGTTATTGAGAGTTTGATATTTACGAATGTCCCCCTCCAGTCTTGGAATTCAGGCAACATCGTCAATGATGAAGGGGCCACTATTAAATTATAGGTTTGATTCCTGAAAGTAGAGAAAGCCTAATATTTAGTAGGGGCCCCGGAATCATTGACGACGACGTCCCTCCCAGCCATCCCCTTCCCATTCGCTGATATTTTGAGTTTATCTTGATATATCATTGAAGGAGGAATTGTTGCGCTTGGCGAGAGGCGGTAAGAAGCCACAACGCAAGAAAATCCACCGAATGTGGGAAGCTTGTGAATAACAGTGTTAAAGTGGAAAATTCTTTTTCCTTTTTGTGTTCTCTTATTTTTTTACGAAGTTTTTTCGTAGTGGGTACCTGATCTGTGACGACACCATAAGAGAAGTAGCGTTTCACTTCTACTTACTTACTTTTGATACTTTTGATGTGTTCGCCACTCTTCTAGCGGCACCAAGGAGCGCAGCGCCCCTCGTTATGGGTGGTGATTTTGGTGTAGTAGACTGTTTGAAGCGACAGCTCGCTCCCTCGCGAGGATGGGCTCGTCTGGCACTTTTTGCAGTTCGACATCGAGGGCTCTCTTGAAGTTGTCTAACGAGACGTCCCTCATGTCTCTTACTCGCTGTGGGAGTTTGTTGAAGAGACGTGGGCCTCTGTGTGATAACCAGCCCTCTCGCAGAGAGCCCATAGCACCTCTGTTATTCATCCGGGGGATTTCGCATTCCCAGCCTCTCCTATCACTGAATTTCATGACTATCGGAGTATGTAGGTTTGGTACTAAACCCTCTGCGATTTTCCACGTGTATATTATTAGGTAACGTTCTCTTCTACGTTCCAGCGAGTACAGATTCAGTGCTCTTAAACGCTCCCAATAGTGTAGATGTTTTATCGAACTTATATGCGAAGTGAAATTTCTTTGTACACTCTCTAAGTCATTTATTTCACCTGCTTTGTATGGGGATGTTAATATGCTACAGTATTCAAGCCGCGGTAGCACTAGAGATTTGAAGAGCGTTATCATAGGTAATTCACCGCGTGTTTTAAATGTACGTAGAATCCAACCCGTTAGACGTTTCGCAGCCGCAACTTTGACCTGGTTATGTACTTTGAAACCCATATTTTCAGACATTAATACCCCAAGGTCTTTCACACTGTCTTTCCGTTCTATTATGTGGTTAGATTCTGTTAAGTAATTTGTAATTTCTTTAACGCCATTATTATCTCCGTACCGTATTAATTGGAATTTTTTCTTCATTGAATTGCATGTTGTTTTCCCTGGTCCACTGGAACACTACATTCATGTCTTCCTGCATTCGGCCCGTGTCCTCTTGTGTGTTTACTATCTTGCTTAATTTTGTGTCATCAGCAAAAGACGACACCGTACTGTGTCTAGTGTTGGTATCTATGTCGCAAATTAGTATGAGGAACAGAAGGGGCGCTAGCACTGTTCCTTGAGGCACTGAGCTTTTGACATCCGAAGGCTCAGATGTTACTTGGTTTACTGCTACTGATTGTTTTCGGTTTACTAGGAAATTGTATATCCACCTTCCGATTTTCCCCGTTATACCTTTTGCTTTGAGTTTGTGGGCTATTATACCATGGTCACATTTATCAAATGCCTTAGCAAAATCGGTGTAAATGACATCCACGTTTTTCTTTTCTTCTAGCGCTTTAAGAATTTTGTCATAGTGTTCCAAAAGTTGTGAGAGACATGATCTTCCCGCTCTGAATCCATGTTGACCGGTGTTGTGTAGTTAATTTGCCTCCATGAATGTTGAGATTTTGCTTCGCAGGACTCGCTCGAAAACTTTAATGATGTGGGAGGTTAGATCTACCGGGCAGTAGTTTTTTGGTAGTGCTTTACTCCCTCCTTTATGCAGTGGGGCAATTATTGCATTTTTCAAGCTATCTGGTATTTCACCAGTGTCTAGACTCCTCCACATTATAGCCAGGGGTTTTGAGAGGTTTTCCTTACATTTCTTCATTAGGATCGAGTTCCATGAGTCCGGGCCTGGTGCCGAGTGGGATGGCATGTTGGAAATGGCCTCTTCTATGTCTTTTGGACCGAAATCAATATCCAGCATCTGGGGGGTTTCCGTGGGGGAGGTTTCCATGAAAAATATATTTTGGTCTCTGATGACTTTTGTTTCATCAGGCTCACTGAATGCCATTTCATACTGCCTGCGTAAGAGTTCGCTCATTTCCTTTTTGTCCCCTGTGAAAGAGCTGTCCCCTTTGCTTAGTGGGCCGATGTTTGATGCTGTTTTAGCCTTTTGTTTGGCGTATGAAAAGAAGTATTTGGAATTTTCCTTTATACCTGCAATAGCTTTCCTCTCCTCTTCCATATGCTGTAGTTCATATGATATTCTTAGCCTTTGTTCAATTTCCACAATTTCTCTATCTATTTCGGCCTTTTGCCTATCCTGTAGATGAAGATGAATCTCTTTCTTCCTCGCGGCGGTTGATTCAAACTACTGACGTGGGTGTTGAATGGAGACTATTATACTAATAGGCAACATCGTCAATGATTCCGGGGCCCCTACTAAATATTAGGTTTTCTCTACTTCCCTTCGGGAATCAAACCTATAACCTATTCATTGTCGATAGTATCAATTGCTTGCAATTTCCTCAGTTTATTTGTACGATAAATGTAGGTTATTTGTAGGGTAATAATTGGTAGGGGTCACTTGAGGCATGCTATGCTTACAGGTACCTACCTGATAGCACTATCGGTAGTGAGTGCTTTATGTTTTTTGTACTATTGTTGATATCTTTTCAAATTAAAAATTTAGCTTATTATAAAATTTGATAGCGTATTGCATAAGTGCGCGGAATTTCGATGTGAGTATACTAGGTTCGAGTCCTTGGAGTGCCACATGTATTTGTTGATTTCATTAATTGAGTTTAGAGGTGAAGTTGGTTGGTGAAAAAACATAAAAATAAGTTGTAGTTTCTTTATTCATACAGAATTTAGTAAAATTTATAATGTAAAACTTGCAAAATAAACAAACCAAAAGTGGGACGACACAAGATAAACAAAATCGCTATGTGGAAATAACGCTTAATAAAATAAAATTTGAAATAAAAGAACACAATCCACCACATAGGGTGTACATAATTATGTTAGTCCAAAATACTGGGAATTGGGAATATCCATTACAATACTTGTATAAGTAAAATGGATTGATTATAAAGTAACTAAGACAGGACAACACGAGCGCTGCTCAATTCCTGTAAACTACAAATAGGTACAAATAGGTAAATCCATCACTACATGAGCAAGTTAATCTGGTTCCCAAGCAAACTAATCCCACATATAACAATGCACTATCATCATGTTAAAGGAATTAGTCAGTTTGGGAAGTACGGAACGTCCCAGACTTCCCAAATTGACTATTTCCTTAAGCATGACGATAGTGCATTGTTATATGTGCTATTAGTTTGCTTGGCAACCAGATTAACTTGCTCATGTATTGATGTACTCCCTATGTGGTGGATTGTGTTAATTTATTTCAAAAAATTATTTTATTAAACATTATTTCCACATAGTGATTTTGATTAGTTCTTTTGCGTTTATCTTGTGTCGTCCCAGTTTTGGTTTGTTTGTTTTGCAAGTTTTACATTATAATCTATCAGCCCCCAGAAATAACTGACTTCACTTAATGCTACAAAACTACCAAATCAAAGCTGTTTCATGATTACACTGGGGATTTGATGGTTTACAATAACAACCAAACCTGTGAGAATTATAGATTATAAAAGCAAAGTCATATTCTGGTCATCATAACATGGAGAGAAATGTCATCACTTAGCAACCAATATCCAATTGTAACCAAAAGCTATTGGTTTCTATTCAATTAGCAAATGAAGCTACTGACCATGATTTACCAAAATATTGAATATTCATTTTCAAGATATTTTCCAAACTCCGACACACACGAGTTACTTTCAGGGCTTTGGAGTGGCGGAGTTGGCTATTTTTTGGCAAGTCGGAATCATTTTTGTAACATGAAGAAACTACAAACCACTCAGAATCTATCTATCTATCTATTGCCGGACGCCGTGATCACTGAAGGGGTAACCACGAACGAAACGTCAGTCGACGCCCCTCCTCCCATCCAGCACCGCTTTCACTCATATACTTCTTAACTCTGTCCTTCCACCACTCAGTTTACCTCTCCCCCTCTGTCCTTCCACCTTACTCTCGTACACTCTCTTCCCATATGTTCCACATGGCCGAACCATCTCAAGGTGTTCCTCTTCACACTTTCCAGCACATCTACAGCCACACCACACCTCTCTCGTACTTCCTCATTCGTCTGTCTATCCCTCTATGTAACTCTGCATGCACTTATCAAGTAACTAATTTCCACCCCTCTCACTCTTGGTTTGAGTCTTTTTGCCAACGTCCATGCTTCGCTCCCGTAATTCAATGTCAGGATTACCACACTTGTCATGCAAGGACTTCTTTACTTCCATGCTGACCACCCTATTTCTTGTTACTGCTTTCAGCGTTCCTACAACTCTCTTCCCTGTTGCACCCTCTCCCGCACTTCTTCATCCATACTCCCATCTTTACTCAACACACTGCCCAAATACTTAAATAAGCTGGAATTCTCCATAAAAGAGATGGCATATAACGTTCACCAATATGAGAGAGAGAGAGAGCGAGCGAGCTATAAATAGTAATATAATTTATTACAACAATAATAATTATCTATGTATAAACAGGAATGAATGGAGAATGCTTGTGAATAGATGAGTGAACACGTGGTCATTTACGGGAAGGGGTCAGGCGCAAATTGGACTAGATAATAGTCCATCAGGCGCCTGGCCTGGGGAGACGATTGGTATGAAAGGTGCGCCTGGAAGTGTGGTGGGCGGGCTTGTGGCTTTGGCTCCACTGCATGTCTGCCTGCAGAGATTGGAACCTCTCCTAGTGGTCGGGGGAGTGCTGGAGGGACCTTGGTGACCCTGGTCTCTGGGTCTTCTCCTGAGTGACCTAGATGTGTGTGAATTTGTGTTTTGTCTGTGTGTGTTCGTTGTTTTATGTTGTGTTTTGTGTTTTCCCTATCCTTGCTCTGTCTTGAGTCATCCCCCCTTTCCCCAAAAAATAGGAAAAAAAAGGAATATAGGGAAAAAAATAGGAAAAGTGGGGATTGGGCCGGAGTAAATAGATAGATAGATAGATGCATTCACGTTTGCTAAACAGTAGTACGCTCATGAGTGTGTTCCGCTCCTCACTTATACACAGGGGAGGTGGTGTGAGGCAAGGTCAATTGACCTTTGGTGGGAGGGAGGGAGGGAGATAAGGAGCGATAGTAAAGAGCCGGCACCATTGTAGGGGTAGCTGACCACGCCCAAAACTGCCTGTTTAGAATGGTGATACTATAGTTTAGCTAGCCTTGGTTGATATAGCACTGGTTGAATTGGTCAACTGGTTTACTTTTCCAAGAACTGTAGATACAGGAGAAGCCATGTCTGCATGGATGTAGGTAAGTCTTTAAACCATACACATCCATAGAGTAGATGAGGAATTTGGAAGGAATCTGAGTGTAAAATGGAGGGAGAGTAAGAAACTGTTCTAGAAAGAAGTCAAGAAAGTTAGGGAAGGTAGCAAGGGAAACAGTAAGGGTGTGAAAGATAAGAATGGGAGAATGCTAGCCGAGAAGCAAGAGAGAGTCGAAAGATGGAGGGAGTACTTCAGTGAGTTGCTAAATGAAAGGAATGAAGAGCCAGCAAACATAGCTGGATATGGTATGGGAGGGAGAAGAAGAGAAGTAGTGGAGGAGGAGGTGGGGATCAGGAGGTCAGAAGTGTGGGAAGCCATGAAAAGAGTGAAGTTGGGGAAAGCACCAGGAACAGATGGAGTGTGTGGGGAAATGTTGAGGTATGGTGGTGAGATAGTGATAGAATGGGTATGGAAAATGTGCAAACTAGCATGGGAGAAGGGGAGTGCACCCGATGACTGGAAGACTGGCATAATAGTCCCCCTATATAAGGGCAAAGGGGAAAGAGGAGTGTGTGGTAACCACCGAGGAATATGTCTTCTAAGCGTAGTAGGGAAGGCATACAGTAGGGTAGTGATTGAGAGAGTGAGAGTGAGAATGGAGAAATGGATAGGCGACGAGCAGGGAGGTTTTAGGAAGGGAAGAGGATGTGTAGATCAGATTTTTACCCTGAATTGTGTTGTGGAGAAGTATCTGGAGAAGAAACAAAAGGTGTATGTTGCCTTTATGGACTTAGAGAAGGCCTATGACAGAGTGGATAGAGAAGGTTTGTGGAAAGTACTTAGAATATACGGCGTAGAGGGCAAGTTGCTGAAAGCAGTGAAGAGCATGTATGAGGGTGCAAAGGCGGCAGTACGTGTGGAGAGTGAGCAGAGCGAGTTCTTTGACCTGAATGTTGGTTTGAAACAGGGGTGTGTGATGTCCCCGTGGTTGTTTACTGTATATATGGATGGAGTTATGAAAGAAATACTATCAAGAGCAGTGGATGTTGGTGTATCGCTGAAAAGGGAGGGAATTGAGTGGAAGCTACCTATACTGCTGTTTGCGGATGATACAGTTCTGATGAGTGATAATGAATAGGAGTTGCAGGGTCTGGTAAATGAGTTTGGAACAGTGTGCGAAAAACAGAATTTGAAGGTAAATACGGGGAAGAGCAAGGTTATGGTCTTCGAAAGGGGTGAAGTCACAGAGTGTGAGGCTGAACGGTCAGGCTATGGAGATCGTCAACTCTTTTAAGTATCTGGGCAGTGTGTTGAGTAAAGATGGGACTATGGATGAAGAGGTGCGGGAGAGGGTACAACAGGGGAAGAGGGTTGTAGGAACGCTAAAAGCAGTAACAAGAAATAGGGTGGTCAGTATGGAAGTGAAGAAGTCCTTGCATGACAGTGTGGTAATCCCGACACTGACTTACGGAAGCGAAGCATGGACGTTGGTTGAGAGACTCAGACCAAGAGTGAGAGCAGTGGAAATGAATTACTTAAGGAGTGCGTGCGGAGTTACATGGAGGGATAGACAGACTAATGAGGAAGTAAGAAGGAGGTGTGGTGTGGAGGTAGATGTGCTGGAAAGTGTGAAAAGGAACAACTTGAGATGGTTCGGCCATATGGAACGTATGGAAAGCGAGAGAATGACTAAGAGGGTGTACGAGAGCGAGGTGGAGGGGGAGAGGTAGACCGAATATGAGGTGGAAGGATGGAGTGAGGAACTACATGAACGAAGGCGGTGCTGGTTGGGGGGAGGGGCGTCGACTGACTGGGGACAGAGGTGCATGGGGGCGGTTCGTTCGTGGCCACCCCTTCGGGGATCACGGCGTCAGGCAATAGATAGATAGATAGATAGATCCATACTTTCAACATCTGGCAGACACTACTACAGTGTAGAGTGAGTGAAAGCTTGAGCACTGTGACATGGCTTACTAGGCCAACTGTACAGTCACAGTCAACAGTCCTCTCCCACCCTGACATTGTCATATAACACAAAAATGGTCAGCCTTATAATTATGGAGCTCAGTGGCCTTGTTAAATTACAAATTAAACACAGAACAAAATAAATAAATCTGTCTTTTGTCAGACTCCTTGATTCTGGGTGCCCATGAATGAATCACCTCTGCACTGGTCATTAGTAAGCCGTAAAAAAAAAAAAAAATAAAAATAAATAGAAAAAAAAAATATCAAATAAATTAATCAATAATAATATATATATATATCCTCTCACTTAAACATTAGGCCTACCATAGCGTGGTTGGGAGTATGAACATGATTAGATTAATATCCAGTATTCGAGAATGGATAATAAGTCGTAGGCGTGTGCATAAACCTTTAACGGTCCTGGTGGTGTAATGGTTAAGGTGGCAAAAATCTGTGTGTGATAACCTGGGTTCGAATCCCGGCGGATCATAGATACAGTACTTTAATTAATTTAATTGGGGGTGTTTGGTGTTGTGGTGAAATTAACCCTCTGGGACCGGCTATGCATTCTACAAATATTCCCCGAAACCCGGGGTTTTTGGCTGAAAAATGTCTACGCCTAGGCTACCGTATCTTTGTTATTTTGACTGCTTCCGCATTCCCGCACATCTCCAAGCGTAGATGTGTTTCATACCTGTAGAATGGCGTTGAGTAGAGCTCTCTAAGTCAACCGGTTCAGTTGTGATGACGATTTCCGTGGAGAGAACTTTGTGGCGATATCAACCATATCAGCCACTTTTCAATACTAAACAATAACACACAGGCACACAAGAACAAGCGACGCCTCTCCTTCTTGTAATCGGAGATGCGCGGCGTCGGTCCAACCGGCTGTTGTTTACATGCGTCGGACGGACGGCTTTCAAAACAAGCTTACAGGCTTTCAAGCTGCCGGTGCTTCAGAGCCCTTCCGTGTTCCTGGCCCTAGTTTATTATGGGTGCCTCAGAGCCCTACCGGGTCTGAGGGGTTAAGAAAATATAGATTATAAAAAAATCAACAAATCTGACAAAAGCCTGAATATAGAAGCTTTGATCATATGTTAAAGTTTATATAGTTTTAATTAGACGTAACTAAAGTTTAAATTATGGAGGTCGAACACAACTTATGATCATGACTGCAAATAAACTACATACCGGTACTGTAAATCATTATACCAGAGACAATCCTCATACTATAGTCTATTTTCTTCCAGCTGACGATTGCTCGATAAATAAAGGAAAAATATGAAACTACCACGTCTCTCATCATATTAACCCACTGGGCACCAGCTAATATATAATAAATGTACATTCCAGGCCCGGCCAAAAATATAAATATTTTTTCTCTCCCTAAAACAGCTTAGCCCATCCCGCCCGGGCAGCATTTTAAAATGAAACCGCGGCAGATGGTCAGGAGCCCGGGTGTCATTTTAAAATCCGTAAACTTGAAAGCCTATTAAGCGTGATTTGAAAGCCGTGTGTCCGACGCATGTAAACAAAGCCTGTCTTTGCGACACCGCACCTCCGAAATCAAGGAGACGTCGGATCAATGTTGTTGTATGGTATGACGAAATTAGTGTCTGCAAAGCTCCGATATTGTCAACATCGTATCGTATCTCTCTCCACGGAAATCGTCATCACAACTGAACCAGTTGTTGTTGTTGTTCCCCAAGCTGCCTGGCCGAACAGCCCCAAGGCCCCGAACAAGGCCAAGGCCATAACCGAGCGCCCCCACAGAATCCTCCCTGCCGACCACAATAAAGCCCGGGTGACCGAAACCACTCCATGGCGGGGAGCTGAGGAGGGTGCGGAAATGCCCGGGAAACCAAAGCCCCACCCAGGGCCCTGTGCCCCTAAGCAATTATGAAGAGAAAGTTGAAGGGCAAAGGAAAAATGTGATGCTTTGGCTTCCAATCTTGGTAGATTGGGAGGTCAATCCACGGAAGAGACGCCGTCACTTGAGATCTAGAAAATATGTAAGTACAAGGAACAGTCAGAGTAAGCTATGGGTATGGCAGAGATCGCTCAGTTCTCACTCTGATAGACCAGCCCATCACCACATGACTAGAACCCAATCCTCTCAGCATCAGCTAGGAAAGGCCCTAGAAAGCCGCCTTTGGCGTGGGGATAGCTCCCCTATTTCAACCCCTTTCGGGGTTGGGCACCTGCCCTACTGAACCAGTTGACCTAGAGCTCTACTCAACGCCAGTTTACAGATTAGAAACTGCACTACGCTTAGAGATGTGTGGGAATTCTCTAGCAGTTAAAATAACAAAGATACGGGTAGCCTATTAAAGACGTTTTACGGCCAGATCGCCCGGATCTCAATAATGTCCTTAAGATGGCGAGCCCGGGCGGGAAGGGTTAAATAGGTGAGAAATGAAGGAAAACGAAACAAAAACCACTCACCTCGGTCATTTGGGGGTCCTGGGGGAGGGGGGGCTCAGCCATCAGCTAGTGCCGGGTACCTCTTCAAACCTCCCGCGCCAGCACACCACAGCTGGGCGAGGAAGCATGGCTGATGTACGATGCCTCCAGTTTTCGAATGACGGTTATTTACACCACCCGAGCATCATGTGTGCCTTCATAGTTCATATATTAGCAACATGTATCACATACTGTCATTGTAAGTGAAGTTACAGTGTGATATGTGCATAGATTCAAGTTTTATAAATGCCGACGAGTGGCAAGGCCCGCGCGCGTCCTGGTTACCATGGCGACGGGCCGCACGGGCGGCTATCTTGGCCCAAGACAACAGCAGAACATACGAACGTACACACGGCCAGCTGACTGACATTTCTCTGCCACCACTTTCACTTTCATTCTGTGCCTCTCTCACGCACTCTGTTTATTTATTTAATACTTTATCGTATGTTTTATAGTTAGAATATGAGTTTTACACATTGTTTTAGGCACTTTTGACTTAGAAATATGGGTTTTCAAAAAAATTTTTTTAGTGGGGAGACAGTGGGAGGTGGTGGTGAAGGCAGGCATGGGAGAGGACCACGCCGCACTTGTTGTGTAGCAACGTGACACCTCTCAGCCTCGGTTCGTCTCTTCTGACCCCTACGATGGCCTGGCGGAATTTTGAGGAATGCCATGGGGTCTGGGTCATCCTCCTCTTCTCCACTTGGTGGGGAGTCAACTGTGTCATGGGGAGCAGTGGGGGAGCGATACCCACTCTCCTCCCTTTGTTCCAACATCGCGAGGCGACGAGGTAGGTCAGACATTATGTAGCCTATCACTCGCAAAGTAAACAGGAAAACTGTCTTTCCCCCCTCCTCCCGCGCGTTCCCACCGCGGCTGGACTTAGTGGTTGCCAAGTATTGCGACTGTCCAGCAACATCCTAAGGAACATACCATACAAATCTGAACCCTCTAGCTACCATAGGACAAGAGTAAATAAGGTCGAAAGTGGTGGTGAGATAAGTGACTGAACTGGCATCACCCACCCGCCCGTCCCCACCCACGCGGCTGAACTTGGGGGTTGCCGAGTACTGCCACTGTTCGGCAACATCATAAGGTATATCCCATACAAATTTGAACCCTCTAGCTACCATAGGACAAGAGTAAATAAGGTCGACAGTGCCGACGCAGGTGCTGCGGCACTGGGGTTTAGCATTACATACATTGCTGATGCATATGCTGCGGCGCTGGGGACTGGGGTCCAGTGGTTTAACTCACTGTACCCACAGCGCCTAGCGGCCTTTAAATATTCCGCCACACCTATCCGGGGGGGGGTTCGTCAATTTTGTGTTGTTTACCTATTCATATCTGTGCAATAGAATTTTATAAGGTAGGCAACTAATGTGTCAAATTTAGCACTCACAGTTGTCTTGAAAATGGTGAAGACTAGAACACTCTCCATCAAGTATTTCTTGTAAAATTATGTACAGGTATTGGAGAGAGCTGTTTCGGTCCGATATTGCTCACGTGTCAAGGGCGCGTTAAAACGTTTACTATCCTTTTAAAAAGACGCTTGGGCTGGAGGGCTTAATATCAAGTTATCATAATCAACAATATATTTCACTACTAAACCATTGTAATAGCCGAGTAATCAAGATGGGAGCATGTTAACTTAATGTCAGCTGAAAAATAAATAGACTATAGCTAGGATCTAAACACTATCAGGGTGCCTCTTGGTTGGCTTGGTCTGGTGTGGTGATGGACAGTGAAATGACAAATGGGGAAGATTGATAAATTCCTCAATGTACATAATATACAGTACCTCTTTCCCTCATAACTCCCAATTTCCATAAAATTTAGCCTATCTTCATATTTCTAGCTTCAACATTGTACAGTAGATATCTTAGTCTATCTATCTATCTATCTATTGCCTGACGCCGTGATCCCCGAAGGGGTGGCCACGAACGAACCGCCCCCATGCACCTCTGTCCCCAGTCAGTCGACGCCCCTCCCCCCAACCAGCACCGCCTTCATTCATTTACTTCCTCACTCCATCCTTCCACCTCTCATTCGGTCTACCTCTCCCTCTCTGTCCCTCCACCTCGCTCTCGTACACCCTCTTAGTCATTCTCTCGCTTTCCATACGTTCCATATGGCCGAACCATCTCAAGTTGTTCCTTTTCACACTTTCCAGCACATCTACCTCCACACCACACCTCCTTCTTACTTCCTCATTAGTCTGTCTATCCCTCCATGTAACTCCGCACGCACTCCTTAAGTAATTCATTTCCACTGCTCTCACTCTTGGTCTGAGTCTCTCAACCAACGTCCATGTTTCGCTTCCGTAAGTCAGTGTCGGGATTACCACACTGTCATGCAAGGACTTCTTCACTTCCATACTGACCACCCTATTTCTTGTTACTGCTTTTAGCGTTCCTACAACCCTCTTCCCCTGTTGTACCCTCTCCTGCACTTCTTCATCCATAGTCCCATCTTTACTCAACACACTGCCCAGATACTTAAAAGAGTTGACGATCTCCATAGCCTGACCGTTCAGCTTCACCTCACACTCTGTGACTTCACCCCTTTCGAAGACCATAACCTTGCTCTTCCCCGCATTTACTGTACCTTCAAATTCCGTTTTTCGCACACTGTTCCAAACTCATTTACCAGACCCTGCAACTCCCATTCATTATCACTCATCAGAACTGTATCATCCGCAAACAGCAGTATAGGTAGCTTCCACTCAATATCTTAGTCACCCTACCTGAATTTTGTGTTTTATATAAATAAATCAAATAACTATCAGGACAGATCTGGAACTAGCTAGGATCTTAACCCCTTCAGACTCATATGACGCAGAGGTTGCCAGATTAGCAATAAGAAGTAGAGTTATCTCACTCTCATAATTACCTCTCCAAAATTAGTTTTCTGCCCACAGCTAACTCAAAGACAACTGCAGAGGTTGAAGTAACTAAACTAAAGGTTTCTAAATACCCCTGATGGTAACAAAGGCTTTAAAGTATCCCTATTCGGCTCAAAATCGCGTCATATGTCGGAGAGGGTTAACACTATCAGGATGTTTCTTGATCGGCTTGGTCTGGTGTGGTGGTGGATAGCGGAGTGACAGAGTTGTAGTGTTCCCCCAGACCATAGTAGTGACGGTAGTATGCCAACAGAATACTGGGATGGTCTGAGCTACTCTCACCAAACACTATCGGTGTCCCTTCAGCCTGTGGGGAAAATTATATATGAATATTGAGTGAACATTGTACATATTATTGATTAAAATAAATCATCAACTATCTAACAGCCTTAATAAAATCCAAGCCACAAATGTAATCCTCACATGGACAACCCTCAAGGCAAAAGTCAATTAGAAGTGGAGTACATATTATCAGAGGAACTGCTTAAAAAACCCAAGAAAAATCAATACTATATTTTAAAAGGCTTAGGTATAAAATGCATGCATGACCAACATGCATGTGTGTTTGAGCCCTAGTCGTCCAAATTGGTTGTGGAAACAGAGAGGGTAATCCCCAAGTGCAACACAGCAGTTTAAAGGGAAGTCCCTGGCTCCCAACACCATATTACCATCTCCAGGGACCATATGAGACCATTGGGAACAGTACACTGCTCCAACTACAGGACACCCTGGACTATACAGTATTGTGAACCACCTTGATATGATGCTGGAAGTGTAACTGGTCACTGGCCCAGTACACTTTTCCAGCAAAGATGCATTCTCTGACCAACACATTGGACACATAATGTGGATGCTGGGCGTCCCCACCTACCAAACAGATATTTACTTGTAGCTTTTGGTTTTTATTTGAAAGAGAAGTAGTTAATGTCCAGATTGAATATCCTTGCTCAGACATTTACATCAATCTTTAAAATTTACCTTGGTGTTTCAAACTTTGGACTGTATTCATGACAGGCACAATCTCAGGGAAAATTAAGAGCATCACTCAGCAAGTTAAGAAGCAGATATAAGGCGCAAGGAAGAGGGCCAGGGTAATTCGTCGATTGGAAGAGATATGCTTTAGAGTGAATTGACAGCAAGAACTATCTGGAAAAAGAAAGAAGAAATATTGCAGTGCATCAAGGCATACGGATCTTCCACACTCGACACCGTCACGCGAGGCAGCTATATTTACCGAAAATTACCTTCATTCCATGCTCTTTTTCATGCATAAGCAACAGCCAGAGCGCAATACAATTATATATCTGTAAAAGGGCGATGATAGAGCTTTCCAATGACACCTGAATCATCTTTGTACGACATCGGGTTATCTTGCAACGATCGTGCAACGAAAGGGGAAAATTGGCGACGACAATACAGTAGTGGTATTTTGGCGTGGGAAAGAGGTGTGTGGTTGACTTCAGTATACGCTGCAGGACCGTGGCGAGCGGATCATGCCCGCCTATCGTCCCTGCAACGCGTGGTCTCTCTCTCATCTCTCATAATAGCCTCAAAATGGCGTCCGTCATATGATGGGCACCGTACAGATGGCCAATTTTCTCTCTTCCGTCATATGACGGTCACCGCTAATTGAGGGTTAAGAAATTAATGGCATTATTAAATCCTTCCATCAGAAGTCTGTCTACTAATTGTTAAGAAATAACAGAGACAGGGGAAGAGATCCACAAGATAATTGCCAAGCTTGACGCAAAAGATGAGGATGCAGACATCGAAGATCCTCTCCCTGCTGATGAGCCTGAGGGAGGTCAGCCTCACCCCTAGGCTGATGGCACCGACCCCCAAAAGCCTGAGGAAGTGGTGACTGTCCACCAATTCTGGCAGGGCTTCACGGTGAAGGATGCAGTTAACCACCTTCTACAAGCCTGGCAGGACATCAATGTGCCCACTATTCACCATGCATGGAAATCTCCCCCACCCCCCACTTGGTGGGTGAGCAGTGTGTGCCAGTTCAACGGCTTCGTTATATAGTGGCGCAGACTGTTGAGGCTGCACGGCAAGTTCCCTGCTTTAGTGAGGTGAGAGAAGGAGATCACAGACATCAACGCGGCTGATGAAACGCGAATACCCGAAGACCTCAGGAGTGCTAAAGCCATATATGACAACCTAAAGTAACAAGCCCATCCAGAGCCTGTAAGACCAGAACCTCAAGGGCAGTTATCCATGGCACAGATCAGTGTTATCTTGGCTAGGGTGGACGCCTTCAAGGAATGTCTTTGGCCAATGAGAAGTCTAAGGTGTGCAAGATAGAAATGTTGTAGTCTATTAACAACCTGGTTCACTACTACAAAACCCACTGCTGTACAAGAAGGTGAACGAGAGGAGGCAGACTCTCAAGACGACATTCCTTCGTCCTGCCGCACTGGCCGCACCATTCGACAAGCTCCAGCCAGGCCCTTCATATCAGGATGACTATGCCCAGTCTGTTGTCAGTGACTTCGACTTTGATGGGTTTGGGAAAGAGGTAGATGAGCTGATGCATTCTAGGGATATGGCAGCTTTGGAGGATGGAGGGGATAAGGAAACAGCGTAAGGTGACGGTGCCGGGGTTCAGTAACCACCGCCCAGCCTCGGATTCCTTGTCTCTGTAGAATTTAGGTGAGTACACTGCAACCCTATTTACATGCATTATTCAATGTTATGGTATGAATGTGTATTATTTAATGTTCATATTTGTTCACTTTCAAAAGTCTAACCTATAAACTAGGCTCAGCCATCCAACAAATTAGTTTTTTCCCATAGGTTATTGGTATCGTTATATGTAAGTGAGGAAGTATATGGATGAAGGTGGTGCTGGTTGGGAGGAGGGGCGTCGACTGACTGGGGACAGAGGTGCGTTGGGGCGGTTCGTTCGTGGCCACCCCTTCGGGCATCACGGCGTCCGGCAATAGCTAGATAGATAGATATATGTATTGAATAGTGCGATTTCAATTAGAACGAGCTCGTTCATCCATCGAATTCTCGCGCTATTCGAGACCATGCTGTACCAGTACTCCATATATTCTCATAGTTTTAATGGTAAAGGGAAAATCTGGTATATAAACAGCCTCTTATGTTCATATTTCCCCCCCCCCCAAAAAAAAAAAAAAATCATATTCCACTGCGGTTTCCACTCTCTCTTCTATCCCCTTTTCCCTTATACCGGGGGACTATTATGTCCAACTTCCAGTCTTCAGGCACACTTCCCTTCTCCCATGCTAGTCTACACATTTTCCTTACCTATTCAATCACTACCTCATCTCCATACTGAAGCATTTCGCCATACACTCCATTAACCCCTGATGTTTTACCCATCTTCAACCTCATTATTGCTTCAACTTTTTTACCTCCTAATCCCCTCCTCCCACACTGCTTCTCTTCTTCCCGTTCCCCTTCCAAATATGTCCACAGTTCTCAACATTGAACAATTTATCAATTTGCTCTCTTCATCTTTCAACTCTCTTTCTTTTCCACTAACACTCGTTATTTATTATATTAACTCTCTTGATCTCCTTCAAAAACAATTTCTTAACACTCCCTCCCTTTACACTTAAATTCTTTCCAAATTCCTCATCTATTTTATCTTACTTTCCCTCACGACTTTCTTATTTGCCACACATAGCCTATCTATTACCACTCCCTGTATGTTTTCATTTACTCTTCAATTGTATATTTCACCTCCTCAGTCCACCATGTTGTTCCTTTCACTCCTCCCTCCTATTTTCACACACACAACAAAAATATAGTGCAGGTGGCAATATCCATCAAATTGTATTGAAGTGCCAATATTATTAGGCTCTTAACCCCTAACTAGCGGCGTGCAACATAAGTCGAGTATAATAAATCTGGACTATCTGGCGGCGCGCGACATAGGTCGAATTGGTATTTCCCGCCCTAATTTAAGTGGAAAGCAAAATCTAGCGGTCGGGCAGTGTACTACTAAGTCCCACCCACACATCCCCACCGCGTGAGCTTGGCTCAGTACCGCTCTAGCCGCCACAATGGAGAGACAAGATTTGCCCGTGTTCGATTCGGTGCCCGGCCCCAGTACGTCGCGCCAGCCAAGGCGTAGGGCCCCGCTCTCAGCCGAGGAGTTAGTTCTGCTGATGAACTCTTCAGCGGTATCTAGAATATCATTGAATGAAAGCATGGAAAGGCTTGGTGAGAGTGGGGGAAGTGAGGAGGAAGAAGAACTGGAAGATAAACCTGTCATCGGTTTTCACAGACGCCATAACTTGCGGGGCGAAGATGGCAAAGATAGTGAAGATGGTGACGAGGAGCTTGGTGAACACACTGGTGTGGGTGTTGGTAAGTACAATGTACATTTATATTATTTGAGAGATTGATAGAGATTATATATATTATATATATCGGTGTACAGTAGAATACATTCCTTACGCATGTGACTGAAATTGCTTGCAAGTTTGATTGCAAGCGATTGAAGATTGTGGTGTTGGTCTTCATATATTACGTTTCCATTCATTATAGGCGTATATAATACATATTTATCGGAGTACAGTAGAATACATTCCTTACGCATGTGACTGAAATTGCTTGCAAGTTTGATTGCAAGCGATTGAAGATTGTGGTGTTGGTCTTCATATATTACGTTTCCATTCATTTATAGGGTATATCACGGTGTAGGGTTGATTTCATAGTATGAAATCAACCCTACACCGTGATATATACGCCTATCAAATGATGGTATTGATATTATTATTTAGTGTTTGCGAGTTTTCATTCATTTGATAGGCGTATATCACGGTGTAGGGTTGATTTCATAGTATGAAATCAACCCTACACCGTGATATATACGCCTATAAAATGATGGTAATGATATATTATTTATTGTTTGCGAGTTTTCATTCATTTGATAGGCGTATATCACGGTGTAGGGTTGATTTCATAGTATGAAATCAACCCTACACCGTGATATATACGCCTATAAAATGATGGTAATGATATCATTATTTATTGTTTGCGAGTTTTCATTCATTTGATAGGCGTATATCACGGTGTAGGATTGAGTTCATAGTATGAAATCAACCCTACACCGTGATATACGCCTATCAAATGATGATATCAATATATATATATTTATTGTTCCATATATGATATTTTGGAGAAATTTACTCTCTCTCACTCTCTCCTTCTTCCTATCTTTGTTTGTGTGACTTACTGATTACTGTAGGCCACTCCTCAAACAACCCTCACAGCCACCCGGGCAGTACCACCAAGTAGGATATTCTTTCTCTACCTTCATGTATTCATGTATTTATTCATTTCTTCGCGTGACTCCATGTTGCTTGCAATCATTTGATAGGCGTATATCACGGTGCAGGGTTGATTTCATAGTATGAAATCAACCCTACACCGTGATATATACGCCTATAAAATGATTATATCAATATACGGTATATATATATATATATATATATATATATATATATATATATATATATATATATATATGATATTTTGGAGAAATTTACTTTCTCTCTCTCTCTCTTTCTCTTTCCTTCTTCCCATCTGTTTGTGTGACTCACTGTTTACCAGGTCAATCCCCAGAATACCCTTTTGACAATTAGCCCCAGGCACTACCATCATGTAGTATATTCTTTCTCTACCTTCATGTATTCATGTATTTATTCATTTCTTCGCGTGACTCCATGTTGCTTGCAATCATTTGATAGGCGTATATCACGGTGTAGGATTGAGTTCATAGTATGAAATCAACCCTACACCGTGATATACGCCTATCAAATGATGATATCAATATACGGTATATATATATATATATATATATATATATACGTATATTTATTGTTCCATATATGATATTTTGGAGAAATTTACTTTCTCTCTCTTTCTCTCTCTCTCTCTTTCCTTCTTCCTATCTTTGTTTGTGTGACTTACTGATTACTGTAGGCCACTCCTCAAACAACCCTCACAGCCACCCGGGCAGTACCACCAAGTAGGATTTTCTTTCTCTACCTTCATGTATTCGTGTATTTATTCATTTCTTCGCGTGACTCCATGTTGTTTGCAATCATTTGATAGGCGTATATCACGGTGCAGGGTTGATTTCATAGTATGAAATCAACCCTACACCGTGATATTATAGGTTTGACTCCTGTAAGGAGATAAAGAAAACCTAATATTTAGTAGTGGCCCCGTAATCATTGACGAACATGCCTATTACATAAGGCATCCTCTTCAAACACTAATCCGCCGTAGTTTGAATCTACCGCGCAGAGCATTTAAAAACTGAGGAGCCTTCATCATGAGCGCACGCGACCTCACTCATGGCTTCAGTCATTATGAATTGGGTTCTCACTACGAAAAAACTTCGTAAAAAATAAAAACAAAAAGAAATAAGAATAACTATCCAATAAGCTTTCCATCATATCGTGGATGTACTTGTGTGGATTTCTGACCAGACGCTGATTCAGGCGTCATTCCTCCTTCACTGACATATCAAGTAAACCAAAATCCTTAATACATCAACGAATGGGAAGGGGACGGTCGGGAGGGCCCCAGTCGTCAATGATTACGGGGCCACTACTAAATATTAGGTTTTCTTTATCTCCTTACAGGAGTCAAACCTATAATTTATTAGTGGCCCCTCCATCATTGACGAACATGCCTGATATCTAAGACTGGAGGGGGACATTCGTAATCATATCATAACTCTAGAAAAGCAGATAATAAAAACAACCACATAGTATTCTTACTTTTGAAAAATGTATTTAATACGGCGTAGGCCGGAAATATACAAGAAAAAGGGGTTCAGGCAGGTGCGTGCTTCAAAGAAGCCTGCCCGACAAAAATGGGTAACCCTGAAGATTCTGAACACAGATCTGTAGTTACAAAAGGCACCCCACTCAACGAGTGGTGACAAAAATAATAAGTTATAAGTTTATATGTGCACATCATAAACCCCAAAATACATGTGGAGATCAATTGCAAATGAACTCCATTGAACTAATATTACATTGCTTTCGCAGCTAAAACTACTATAACAACACCGTTGTTTTGTACTAAACCTTGTACTAGCACAATTTCTCGCAGAGAAATTTTCATATCACATTTTAACCTTAAATTGTATCACAGCTCTCATACTCCGGCGGGGTCTAGGGTGTCCTATGTCAACTGACTGCACCCCTCCCCCCCCCCCCTTCCGTGAAAGTAAACATAAGTGACTGCAGGGCCACCTAGACCCTCTGCCTTAAAGCTATACATGGTAAGGAAGGTTTTGTCTAGAGCAACTGACAAGTATCTAGAGAGAAACGTATGATTAGACGCCCACAACTGTGTGGACGCAATATCTTCAACTGAAAAGTTTTTCAGGAAACGTAAAGAGGCCGCCCACTTGCGTAAATCGTGGGCCCTACCCACAACGCCGGGATTACTCTCTTTAATGACTTCTACCAGAAGAGAGGCTAATCGCCGTTTAAGTAAGCGTTTACCCGTACTCGCTACCCATAAAGCACCTTGGGGGTTTTGAGGAGCTATTCTCAAATATTTGGTTAGAGCTTGCACTGGACATAAATTATGATGCACCTTTCCCCTTTTTAACGCCGGCACCGTGAACTCAGAAAACACGTGTGCACTATGCTCATTCTTGGCTACAAACGCCGGGGAGGGTGCAATGGAAATTGAATCATTAAGTCTACCAAACCTAAGACAATTAGGTGTGTTGCTCATCGCCGACAGCTCAGACACTCTGTTTCCGGTGGCCAAAGCCAAAAGGAAAACTGCCTTCTTTAAGATTAAAGCAAAGTCTGCAGTATTTTGATACAGACGAGAATGAAGTAAAGACAAAGCTTTGTCCAGAGACCAAGTAGGCATGAGCTGACGGGGAGGTGGGCGGAGTTTAAAACACGCTCTCATAAATCCTGTTTCCTCCGCCACCGGTATGGATAGACCTGTAAGGTCGAAAAAGGGCACTCTAATCGCAGTTAAGTGATTCTTCAAAGTTACCACAGATAAACGTTTCTGCTCAAACAGATAGTTCAAGTAATTAAAACCAATGCCACTGAGGGTACAGTTTGTTCCGTTCTAACAATCCAAGAAGTAAAAGCTTTCCAATGTGATTGATATTGTCGCTTAGTAGACTGAGTATATTGATTGAGCAATTTATTGGTCACATCCCTACCGTATGGTGCTAGCCACTTGGCCTCCTGAATGTCCATAATGCAAAAGTCAGCGAGGTCGCTAGGTTGCCAATCGTGTCTAAGTGGAAGTACCCGACCGGGAGCGATACCGGGTCCGGGCACCACATTATTAATTGCTGGTACCACACCTGCGCCGGCCACAGGGGCGCGATTAGCGAGACTAAGCCTCGATAAACTCGTAGTTTGTTCACTACGTGGCACATTAGTGACGCATCTGGCGGCGGAAACAGATAGATGGAGCTCCATCTGTTCCAGTCTGTCACTAGGGCGTCTGGCCCCCCTGCCGGCGTTATCGCCCGGCGGGTGAGGTATAGAGGGAGCTTGTGAGTCTCGTCGGACGCAAAAAGATCCACTTGTGGATGGGAGAGCTCCGCAATCATTAGGTCGAAAATGGGTTGCTTGAGCTCCCATTCTACTGTCGTGCTCTGTCTCCGGGACAGAGCGTCTGCCCAGACGTTCGCTACGCCTGGGAGATAAGATGCGTTTAGATAAATATCTAGACTGCTGGCTAGAACAAAAATCTCTTCCGACACGAGTAGCAACTTCCTTGACCTCGTTGACCCTTGTTTCTGAATACAGTGAACTGCATTCAGATTGTCCATTCTGAAGGCCACCGACTTGCCCCGTACGGCCGGGCCGTGAGCCTGAAGGAAATACAAGGGGACTAGTAACTCTTTGACATTTATGTGAGAGATTTCTAAGTGGGACCAAAGCCCCTGACCCTGGTGCCCCTGATTTGACTGAAATCCCCACCCTATGGTGCCCGACGCATCCGTGTCTACCCATACCGTTGGAGGAGGAGAGGTCCATGACATGATTGAGTGCAATGTTTCCCTCTTCGCCCAGACCGCTAGTAAGGTGTGGATTAATTTTGGTATGGGCCATAATTTTCCCGCCGGTAAGAGTGGGAAATATTTGTTGCCTTCCAATATTAATCGTTTTACTTTCAACCGGCCTAACTTGACAGTTAGCTGAATCCAGTTGAGAGAGCCGACCAGAGACTCCCAGACTCTTCGTGTCGTAGTCAGACTGTGAAGAAACCTGAACAGTTTCCTGCGAAACCTGTTGCGATTGTCCACACTCTGACTCAGAGTGAGAGCGGCGGTGTCCCAGACCAGCCCTATCCACTGAATTACTCTGGAGGGAACAAGGTTTGACTTTACCAGATTTACCTTGAAGCCTAGAGTTTTGACATGATTTAAAATGATATTGATGATATTGACATGTTTTATGCATAATTGTTGTGTCTCTGCCACCACCAGCCAGTCGTCTAGATACCACAACACTCTGATTCCCTGTTTTAACAACGGCACCAGGGCTTGCCGGACTAGTTTCGTGAATACTCGAGGTGCTAGGTTCAAACCGAACGGCATCCTCTGAAAAACAAAATTTTGGTGCCTGATCCTCAAGGCCAGAAACCTTTGAAATCTTTTGTTGACCGACACGTGCCAATAGGCGTCTGTCAGGTCTAGGGAACACATCCAGCCTCCCGGCGGAAGTGTTAGCCTGATTTGATGAACTGTTAACATTCTGAAAGACTCGTTGTAAATGTGAAGATTCAGATAAGACAGGTCTACGACCGGCCTCATCTGAACACTGTCCCGTTTGGGAACCAAAAACAGTTTTGACGTGAATACAGGGTAATCTGGAGGGACCGGGATGATGACATTCTTGGCAATCATCTCCTGGACCAGCGACTCCACCTCTAATGAAACACAATTTGCCGTTGTCGGCTGACGTAGCCGAGGTCGCCGGAGCCACTGCCAAGTGATGCCTTTGCGTGCCACCATCCGTGCCCAGGTTTTTAACGGCCATGCTTGGTGACACGTTCGGAACGACCCAGTTTAGCAGACAAGGGTTCGCCGGCTGTACTTCCCTCGGTTCCTCCGGCCTTAAGATAGGCACTGGGAGTGAGAGAGACTTTAGTTTTTTGATGGTGGGGTTGGTGGTGTTGGACGCTTCGCCGGCTGGCTGGTGTGGGCCGAAGACTGGCCCTGCCCCGGCTTATACTGGCCGGGTCCTCTCTGTCCTGAAAACCCTCTCTGTCTATGCCTGTACTGACCCAGGGGGGATTGGGAGGACTTAGGCGGAAGAAAAGGCTTAGAACCCCCTGGCTGAGCTTTAGTAGGAGGCCTAGGTTTGGGGAAGTTAAATGGAGGTTTCTTAGCCTGTGCGGGACTGTGCTTCACGGCCTGTGCCATGTTAAACACTGTTCGCCATACATCAGGGGACATTAAAGAAGGAGTAAGTACTGGGGACATTACCACCTGGTTAGCAATGCGATCAGGCAGCTTGCGAACTAATGACATCCTAAGATCCTGTCGTGCTCGCACCGCCCAAAGTAAGGCTGTGCGTATGTCACCTAAGGATTGAATCGACGACTGAAGAATCAGACGCCGGGATAACTCAACTGATCTTCGAGCATCCGCGTCTGCGATTGCCTGAGTGGACCGGAGTAAAGACTTAGCCACCTGCTGAGAAACTATGTACTGTGAAAACAGGCGGAAAGCTTTTCCCCTTAGCCTAAATTCTCTGTCTAGGTGAGTAGGGGTAGGGGTAGTGAATGGGTCCTTTAGTTCACAAAGATTAATCTTAGGGGCAGCTAGAAAAGAAAATAAAGCTGACGGAACTCCGCCGGCAGAACCCACCGGCATGGAGATCCATGAATGTGTATCCTGAGGGATCTGGTGGGAAGATTTAGAAGTGAAAGTGGTTGCAAAGTTTTGAGCCTCTACCTCCCAATCCACCCAAGGTCCTGGTCCCAACTGTCCACCTTCAAAACTGGAGTAGCCGTCTCGGCTGTGACCGGTCCTGTAAATTCTAGTTCAGGAGTAAGAGCCGACAGAGCCTTAATACCATTAAACCCCGCCAGCTTAGACCAGTCTGAAGATAGTTTTAAAGCTGCGGCAGGGTAAAGCAGGCTTAGTATGCATAAACAAAAATAATCCTGATGATAATAACTAGTCTATAGGCCGTTGATATATTACGTCCACAACATTACCCAAGGCATCCAATGCCCTTATTTTTTTCTTTGACTTATTTCCCTGGGATAAACCACTAGCACGTGGTATCCGGGAGTTCCCCTGACAAGGGTAGGCTGGGCAAGCTCTGGCTTCGAGGGGTTCAAAAGAACCATGACTCGTCTGGCCCATAAAGCAGGGGCATAGCTACCCTTTCTAAGAGGCGCTTTGGTCTATGAGGTGGTGGATTAACATCCGTGATGACCCTGACATTTGACGTAGTGTAATGCCGCCGTAGCTGCCTTAGAGCCTACACCCTGCCGGTGACAGAGTAGGAGGGTTATGGAAATCTTAGATAAATCGATTGACGTTTATTCAGAGGCCGTACCGCAGAACTTGTCAAGGGAGCCCCCAAGTCCATTGTGGGGTTCCTTTCCGTTGTTGACACTAATATTTAGATAGAGCATGAGTAAGGTAACCCCATCAATTTCTTGTGCTGGTTAGGGACAAACTGGTTAGATTCCGAACCTTACAGGTGAATCATTATTATCATGGGCGGCGTCCAGGCCTGAGCCTGACCCCTTGGTCCTTCCCCTATCTGAAATTATTGACACTATCATCTTTGTTCCTCCCCGATCCTCCCTGAGAAGACCCCGCCGAGGCAGGGGTACCTTGTTTTCCAAGATAATTCAGGGATAGAGGATGGGGTACGCCTGCGTCCCTGTGGAACAATCGGCTACTGTGTGACTCCGTATGAGTCGGACGTGGATGTGTCCAGACCCTGGTTTGAAGCAAACCGCCAAACACCGCGGCTCTGAGCCTACGCTCCTCTTGAGAGTCTGAAACATTCTCAATTATTGGAATTTCCCTGAACTTTCCATTTTCTAGGAGTTAATAATATCAATAGGTAAATCATTGTTTAGGGACAGGCGCTTCACTATACTCTGAGTGCTGTAACAGAAACATTTTCAGGTGTAGAGGTACGACGAGATGCACTAGACTTAGGAGAATGGTCGCGAGGACTTCCTATGGGTATCCTTTTTGGAGGATTTGTGGCTACGGTTCATGCACCGCGAACTAGACCTTAAGATTTGGAAGAATCACGCACCATGACCACTGGTGGAAGCTTCCGTCTTACTCTTCTTTACCTCGCCCGGGGAAGAAGGCCGACTCTTAAGACTGCTGTCTGAGAGTGTGACCTTGACCTCGGATCTCGCCCGCGACGAGGAGGTGGCTGCCGGGGAGGTAAGTCCTCTCGTGCGGTTAGGACGTAATCCACACGACGATACAGAAACCCTGGCTATGTCTCCTGTCGGCTTAAAACCCGTTACTCTAGAGGTACGTTTAGGGGAGGGTGTCCTCTGACCAGCAACTTATCCCAAAGTGGGACGTTGTCACATTGACGTGACTTATGTGCTACAATGGTAGTGTAGGCCGACAATCTGTTGTCTGACCTCTCTCCACCGCTCCACCGCCGCGTAGTCCTTTGTCATTTGTCACAACAGGACTTTATTGGCTAATTGGGAGCAATAGGGAAAAAGGAACAATTTAAGTGTAACCCAGAGACCCCTTGACCGGTCCTTGACATCTAACACACCTTATGCAAAGGGTAATGCGCAAAAATCGGATAACCCGCGCAAGTAGGGTAATGCACAGGGCAAAAACTGGGGCCACAGGTAGCCATGGACAGAGACTGGTGTGAGGAAACTACCGCCGGGTCTGTAATTTGGGGTCCGCCGGAGCTCAGCTCTGGAAAAAATAAAGAAAAATTTCCATGGAATTAATGCTCATAAGGTTAACCCAAGTGTTTCGCATACAAGTGTTAATAATCCGCCGGGTAACGGGATGCAAAGACACAGCTAACACATCTCGCTACGGCTGCGGGTGTGCAAGAAGGCTAAACAAAATCTTTTTAGCTAAAGAACATGAAGAATACCCTCTGATATAATGGTCCAGCATGGCACTTATAGTACTGTAGGAAGGTGGTGAACTGTCTCAAGATTCATTTTGTAACACCGCCCCCTCATAAAGACGCCGGCCCTTGAAATATTTTAGTAGAATAGCCCAGGCAGGAATATACTGAGAATTCTGATATTTTTAACGAATTGGTCCCAAAAGATCCGTCGTAAAAATAGAAGGCGGCGATACTACTGAATGTATCACCACATTAAGGTTAATCGAAATTGAATTTGTTATAAATTCCTTAGTTTCCTCCACTTAGGAGCACCCGCCGGGTGTGGGAATCGATTTGGGTTAAACCTCAGTGAACCTTCAATTGCCGTAAGAGTAAAGGCAGCGATACACATAGGTATCACTCAAATGGATTGGTTAACTATATGAGACCTAAGTCGTTTATCCCACCCTGCTCAGGTGCACCCTTGCCGGGTGAGAAGTCTAAAAGTTAACCCCACAAGTTCCTGACCCCACTTTCTTTTGTAAAGATCGCCGGGGAGGAACGCCTAAACACAGCTAGGTTTTCCATGTGGTTGTCGTAAACCAGGTAGAAAAAACCTATAAAAACGAATGTTTCTCACAGAACGTCGTTTTTTATATATCTATATATATATACTAAGGAATGGGTAACAGCCATCCCGCCGGGTAATTAAAAGGAGGCCTGAAACCAGGCACCCACAGAGACGCAGTCCTGGAGAGCCACAGACACCTCCCCACGCCGGGGAACCAGCCAGAGTTAAAAACCACGTGTGGGTCCCAACACGGCTCATCGGTCAGGATTTTCATGGTGAAAACCGAGAAAAAACCCGCCGGAAGGCAAGCCCACCCTGAACAGCACATCCATCTGAAGCAATACGACACGAGGAGAGGTCACGCACGACTAACCCCGGTCACAACATAATCCCGTGGAATTAGCCAATACACAACTAAACCCAGGAAACAAATATAGTCCGAGGAATTAGCCAATACACAACTAAAACCCGGATACACATGACACAGTAGGGCAATATTTATAATAAGAAATACTATAACACTAGACATGTGGCAAAGCCTACGAGCGCTGGCTAGGCCTAGGTAGGACGGCATGAAAAATAGTTGAAATTAAACACACCACTGGAATATCACAACAGGAACCACCGCCAACACACCACCGGAGCGACAACTTCCCACCCCTCCCGGGAAAGCCTGACAAGGACCCAGAAAAAACTTCACTAAGTGAAGAAAAATACGCTGGGAAACGGTCAGAAAACACAGCTATACCTCATCAGAAAAAAAAGGATAAAAGGCAAGCAATAATTAACGCGTAATGAAAGCCGCCTGCAATCACACAAACTACACAACTGTGAAAAGTTCACTGTGTCCCCCACAACAGGACCACTAGGGTACATCCGAAATAGATGCCCCATACACACGACCCAAAATACACTGCACTTGCGGGCAACCAGCCCCAGGCACTCCGTCTGCTACGCCTATCCTAACCATTACTCGATACATCCCTAGTAGTTAAACAAATGAGAAAAAAATC
>CM064513.1:43735937-43920194 GCA_032716605.1 Paralithodes platypus | reverse complement strand
CCTACACTGATATACATATATATACAAGTATAATACTATAATATATATTATACCATATATATACGTATATATATAATAATACTACACATAATAATATATCTACCCACATCTATATATAAGATATACACCTACATATATATATAGCACACTACATAATATTATATAAGAATATACACACATATAATATATATCTATATACTATATATTATATATTAACATATACATTATTATAGTAGACACATACATATATATTACATATATATATACATATATACATATATTACATACATATATATCATATATATATCCACAACTATATATATACAACATATATCTACTATATTATATACATCATACTACACATATATCTATATACACAAATATCTATATACACAAATATCTATATACACAAATATCTATATACACAAATATCTATATACACAAATATCTATATACACAAATATATATACACATATATCTATATATATATATATACATATATCTATATACACATATATACACCTATTATATATCTATATCATATACTACATATAAATATATATATATATACATACCTCCTATATATATATTACAGACATACTCTATATCTATTAATACATATATATAGATAATATACTATATATATATATATACCTATCCACCACTATAATAAGATATAAACAGATATTATACATATAATATATATATGACACATATCATATATATCATATATAATACATATACACATTCATATAATATACATATATATAATTAATACACATATATATAACACATATATACCATATATTTAACACTATATATAATATCCACATTATCTATATATACCACATATATATATAATATACACATATAATATATATCTATATATATATATATATATCATATATAATAGACATATATATTATATACATATATATATACAACATATATCTAATATATATAGACAACATATATATATATATATATATAACATATATATATAGTATATATACACATATATATATATACAATATTATATAACACATATATATCATATATACACATATAATATATACACATATATATAATATATACACATATTAGATATCTATATATACACATATATATATATAATAATACACATATATCATTATATCTATATATTACACATAGATATATCTATAATACACCTATATATATATACATTATACACAGATATATATAGCATATATACACTTATATATATAGATACATATATCACATAATATATATATATATACCGTATAATAATTATATATATATATATTAATACATTATATATTACATATATACATATATATCCATATATAGACACTATATATATATACTGAATATATATACATAGATATATACAATATATATACCATATAACATATATATACATTACATTATAATAGGATATCTATACATATATATATATTATCACATATAGTTATCTACATATTTTATAGCTACATACTATATATACATATAATATGCCATATATATAATACATATATATATATATATACATACATATATTATACATACTATATATTACCTGTATATACCTATATAGATAACCAATATAATATATACATATCTCTATATATACATATATATATAAGATTATACATCATATATAGAATATATATATACATAAGATATCGACATACACATATACATATACATATATATATATATACCTACATATACTATATACATATACCTATTAATACATTATACATATACATATAATAATTATAAGATATATATATACAATATTATATATACATATACCTATATATATACATGACATACATATATTATATCTACATATATATATATATACATATCTATATCTATATCGATACATATAAATATATACCTATATATATCCATATATTACATATACATATTATAATATCAACATATCTATACATATCCATATATAAATATATATATACAGACAGTATATAATAAAACTCTATATATATAATACATAAGATATATTAACATATATATAATAACTCTATAATAGCTATATTAACCAACATATAAGATATGACTATTAACATATATATTAATATATAAACATACATATATATATATCAACTATATATATATAGTATATATAAAACATATATATATACACATATAAGTTATATAGATAATAATATCGACACATATATATATATATTATTATATATATATACATTCCACATATATATATCCACATAAATATATACACCTATATATATTACACATATATATATATACTACATATATATATAGACACATATATATATAGACACATATATATAATATATTCACATATAGATATATATTACCATATATATAACACCATAGATATTACACACATATATATTATACACATATATAATATACACAGATATATATATAGCACATATATATATATAACATATAGATATATATCACATAATATCTATATACACATAATATATACATACACATATACATATATATCCACATTATATCGCTAGACCCATATATATATACACATATCTATTCCATATATATATATACACCTATATATATATACCAGATATATATATACATCATATATATTATTATAATACAACCATATATATATATCACATACAATATTACATAGATACATATATATATAGTATATATCGATACATATATATATATACATATATATATAACATATAGATATAAGATAAATCCTATCATATTATCTACTATTTTATATATATATATATATATATATACATATTATATACATAATATATATATATATACATATATATATCTACATAATCATATATATATATATAATACAATATATATATTATAGACATATATATTATGATATCTATATATATAGCATATACTTTATATATCATATATATATATATCCTGATATACATATATCTATACAATATATTATATACATATTATATATATTATACATATAGATATATTATACATATATATAATATATATACATCTTATATATATATATACATATATATATATACATACATATATAGAAATACATAGGACAGAAATGTAGCGTATACCGTGATATATACGCCTATCAAATGATTGAAATCAATATCAAATTTACAGTAGTATCTAATTGATATCAATCTTGTGATAGGCGTATATATACACTGTATACGGTACATTTCCTCTCTCCTACGAAAGGAGAGAGAAGAAGTCCCATCATATAATTTCAACGTCACATGTACGGTACATTGTAGGGACAGAAATGTACCGTATACCGTGATATATACGCCTATCAATGGATTGAAATCAATATACACCAATATACAGTATATATATATATTGATATCAATCATTTGATCGGCTTATAATAGCCCGGTCCGATCCGGTATAAAACATTCTCTCCCTTACGAAAGGAGAGAGAATAGTTCATAAACAATTTCAAGGTCGACCTTCGTAAGGAAACAAATATACCGTACATGGTGATTATATATACGCCTATCAAATGATTTATAATCAATATTCCACCAATATACAGTATATCTATATTATATAGATAAAGTTATATACCATCATACCCACCGTATATTGATATCAAATCATTTGATAGGCATACATATCACCCATGGTACGGTACATTGTAGGGACAGAAATGTACCGTATACCGTGATATATTACGCCTATCAAATGATTGAAATCAATATCCACCAATATAAAGTATAATATAATTATTGATTTCAATCATTTGATACGCGTATATATCACGGTATACGGTACATTTATCCTCCTTAACGAAAAGGAGAGAGGAAGAGTCATAGCAATTTCAAGGTCACCTTCGTAAGGAAACAAATATACCGTAACATGGTGATTAATATATACGCCTATCACAGTGAGTTATATCAATATTCACCAATATGACAGTATATATCATATAATATTATATTTTATATATACCGTATATTGATATCAACTGCATTTGATAGGCATACATATCACCAAGTACTGTACATTGTAGGGACAAGAAATCTACCGTATCCCGTGATATACGCCCTATCAAATGATGGATTATCAATATACACCAAATATATATATATATATATATATCTAATATATTATATATATATATACCTGTATTTGTACGGTCGCTTGTAAGGAATGAAATTTATTAGTGATAAATTGAAAGAGAATACAGAAACTGAACTGAAGAATAGAGTGAAAAAGATATACTACAGAACTATTACAAGCAAATAAAGAAAGAGGGATTAGAGAAAAGAATAATGAGAATTACATATACGAAAGGGAGAAATATAGAGAAGAGAGAAAGGGAGGAAAGGGAGACAGCGCGTACGAAGGAGAAAGGAGGAAGAGAGAGAAAGCGAGCTAGCCCCCCCCCCCACAAGGAGAGAGATAGAGAGAGAGTCAGACAGACCGGACAAGAGGAGTGAGAGAGATAGAGAGAGAGAGCGTGAGAATACAGAGCATCTACAGAAATAAGGAGACAACAAGGAGAAAATAAGAGGGCTTACCGAAGGAATAATAGACGCGCGTGAGGCCGAAGTCAGGACAAAGCGAACGCATCCGAACGCGCCTGGGAAATAGACCAAAAAGTAGCCTCTCTTCCTCACCTCCTCCACACTCGCTCACTTCATTCAGAATAGACTTCTATGGGGAGACGGAGAGTTGCTCGTTCCAAAAATGATCGTTTCGTTCCGATTGGAGCCATAGTTACGGCGCTAGGGCGAGTGAAAGTGAGCGAATATTTCGGGATTGTGCCCGTTGGGCGGCTCGGTGTAAAATACCGCCTAGCCCGCCAATAAGGTGTTAATTAGGGTAGCTTGGCTGGGAGTATAGGAAACACAAAGAAAATATACAAAATATGGTGTATTTGTTCGAACAACAAATAAGTAAAAACAATAATACAGTGAAAATAGGGAAAATAATGTCTCTACCAGGCAGTGGGCCTCAGTGTCACAATGTGGGTAGGTAGCATGATTATCTGAGCTGAAGGGGCTTAAGCAATCAGCAGAGCGGCGGGCCTCGGTGTCATAGGGGCAGCTCCTTCGTCATGTACCAGGCGGAGGGCCTCGGTGTCGCAGGTGCAGCTCCTTCGTCAAGTACCAGGTATTCAACGTCGTTGTTTAGTTCTGCTTCCAAGCAAGGGGTAACTCTATCTCCAATGCTGCTTCTGTTCTTCAAAGTAGTTGTCGGGTTTCCAGGATATGGCATCGGCTATCAGCTGCTTTTGTTCTTGTACCTAGGGACACTTGGGCTCCCAAACTGAGTCTAGTGAGGGTCTCGAACCTGCTGTCCGGTCTGAAGGGGTTCAACTCCTCTCAGCCCGGTCACTGGAATCAATGGAATGCCAATCCATTCGTGACGACGAGTACGAGTCTGAGCACTTAAGAGTCGGGTTAACAGGTGGCTTCAGCAGGGCACTCTGATATCGAATCTCAATATATGTCCACGTACCAGAACAGGGAGTTTGTGACTAAAGAGGACCTCCAAAATTTTATGGATGTTATTACTTAGGAGGGGATACTTCTGTGCCAGTTTCTCCCCTCCTGGGTCGCGGGCCTTTGGTTCAATGCAGGTCCCTAAACATTAATACTGTCACTACTAGTTATTCTAATGTAACGCCCACTCTCATGACTTCCAATCTTCTTGTGTTGGCTGACATCATTCCACCTCCCCTTGATAAAACTCCTGTAAAGAAAGGTCCCATGCTCTTGCTGTATGGGCCTGACAGGTCCTGGACACCCCTTACTTCTCTTAACCCTCAGGCTGCGCAACCGACGGTATCGGGGGAACCGCCGGTCACCGAACATTGGAGTGTTGAATTGAGTGAGTCTAAGAAACTTAGAGCTAAGAATAGTTCAGGTGAGGTGTTAGACGTAGTAGTGAAGGCCTTTCCTAATGTGTACACACCAAATTGTTTTGTATATGCTCCATCACCTTTGTATATGCTCCATCACCTGCTCTGCCACCGGCTTCGTCTGTGAGGCTGTATTCGGACTGGTCAAAACTCAACGGTTTTAACGATATTAAAGCTCTATTCAGCTTGACGCCTGAGTTAGACACACAACCGATTCGTGACCAGTCTGGTAATCCAGTCGTTCAGATTGGAACGGTAGGCACGGGTCCATGGCTAGATTGGGAGTCGTACGCGCAGAATTTCGCAAGCACTATCACTAGTACAGTAAATCAACTCATCAAATTCGGCATAGGCTGAGAACCTGCACATTCAACTGTTATGCATTGAACGGTGAAGCCTGTGAGGTCTCGTTCCAGTATAGGAGGCGAGACATGTGAAGCACTTTTAGCTGCAACCAGCCCCTGCCATCTTGCCTTCGCAGGATGCATGGAGCTAAGTTTCCCTCTCATGACTCAAAGCATCCCCATCTCTGAAGCTGCCTCGCTCCAGTGCTTCATTGTCTGACCTCCTAGACTTGGACCCTCACTCTCAAAACGCCACCTATAATAATGTTTAAAATGAAGGACCTCTGTTTATGGCCAGTGTTTAAATAGTCTCTTTTTACCTACTTAACATTCCCATTTTTCACCAAACTACCCTATTCATAGAACCCATATACATAAAAAATGGTAAAGTAAAGAATAAATGTTTAATGAATTGTGGATAAGTTTTGAAACAGATAAATTTGAATTACCAACATGAGCCACAGTGATAACATGATGGGGCAGTGTTGTGGCAAGACTTTATTGTACTGTACTACAGTAATAGGACTGAAACAACACTCTCTGTGGATGAAGCAGTCTTTAAACTTGTATGACTTCCCTGCCGACCTCCGAGCTGTCAACACCTCGCAGCTGCTCTCCGACAATGAGTTACCTTGTTTGAAGTGAATAGGAGTGTCTAAGTGTTGTCCCGGATAGTTATATGAGCATTTCATAAGTAATTAGATGTTTTATGAGCATTTCATAAGTAATTAGATATTCCAAGTAGTTGAAAATATGGATTAATTAAAACAGTTCCTGGAGTGAGAAGGGATCGTGGGGCAATTCTTTTGTTTATAGGCTAGCAGACGACCACCTCGCGATGGCGGGAAGGCGTGAAAGCCTAGCTGGTGATGAGGAGAACTACGAGTTCGAAGGTTTTACCACCGAGGACAAGGATGATCAGTTGGCATGTATGAAAAAACAGATGATGGGTCTTGTGAGATGGAGGGGAGTGATGGAAAATTGGAGGAAGGAGTTAGGGGCAAAAGTAGAAGTTTTGTCCGATATGTGCGGCGCTGGTAGCGGGGTGGATAGGCCTAGGCCAGTAAGTGACAGCCTTGAGGCAGTGATGGCCAGAGTAGACGAGTTAGCGGCGGAAAATGTGGCACTCAAGGCTCAGCTTAAGGAATATGAGGGCCACCTGAGTGAGGAAGTAAAAGTAATTAGTGAGGTAAAAAATGAGAGGACAAGGGTAGAGAGTGCAAAGGTGGTAGCCCTTGAAAAAATTGTGAAGGAGCAGAAGGAAGAGAGAGAAAAGGAAAAGAAAGAGTTTGAAAAAAATGTAGTGCAAGTTTTAAAGAAGAAAGAGAAGGTAGTGAGAGAGACAATAGATAGAGGTAAGTGTGTAATAATCTTTGGAGATGTGGAAGAGCACCTGGCAGATAGGAAGGTAAGAAAGGAAAGTGATGTTGAGAAAGTCAAGGGGATACTGGAATACTTAGAAGAGGGTTATGGATGGGTAAAAGAACTGGAGGAGGTGAGAAGGTTAGGAAAATATAAGAAAGGCGAGATGAGACCACTAAGAGTGGAACTTAAGTCTAGATCAACGGCAGAAGCAGTAGCCAATGTAAGCTGGAAATTAAATTCGACAGAGCTGAATCATATAAGGGTAAAAAAGGACCTAAGTGTAGAAGAACGAGAACAGTTAAGGGAACTACAAGTTAAGGCTGATGAAGAGAATGGAAAGTTGTCTGAAGAGCAAAAGAAGATTTTTTTTTTAGAGAATAAGGGAAGGGCAATTAAGGAAATGGTACATCAGGAGCCACCAAGAACCGAAAGTAAGAGGAGTGATAGTGAAAGAGGCAGAGAGACAAGTACCAAGTCGAAGCAAGGAGATGGAGCGAGAGATAATGCAGGGAGCAGGGGACCGGAGAGAGAGCCAGGACATGGTGGAGAAGGTGGAACAGGGGGAGAGAGAGGGGGTACGGGAGATTGTGGAGGGGGGGGGAGGAGAATAGAACTAGCAGGGAAGGTGGAGTTAGGTCAGGGAAGGGATGGAGGAGGAGGTGAACCTGGTAGGAGGCAGAGAGGGAAGAGAAACAAGGAGGTGGATTCCAATATACTGTGCTACTACACTAATTTTTTTTTTTTTTTTTTTTTTCTATATTCCAACTACTCCCTCTCGGGCATAGGCTGAGAGCCTGTACATTCCACCGCTCAACACGGTGAAGCCCGTGAGGTCTTGTTCCATTCTGGGGAGTGAGACATGTGAAGCATCCATTCATGGCTCGAAGCAGCTCCATCTCTGAAGCGGCTGGTTGCTTCGTTCAAGTGCTTCACTGTCTCACCCTCCAGACTCAGACCCTCACTCTCAGAACGCCACCTATTGAGCAGTGAACTCACTAGGCATTGTCCCCCTGTAACATATTTTGAATATGGGAATATTCATACAGTGTTATTTAATCTGGAACAATGCGGTATTTTTTTGGCATTTCGGTGGGCTTTGTGGTAATGCACTGATACTAGGTACAGCACAAATTCAATCCCAATAATATCTTGCCATTGACATATCGGGATTTGAACCCGGGTCCATTGGATTACCAATCCAGTGGCATGACCACACCTCCCCTAGATGGAATAAACAGTAAAAAGGTAGAGTTAGATGATATATTAAGAAAAGATCAACCACAGATAGTCTGTTTGACGGAGACAAAGCTGAACCAGGACTTTGACAGCAATATAGTGTTTAGTGAAGGATATAATATATGGAGATATGATAGAAAGGGAAAAAGGGGAGGTGGAGTGGCAGTATTAGTTAAGAACCCTATGACAGCAAAGCAAGTGGAGTTAAATAATGACAAGGCAGAAATAATGGCAGTTGAACTCAATGATATAGAAGGAAAAAAGCTAGACATAGCAGTAGTTTACATGCCACCAAAGACCAGAGCATGGAGGGAGTTAGAGTTTGAGGAGATGGTCGAGGATATGATTCAGTTGTTGAGAAGATTGCTTTTAAGAAAGAATAGATTGATCTTGGTGGGAGATTTCAACTGTGGTGAGGTTAATTGGGAATCGGAAGATGCAGGGCCAAATCAGAGATCTTGGGGAAGTCGGCTATTAGAGTTGGTTACGGAAAATGTACTTGCACAAGATGTGAAGGAGAATACTAGAATGAGGGGTAATAACGAACCTTCTAAACTCGATCTGATTTTTACAAAAGATCCTCACGAAATTAGTGATATAAACTATCTATGTCCTGTAGGCAAAAGTGATCACCTATTATTGAAATGGAAGTTGATCTCGAGTAATGCCAATAGATTAGACAATAGCTATATAAATGACAAACTAAATTATAGTAAAGCTGATTATGTATCCTTGAAAAGATATTTAGAGGGAGTAGATTGGGGATCTTATTTTGAAGGAACAAGATGTACAAGGTAAATATAGTAGGTTCCTCAAAATTTATAGAGAAGGAACCAATCTGTTTGTCCCAAGATATAAAACCGGAAATTTTACTAAGCAGAAAGAATGGTTTAATTTGAAATGCAAAAGAGCTTTGGGTAGGCGTGATGCAGCTTGGGCTAGATTAAGAAGAAGGAACACTGAGAGTAATCAGAATAAATATAAACAGGAGAGGAATAGATATGTTAACATAATTAGGCAAGTTAAAATGAACTATGAGAAGAACATAGTAAATAAATGTGAAAGTGACCCTAAATTGTTTTATAAATATTTAAACAGTAAGTTGAAGGTAAAGAAACAAATTACTAAATTAAGAGTAGATGCTAGGACGTATGAAAATGTATCGGACATGTGTGAGGTAATGAATAACAAATTGGGGTCGGTTTTTACTAGAGCGGAAAGTTTTGACGAACCACAGGTGGAAGTACTGGAGAGTGGTCTTAGCAAGATTGAAATAACTTAGAGATGAGCTGTTATCTGCGATGAGAGGACTTGAAGTAAGGAAAGCTATGGGACCGGATGAAGTGTCTGCCTGGGTTTTAAAGGAGTGTGCAGAGCAATTAGTGGAGCCAGTGAAGGACATAATTCAAGCTTCCTTAGATAAAGGACAGGTTCCTGTTGAATGGAAAAGAGCTAATATCATTCCGATATACAAGAATGGAAACCCTGAGGACCCTCTAAACTATAGACCAGAGTCACTTACTAGTATTGTATGCAAGATTTGTGAAAAGCTAATTAGGAAGAGATGGATGAAAATGTTGGAGAGAAAGAAGATAATAACGCCAAAGCAATTTGGATTCAGAGAAGGGACTTCTTGTGTTACCAGTCTGCTATGTTACTACAGTAGGGTGATAGATGTACTGCAAGAAAGAGGCAGATGGGTGGACTGCGTCTATTTAGACCTTTCCAAAGCATTCGATAAGGTACCACATAAGAGATTGTTATCTAAGCTTGAGACGATAGGATGTGTCAGGGGGAGTTTGCTGAAATGGATGGAGAGCTATTTAACAGATAGAGAAATGAGGACCAACATTAGAGGAACTTACTCATTGTGGCGGAAAGTTGAGAGTGGTGTGCCACAGGGATCTGTGTTGGCACCTCTTATGTTCCTTATGTACGTGAATGACCTGCCGATAGGCATAAACTCCTACATGTCAATGTTTGCAGATGACGTAAAAATTATGAAACAAATAACAAATAAAAGTAGTTGTGAGGAGCTGCAAGGGGATTTAGATAAAATATACGAATGGAGCACCAAGTGGAAAATGAAATTTAATATAAGTAAATGTCATGTGTTAAATATGGGAAGAAGTGTGAATAGACCAAATTGGGAGTACAGGATGGGAGATAATATAATTAGCAAGGCCGAAAAAGAAAAAGATTTAGGGTTGATTATACAAGATAACTTGTCGCCAGAGAAACATATTAAGCTCTTTAGCGGAATGTATGCAATGGCCGGGAATATGAAAGTTGCTCAGAACTACTTGGATGAGAACATGTTAGCGAAAATTATAAAAAGTATGATTAGACCAAGATTGGAGTATGCACCAGTGGTGTGGTCCCCGCATCTTAAGAAGCATATTCACAAGTTAGAAAGAATCCAGAGAGCAGTTACTAGATTGGTTCCAAGTCTCAGAGAACTGCCATATGAAGGGAGGCTAGACAAATTAAATCTACCGAGTCTAAAAGAGAGGAGAGAGAGGGGAGACATGATAATGATGTACAAATGCACCCTAGGGCTGGAGAGGGAGGATATAATAATTATGGATACAGGAATAACTAGAGGTCACAGCTACAAAGTAAAAAGACCTACCTGCAAGAACGATATCAGGAAGTTTAGCTTCCCCTATATATGTATTGACAAATGGAATAGGCTGGAGGAGGAGGTGGTAGGGGCAAGGAACATCCATATTTTCAAGAAAAAATTGGATGAAAGTAGACTGAGAGACGGGACAACACGAGCTTAGCTCAACTCCTGTAAACTACAATTAGGTAAATACAGTATATTTAGTTATGTACTATCAACTTTATAAGCGATCTTGGTCCTAAATGTATTGATGAATTTTGCCCCTGGATGGTGGGGCACTAAAGGGTTACAACTCTCAGTGTAAATAAGGCCATGCAATCATTAATTTATCTCCTGGTAACACAAGGTAAGCAGGCTCTGTCCTCCAGAGGACCCATTATTGATTAAACTCTTTGCAGCAAGGTGACAAACCATGGCAATGTTGTATATATTAACGACTCAAAGGGAATACAGTAAAATATGCATCAAGTTGCATTGTTCTAGCCATTAACCCGCTGAGCCCCAGCTAGTTATTAATAAATGTACCACCAGGGCCCAGCAGGTTTTGATTTTTTTTTTTTATTCCAGAAACAATAGCGTATGGGTTAGGAATGAAAAAAAAAAAAAAACATTTCATACAGTGAAAAAAATGGTCCTACAGAGCCCCCGAAAACGGATTTTACAAGAGTAAAAAATTGAAGGCAATTTCCCCAAAAAAACATGTTTTTGCGCGCTCACGCGCACGCGGTTGGACTTTGAGAGTTTTCAACCATCGGCATGGGTGCGTGGGATACTTACACAGTTCCCATACAAATCTGAGCCCTCGGGGTGCCATAGGACCGGAGTAATTAGGACCGGACCGGCCAGGACGCAAACGTTGCGTCGCTGGGTTCTGGTGATCGAACATTGCCGACGCAACACATGCGACGCTGGGTCTCAGCGGGTTAAATACATTTCAAGGGCATAAGGGACCTATGAGGCCTAATTTTAACTTTGTATATTTAATAATACAGGAGGAGGAAATCAGGGAAGAGTACAGGAGAGCAGTAGAAAGACGACTAGGTAGGTTTGACCTGGAAGGTATGGAGGAGATGAGCAAAGTGTTTAAGGAAGAGATCTGTGCAGCATGTGAGGAGGTGTGTGGAGTAAGGAGAAGAGGGAGGGGAGTAAAGGGTACAGCATGGTGGACTGAAGAAGTAAAAATAGCTGTGGAAGACGAGAAGAAAGCGTATAGAGAGTGGTTGGGTATAGTAGAGGGAATGAAGATTTTGAGAGACAGAAACGAGCGAGGTATGTGGAGAAAAAGAGAGTGGTGAAGAGAGTAGGCCTAGTGAAGGAAAGTAAGAGAAGAGTAAATGAGGAATTTGGAAGGAATCTGAGTGTAAAATGGAGGGAGTGTAAGAAACTGTTCTGGAAAGAAGTCAAGAAAGTTAGGGAAGATAGCAAGGGAAACAGTAAGGGTGTGAAAGATAAGAATGGGAGAGTGCTAGCCGAGAAGCAAGAGAGAGTCGAAAGATAGAGGGAGTATTTCAACGAATTGCTAAATGTAAGGAATAAAGCACCAACAAACATAGTTGGATGGGGTATGGGAGGGAGAAGAAGAGAAGTAGTGGAGGAGGAGGTGGGGATCAGGAGGTCAGAAGTGTGTGAAGCAATGAGAAGAGTGAAGTTGGGGAAAGCACCAGGAATAGATGGAGTGTGTGGGGAAATGCTGGGGTATGGAAAATGTGCAAACTAGCATTGGAGAAGGGGCGTGCACCTGATGACTGGAAGACAGGCATAATAGTCCCCCTATATAAGGGTAAAGGGGAAAGAGGAGTGTGTGGTAACCACTGAGGAATTTGTCTTCTAAGCATAGTAGGGAGGGTGTACAGTAGGGTAGTGATTGAGAGATTGAGAGCGAGAACGGAGAAATGGATAGGTGACGAGCAGGGCGGTTTTAGGAAGGGAAGATGATGTGTAGATCAGATTTTTACCCTGAATTGTGTTGTGGAGAAATATCTGGAGAAGCAACAATAGGTGTATGTTGCCTTTATGGACTTGGAGAAGGCCTATGACAGAGTGGATAGAGAAGGTTTGTGGAAATTACTTATAGAATATACGGAGTAGATGGCAAGTTGCTGAAAGCAGTGAAGAGCATGTATGAGGGTGCAAAGGCGGCAGTATGTGTGGAGAATGACCAGAGCGAGTTCTTTGACCTGAATGTTGGGTTGAAACAGGGGTGTGTGATGTCCCCGTGTTTTTTTTTTTTTTTTTTTTTTTTTTTTTTTTTTTTTTTTTTTTTTTTTTTTTTTTTTTCTATGTGATTGAGGGAGGCAAAAGGCATAACTGCCTATAGCGAGTGCCTCCCCCATAGTTGAAAGAGTGACAGGGCCAAAATCAAGGGACGTTCGAGCCAAAATGCCTGGACACACGGAGTTTGAAGCAATTTAAGTCATAGGAAGAGGGAAAGACTGATTCTGGGAGAGAGTTCCAGAGCTCAGATGTTGAGTAGAAGAAAGTTTGAGAGTAACGTTTCACTCTTGGGTTGGAGAGTTGCACAGAGTAGGGGTGGGATTGAGTTGCAAGACGGGTACCACGTGCCCTACGTAAAGGAGGTGGTATGCACTGGGATAGCTCTGAGGAACACTGATTATTATAGTAGCGATAGAATAGCGAGAGAGATGCAACATTGCGGCGGAGAGAGAGAGATTGCAGAGAGTTGGTGAGTGGACGGGAGTTAATGATACGAAAGGCCTTCCTTTCAACTTTGTCTAGGAGAGCGGTATAGAGGAACCTCCCCACACATGTGAACAATACTCAATACAAGGGCGCACTATGCCCCTGTACAGAGCAAGAAGCTGTGCAGGGGAAAAGAACCCCCTAAGGCGGTTGAGCACACCCAGCTTCTGGGAGGCTGCCTTAGCAAGACTGGTAATATGGTCCTTCCAAATGAGAGCAGAAGAAAAAGAGACACCAAGAATATTGAGAGAAGATGAAGGGTTGATTTTTTGTATTGTTGAAGAATAAGGGATAGTCCGCTGGGAGATCCTGACGGGTAGATAGATGGAGAAATTGGGTTTTGGAAGCATTAAAGTTAACAAGGTTTTCTCTGCCCCAATTGGAAATAGTATTTAGATCAGAATTTAAGAGTTCTATGGCTTCATTACGTTTGTCGTTGAGGGATTGCTGGCTGGGGCGTTCTGAAAAACTAATGGAGTAGTGTAAGGTTGAGTCGTCTGCGTATGAATGGATGGGAATTAAGGTACAGTTAAGGAGATCATTTATAAAAATTAGAAAGAGAATAGGAGATAGGACAGAGCCCTGAGGAACACCGGAGTTTATAGGGTGAGGAAGTGAACAATGGCCGTCCACAACCGCAGCTATGGAACGGCCAGAAAGGAAATTAGAGACAAAGGCACAGATGGAGGGATAGAAACCGAAGGAGGGTAGTTTAGAAATTAAAGATTTATGCCAGACTCTATCGAAGGCTTTCGATATGTCTAGTGCAATAGAAAAAGACTGTATATATGTATACTGTATACTGTTTATGTATGTTTACTGTATATATGGATGGAGTCATGAAAGAAATACAAGGAAGAGCAGTGGATGTTGGTGTATCGCTGTAAGAGAGGGAAATGAAGCTATCTGTACTGCTGTTTGCTGATGATACAGTTCTGATGAGCGATAATGAATGGGAGTTGCAGGGTCTGGTAAATATGTTTGGAACAGTGTGCGAAAAATGGAATCTGAAGGTAAATGCGGGGAAGAGCAAGGTTATGGTCTTCGAAAGGGGTGAAGCCACAGAGTGTGAGGTGAAGTTGAATGGTCAGGCTATAGAGATTGTCAGCTCATTTAAGTATCTGGGCAGTGTTGTTGATGGGAGTATGGATGAAGAAGTGCGGGAGAGGGTGCAACAGGGGAAGAGAGTTGTAGGAACGATGAAAGCAGTAACAAGAAATAGGGTGGTAAGTTTTAAAATGTAAAACTTGCAAACAAAGCAAACCAAAACTGGGACAAAGACAATATAAAGTCAAAACAACTTATCAAAATCGCTATGTGGAAACTACTTAAGAAGTGCGTGCGGAGTTACATGGAGGGATAGACAGACGAATGAGGAAGTAAGAAGGTGTGGTGTGGAGGTAGATGTGCTGGAAAGTGTGAAAAGGAACACCTTGAGATGGTTCGGCCATATGGAACGTATGGGAAGCGAAAGAATGACTAAGAGGGTGTACGAGAGCGAGGTGGAAGGACAGAGAGGGAGAGGTAAACCGAAAGAGAGGTGGAAGGATGGAGTGAGGAAGTATGTGGATGAAGGCGGTGCTGGTTGGGAGGAGGAGAGTCAACTGACTGGGGACAGAGGTGCATGGGGGCGGTTCGTTCGTGGGCACTCCTTCGGGGATCACGGCATCAGGCAATTGATAGATAGATAGATATTTACTAATGAATAAGATGAGGGAATTAGTTTTGGGGCTGAAAAGGCTCTCATTTGCCAGCCTGCTCTGGAGAATAACCATGGGCTACACACAGGCTCAGCCATGATATCATAGATGTAGGCCTTTAACTCTATCTGGTGTGAGATAGGTCTCAGTGGATCTTCCCTGTTTCACTCTATTACTTTGGATCTTTTAAGACATTTCACCTCATTAGTTTACCGATTATTAAACACTTAACCCCATTCAGGAGGAAGTGAATGCAGAAAAGGATATAGGAGTAGTGATAGACAATAAGTTTAATTTCTCAGAACATTTAGCGGAAAAGATAAACAAAGCCAATAGAATTGTAGGGCTGATAAGGAGGACATTTGTGTCACTTGACGAAGAAATCTTCAGGAATCTCTATACAGCGCTGGTTAGGCCGCACCTGGAATATGCGAACCAGGTGTGGGCTCCATATATGGTAAAGGATATAGAAGCAGTGGAGAAAGTGCAGAGGAGAGCTGGCAAGCTAGTACCAACGTTGAAGAACGCGGGCTATAAGCAGAGGTTGAGGACACTGGGACTTCCGACACTGGCATATAGGAGAAAGAGAGGGGATATGATAGAGACTTTTAAGATAGTGTCAGGAAAGTATGATGAGGATGTGTGTGAAGGTATCTTCTTGATGCGGGAGGGAACAAGAACGAGAGGACACTCTAAGAAAATTTACAAAGAAAGAAATAGGCTTGAAAAGGCAAAGAACTCATTTTGTGATAGAGTGGTAAATGAGTGGAACGCACTGCCCCAGTATGTAGTCGATTCCGAATCAATAAGGAAGTTTGAAAGTAATCTTGATAAAGCATGGGGAAGACAAGATTTGAAGTTTGATTATAAAGCAAAAATACAGAATAGTAAAAATGTTGCGTCTGCTGCCGCCGCCGCCAACACAGTGAACGACCGCAGTAGTGCAAGTACTGGCACTGAGCTGGATACACAGGCCTAGTTTGCCTTTTTCCAGAGGATCTACTGTAAGAAACTGTAAGAAAATTGAGAAGAAATTGGCCTTTGGCCGAAATGTTCTACCCAAAATATACAGTAGCGGGCATTAATTCTGGTACACTTAGAAGATTTAAAGGAACCTTTGAAATGCAAATATCAGGTAAACACTAATTATGGTGTATTAATTCAACCTGAAACCGCTTTCAAACAAATAATATCATCATTAATGACTGCGAGTATACGGTACATATTTAGCTTGAAGGTGGTCTGATGCAAATTTTCTATTGAAGGGGGTCTGAGGAGCCGTTTATCTTAGTCTAGGGGGCAAACTAATATAATACAGTACAGTACTTGAAAATGGCTGGATAAATCAAAACACTCAATAATGTATGTATGTATAGTATGTATATACTCAGGCACATACCCCATAGTTTGGGGTGACCAACTTGAGACAGAGCACGAACAGGGACAACACAAAAAAAAAAAAAAAAATATATATATATACTGTATATATATACAGTATATATATACAGTAGGGTCCCCATCTGTGCGTGTTCGATTTGTGCGTTTCGCGATCTGTACGAGCTACCAAAAGTGTGCGAGCGCCGAAATAAAGGTAATAAAGGTTTTTCCGCTATAGATAAAAGACGGGGCTGGGGCTGGGGCTGGGGCTGGGGCAGCATAGCTGCACTCGCCCTGCCGTGGGTTTTTTTCTCGGAGCCCCCTAACTTAAATTAATGTGAGTAAACAATGACTTATTATTGTTTAATTATTTCTTACTTTTATTTATTCATTAGGCCTATGTATTGTTATGAATATGTGTGAGTTTGTGTTGTTTTTGATAGGTAATATGAAGTTGAACCCCTAAACTCGGGACCGTCCATCCAACAAATTAATTATTTCCCATAAGATACATGTTTCGATTTGTACGATTTCGATCTGTGCAGCCTCGTTCATCCACCAAATTCTAGCACAGTTGGGGACCCAGCATATATATATATATATATATATATATATATATATATATATATATATATATATATATATATATATATATTATATATATATATATATATTATATATATATATATATATATATATATATATATATATATATATATTATATATTATATATATATATATATATAATATATAATATATATATATATATATATATATATTATATATTATATATATATATATATATATATATATATACTGTATAAATAAATGTATATACTGTATATATAAATAAATGTATATACTGTATATATAAATAAATGTATATACTGTATATATAAATAAATGTATATACTGTATAATTATATATACAGTCCATCCTCCAAATATGCGAATTTGAAATATGCGATCCTTGAAATTTGCGAGGGGGGGGGGGGTAAAAATTGGAAAAAATATAATATTCCACATTTGCGAGGTCGATTTCACATGTGCGAACCAGCCTGTAGAATTATAAGGGAAATCCACCATTTCCTCTTAATTTGCGACCCCCTAATCCACATTTGCGAGGAAGAAGCGGCGGATGATAGGCAAGGCGGTTGTGTTGGCTGAAGAGGACGAGCGGAGTGGGAGAGAGAGAGGCGGTGAAGCCTAGTAGGGGTGCCTTGCCTCGCCTCGGAAGTCGGAACCCAAGCGTCAAGCCAATAAATAGGCCTAAGCCAACAAACACTCCGCCAATAACGACTTATAAAATTACATTTTCGGCAATAACGGCAAGTCAGAATATTTACCCACTTTCTAAAATAACGTTTGGATTCATGTAAATAACGGGAAATAACCAGGCACATCTTGGAGAGCGTTTGGTTTCCCGCATCTTGATGACCCTGAGTTGAAGTTGTAATTTTACCACCAAATACAACCTCCAAAATTCAGCCACTTGATCAAGAAGTTATAGCAAAGCCAAGTTGTTGTACTATAAATTCATCCATGACAAGATGAGGAAGGAAGCTGACAAACAAAAAGAAATTAAAGAAATTGCTGAAATTGTGAGCAGTAGCGAGAACGATACACCCCTCGCCGCCGCCGCCGCCCCTCCCCCTCCCCCTCCACCTCCCTCCTCCGCCTCCACCGCTCCACACTTTCCACACCGCTCCAGCTCTCCACATCGCTCCACTTCTCCACCAGCAACCCCTCCTTCAATGACTGTATGTCTGTATGTATAAATGTGTCCCACAACCGATATAAATTTACAGTACTAACCAATAGGGAAATTTGGCAGGTGCCGCCCATAAGTAATTATTCCCATAAGCTACGTTGTTTGAAATTTGCGAATTTAAAATTTGCGAGGTCTCATCTCACCCATATTCTCGCAAATTTGGAGGATGGACTGTAGTCACACACCCTCAAAAATAATTTAACAAAATATGATAACAACCCCCAAAACATGGCACCAGATAGTGTTAAACTGAATACACATACACACCACTGAAGAACACAAATGCACTCACCTGCAATACTTCTATTCTTCTCTTCATGGCAAGGGACAACGCTCGTAGCTGAAAAGTACCAGAAATTAGAATAACAAAAGACTTTAGTGTACTTTGATGTAAGAGTTAACTAATATCTAGGCTACCATAGAGCAGTTGGGAGTATGTACATGCTTAGATAAATATGCAGTATTCGAGAATACATGATATATATCATAAACTCGTGCATAAACCTTTAACTGTCTTGATAGCGTAATGCTTAGTGTGCGGAATTTCGGTGTGAGTATCCTAGGTTCAATCCTTGGAGTACCACATGTATTCATTACTTTAATTGATTTCATTAATTGTAAGTTAATTGGTGGGTTGGTCAAAGAAATATGAAAAAAAAAAAAAAAAAAAAATCTGTTTTGCATTGATAATGTACCGGTATGTATAGTATACAGGTACAATACTATTAGTTGGTAATACAGATCGTGTAGTAAGAGAGAGCAGCCATCTTTTTCCTTGGACGCCATTTTGGTGCCGTAAATATCAAACATGTTTATAATGGTTATGGAAAATGAGTGGAAAGAGAGACTAATGACACCAATGGCACCCAAATGATGAAGGCTGATGCACCATGCACTCCCTGCTCAGGAGCGGGGATAGGGTGGGTGACCTGATGTTTCAGGGACTTCAGTGGACAGTTGCCACAGATTGCTAGACCTCACCATCCACCACAGCACTGTTGTCTGGCAATAATGCACACTAGCTGGCCCGAGCCTCGAACCCTTCACCTTTCGGTTTGCAGGTGAGTGCTCTACCAACTGCACTACAGCCTGTGATCTGTTACTATAGGGTCTCTAGGTGGTAATAAAAACAACATAATCTATCTACCTATCTATTGCCTGACGCCGTGATCCCCGAAGGGGTGAACACGAATGAACCGCCGCCATGCACCTCTGTCCCCAGTCAGTTGTCGCCCCTCCTCCCAACCATGTGATTGAGGGAGGCAAAAGGCATAACTGCCTATAGCGAGTGCCTCCCCCATAGTTGAAAGAGTGACAGGGCCAAAATCAAGGGACGTTCGAGCCAAAATGCCTGGACACACGGAGTTTGAAGCAATTTAAGTCATAGGAAGCGGGAAAAACTGATTCTGGGAGAGAGTTCCAGAGCTCAGCTGTTGAGTAGAAGAAAGTTTGAGAGTAACGTTTCACTCTTGGGTTGGAGAGTTGCACAGCGTAGGGGTGGGATTGAGTTGCAAGACGGGTACCACGTGCCCTACGTAAAGGAGGTGGTATGCACTGGGATAGCTCTGAGGAACACTGATTATTATAGTAGCGATAGAGATGCAACATTGCGGCGGAGAGAGAAAGATTGCAGAGAGTTGGTGAGTGGACGGGAGTTAATGATACGAAAGGCCTTCCTTTCAACCTTGTCTAGGAGAGCGGTGTGAGAGGAACCTCCCCACACATGTGAACAATACTCAATACAAGGCGCACTATGCCCCTGTACAGAGCAAGAAGCTGTGCAGGGGAAAAGAACCCCCTAAGGCGGTTGAGCACACCCAGCTTCTGGGAGGCTGCCTTAGCAAGACTGGTAATATGGTCCTTCCAAATGAGAGCAGAAGAAAAAGAGACACCAAGAATATTGAGAGAAGATGAAGGGTTGATTTTTGTATTGTTGAAGAATAAGGGATAGTCCGCTGGGAGATCCTGACGGGTAGATAGATGGAGAAATTGGGTTTTGGAAGCATTAAAGTTAACAAGGTTTTCTCTGCCCCAATTGGAAATAGTACAGTGCATTTAGATCAGAATTTAAGAGTTGTATGGCTTCATTACGTTTGTCGTTGAGGGATTGCTGGCTGGGGCGTTCTGAAAAAGTAATGGAGTAGTGTAAGGTTGAGTCGTCTGCGTATGAATAGATGGGAATTAAGGTACAGTTGTTGTTGTTGTTGTTGTTCCCTAAGCTGCCTGGCCGAACAGCCCCGAGTCCCTGAGGAAGGCCATGGCCACGATCGGGCTTTCCCACAGAGCTCTCATTGAGTGTAGATTATGTTGTTGGCATAAGTGGTTGTGTGAAATGCAGTCTTCTATGATGTGTTTAATGGTATGGGGTGCTGTGTTACATCCCGGGCAGGCGTCGACAACGGAGTCATCCAGTCTCTTCTGATAGGTCAGGAGAGCTGGATGGTGTCCGCATCTCAGCCTGGCCAGGTGGACTCTGTCCTCGCGAGGGAGGGAGGATTCGGAAGGATGGATTTCGGGAGGTCGTGCATGCAGCTGCGTGTTGTCTGTGAGTGAGTGGATGGATTGGCGAGAGATATGAGTATGGATGTGCTTCTGGAAGTTGGTTCGGGGTGGGCAGGGAGGGAGAGAGGACAATAATTGTGTGTGATACCGTGTGCTGGGTGTTGTTTTGATATTTCTTGGTGTCTGTGGGTGTGTTGCCATGTAGTTTAGTGGGTGGTCTTGGTTCGTGGAGGCTGCTGCCAGGAATTGAGTGCCTCTCATGTCCAGATGGTCTTTGACTTTGAGGATTTTGGTTTCTTGATGTAGGTGATCTGTGGGTGCAGTAGCTGTGCAGCCTGTAATGATCTTCAGGGCTTTGTTTTGAATAGTCTGTAAGGTCTTATGATGTGTTTCAGCTAGGTTAGAAGCCCAGGCTGGGCTTGTGTATTCCATCACTGATCTTATGTATTGTTTATATACTGTGGTGGTAGTTTCTTTGTTGTCCAAATTTTGTGTGAGCAAGTGACCTGAGGGGGTTAAGTCTGGGTGTCAGTTTCTTTTTAATGTTTGTGGTGTGCTGTTTGAATGTCATATGAGTATCATATGTTACTCCTAGGATTTTGGGTGTGTATGTGTTAGGGGTGTGTTGTTTATGGCGAGTTGAGGGATGTATTCGTGTTCACCTGTCCAGCTTGTGAGCAGGGTTGCGGTGGATTGGCTGGGGCTAGATTAAGTCTGTTTGTAGTGCACCAGCCATGTAGTGTGTTGAGATAGGGTTGAAGGAGATCTGTTTCTTCTTGGTGTGTTTTTTTTTTTTTTTTTTTTTTTTTTTTTTTAAGAGACAATGAACGGAGGAAGGAAAAACACAGATAAAACAAAAAGGTCCATGTGACTAAAGGCATCCTCCATTCATAAAATGTTTGTAACAACTGGATTTAAACATTTGTTGATTGTAAGTTTGTGGAAAGCAATTCGAGGGAAGTGAATTCCAAAGAGTAGTAGCTCTGGGGATAAATGAATTCTGATAAGCAGAAGTTCTGCATTGTGGAGGAGAAAGTGTAAATTCATGGGCGCTCTCAGCTGCCCTAGTTCTACGGGGAAAGATGTGGAGAGGCGGCACAATTGAAGCAAGTTCCTCGGAACAATTGCTGTGAAAATATCTGTAGAATAATGCAAGGGATGCAACGTTTCTTCGTATGGCTAATGTAGGAAGGTCCTGTGTGATTGCAGGGTTATTGATTAATCTAATAGCTTTATTTTGAATTTTGTCCAACTGCCTCAATGCAACCACTCCACTTCCACCCCACAGAGGTGAACAGTAATCCATCTGAGAGCGCACATGACTTTTATATATTACGGCCAACTGCTCGTCAGTGAAGAATTCTCGAACTCTGTACAGGAGTCCCAGTTTTTTAGAGGCATTCTTAGCAATGCTTCTAACATAATGTGTCCAGCTCAAGTTAGTAGTTAATGTTACACCGAGAATGTCAATACTAGGGGAAGTGGGAATATTTACATCATTAAAAAATATATGGGAGTCAGTGAGATTCTGTCGGTTAGAAAATTGAATGTACTTGGTTTTCTGTGCATTAAAGGAAACTAGATTCTCTTGTCCCCATTCATTAATTCTAGAAAGGTCCTGGTTCAGAGAAATTGCAGTGTTTATTTTTGAATTTATAAGATCGGGTTGGGTGAAAGAATTGGTAAATGTGAAGGAACTGTGGAGTGTTGAGTCATCTGCATAGGAATGTATTGGATTATGAGTGGTAGATATGAGGTCATTGATATGAATGAGGAACAGAGTTGGGGCCAAAACTGATCCCTGGGGAACACCAGCATTTATTGAGTGAAATTGAGAATAAAGGCCATCTACCATTACACGTATTTTTCTGTTATGAAGATAAGAAGAAATTAGTGGAACTAATGATGCAAGGCCGTAGTGTGACATCTTCGACAATAAGGATTGGTGCCAGACTCTATCAAATGCCTTTGATATATCCAGTGCTATTGTATGTGTTTCACCATGTTGGTCTGTAGCTTGGTTGATTTGATGCGTAAGAAGGCAAAGAATGTCTGCAGTTGATCGACATCGTCTAAAACCATATTGCCTATCACTGATTAATTTATTATTCTCCAGATGCTTAATTATGTGATTATTTAATATAATTTCAAAAACTTTGCCAAGAGTGGAAGTTATAGCTATTGGTCTGTAGTTTGATGGATCTGAAGAGGCACCTTTTTTAGGAACTGGATGGATGTTTGCTTCTTTCCAGGGTACTGGGAAGCATGAGGTATGAGTACACAGACGGAAAAATTTTGCCAATACAGGAGCGAGCACCAAGGAGCAATTCTTAAGTACTATTGGAGGAATTTCATCTGGACCAGGAGCCTTATCTACTGAGAGATTCTGCAAAATAGTTTTGACATGTCTGGTGTGGATCTTAAGTGAGGGAATTTCAGGTGAATTAAAATTAAGTACAGGGACATCTTGATTTATTTCATCTAAGGTTGAGTTGGTGGAGAAAATATCTGCAAGAAGGTTAGCTTTACCTCGTGGGTCACTTACAAGATTGCCAGTCGGAGATTTTAATGGTGGAATGGATGAAGCAGTAGTGAAGTTGGATTTGAATGAGTTAAGAGTAGACCAAAATATTTTGTTATCATTTGGATTATTTAGAAGTTTATTTGCCTGCTTATGGAGAAAGTTTGATTTAGTTAGGTTTAATACAGTTTTGGCATGATTTCTGATGTTTCTAAAGTAATTAAAGGCTTCATGTGTTTTTGATCTTGTGTATGCATTGTAGGCTATTGCTTTTTGTTCAGTTACTCTAGCACAATTATGGTCAAACCATTTAGGTGCATTAGATCTTTTACTGTACTTTTGATGAGGAATAAAAGTTTCCATTCCAATTTTTACAAAATCTTGTATGTGGCTCAAGGTGGAGTGTGCATCATTAGAAAAGAAAGAGGTCCAGGGAATATCCATAAAGAAACCTTGAAGACCCTCCCAGTCTGCCCTATCGTAATGCCATTTAGTCACCAAAACAGGTTCAGAGTGGGAAGGTGTGGTAGGTGATAGACAGGTGGCCTGTATCAGACAGTGATCAGAAGATCCAAGTGGGGACCTCACTGTAACATCATAATTTTCTGAATTGGTTGTTAAAAATAAGTCCAGTAGGTGGAATTATGATTAGGATTATCTGGTACACGGGTGGGTTGGTTGACTAGTTGAATGAGATTAAATGAGTCTGCAAATAGCTCACATTCAAGACCAGCATCATCAGTCCTGGCTGAATGAGTGAGCCATTCAACATTATGGACATTAAATCACCCAACACAGTGATTTCAGAAGAAGCATTTAAGTTGAGGACACTGAGTTGTGAGGACAGAGAATCAAAAAGACTTTGCTCTGGAGGAGTATTTGGGGAACGGTAGATGCAACATATGTATTTAAATTTACCAGCAGAAATTAATTTGTATATAGAATAATCAAAATAGGGACAATTGAAACTAGTAACCTCCTCCAGGGCAATTTCAGATTTTGCGAAGCAACATACACCACCTTTAGGTCTGAAATTTTGGAGCAGTTGATAACCTGGAAAATTAAATCTAGATGTGTCAGATGTGGATGTTACTTGAGTCTCTGTCAAAAAAAGGAGAGTAGGGGATTCTGCTTGAAGAAATTGGTGTACAGAATTGATGTTAGAGTGAAGTCCCCTTATATTACTAAAGAAATAGCTGTACTGACAAGCAGCTTTGGGACGTTGCAATGCTCTTGACACAGTCGCATGATGACGACCGGGAGGGCCCTGTGTCAATAACCCAACCCTGCCGGGGGTGGATATCCGAGGGACCACCAGGTTTGCTCTTAACAATTGTACTGCCATATTTATAAGGTAAGTGTATGGTGTTACATGTATGATATGTAGTGGGAAGAGTAGTATTTTATGGATAGAGGATAGCGATGTAGGGCAATGTCGTGAAGTTGGATGTGTATGTTATATAAAGAGGGTTTTCCTGATACCCCTGATGTGTGAGGCAGAAAGATATGTATCCAGCTACCAAGGCCTGGGAGAGAAAATGGAATTCAGGCTATTCCCTGAGTTTCCCGAAACCTTGGCGGTAGTACTTCCCTGGGCGGGGCTGCCTACCCCTACTACCTACGACCTACGTTATGTCATCTGCATAGGAGGCTAAGTTTATTTGGGGCGTATTGGGTGTAGTTATATCGTGCATGTACAGATTGAAGAGTGCGGGCGATAGGACGGATCCTTGTGGGACTCCGTTTGGAAAGTTTCTGATTTTAGATGACTGACCGGCAAAAGATACGTGTGCACATCTGCCTGCTAGGAAGTTGGCCAGCCACCTTTTTGTGTTGTTGTGCATGTTTGTGTTGTAGATTTTGTTTGTTAGGTTGTGGCGGGGGATGGCATCGAAGGCTTTACTAATGTCGAGTGTGGCTAATAGTGATCTGTGTGGTGGTCTAGCTGAGTTGATGCCGTCAAAAGCTCTTTGTGTAAGGTCTGTGAGAAGAGTGTTTGTGGAGTGCAGTGGCCTAAAGCCATGTTGTGTTGGAGCTAGGGGTAGGTCAGGTGTAATTAGTTGTAATACTAGGCATTCCATGACTTTGGAGGGGGAGCAAAGGAGTGTGATGAGGCATTGCGTGGGGTCTTTGTTGGGTTTGGGGAATGTGATGATGATACCATGCTTCCAAATGTCTGGTATTGTGTTGTGTGAATAGCTGTAGTTTGATATGTTAGTGAGTGCTTGTATGCCTTGTGGTCACAGGTGTCTGAGGTGTATGTTGCTTATGTTGTCTAGGCCACAGGCGGGTGAGTGCTTGAGATTGTTGATGATATGCTTTGTCTGGTGATTGGTGAAGGGTGTATAGTCAGGGTCTGTGGGGAATTGTCTTTTACGTCGGATGACACGTCGGTCGTCTTTGTGAGGTTTTAGGTGGCCGACATGTGAGAAGTGATTGATGAGAGTGTTTGCTTGTTGTTTACATGAAGGAGTAGAGTCTGTTGTTGTGATTGCAGCATGTGATTGTGTTGTGTTGCTGTTGGAAAGTGTGATGCTGTTTAGTGTTTTGTAGAGTTTTTTGGGGTTTGTTTTGTGATCAAGTGTTTGTAGGAAGTTATTCCAATTTAGTTTTTGTTGTTCTTCTATTTTGTTGTTTTTGGGTGTTGAGTGCTTGAATTTGTTGTGTGATGTCTTGTGTGTGGGGTGCTGGGGAGTGTTTCAGTGTGTCGCGTTGTCTGATGAGGTTTTGAATTTCTGGTGTGAAGTTGGGGTTGTGTCTTTTTCTGTTACCTCTTGGAATGTGTTTCTTGTCAGCATTTTGGATAGTTTTATTGAGTATGTGTACAGCATTGTTGATGTTAGTGATGGGTGTACTGTTTAGAGTTGTGAAGTGTTGTTCTGTCTCATTTGTAAATGCTTCCCAGTTAGCTCTTTTATAATTGGTGTATGTGTGTTTGTGGCTAGCTGGGGTGAGTCTGGTTTTGGTGGTGATAATGATCGGGAGGTGGTCAGAGCCTAAGGTTCTGACCACCCTCCAGGATGTTGTGGGGGCGAGTTCTGGGGAGCAAAAGGTGATGTCTGGAGATGATGGGTTATAGAGGCTTGGTGAGGAATATGGGTATGTTGATGGATGTCGTTAAGGATGATGAGGTTATCTGTTTGGTTTTGTAGTACCAGCCCTCTGTTTGTGTCGGGGTTGTCGACAAACCAGGCCGACGTCTTGGCGTTGAAGTCACCACCCAGGATGATGTGTGGGGTGTTTGTGATGTGTTGTAAGTGTGGTCTGTATTCATTTGGTACTGTAGGGGATGTTTGGGGAGGGATGTATGTGTTTATGATGGTTATGTTGGATTTGTTGCCAGTGCGTATTTTAATTGATTGTATTTCTGTTGTGTTATCATTTTGGGGGAGGAGGGATTTGGTTTGTACACTGGTTACTATGTATGATATTTCATTGTGTACCAGGGTGATGAGTCCACCGCCCCCGCCGACAGCCCGGTCTTGTCTGATGGTGGTGAAATTATGAAATGTGGGTGTTTTTTGTGATGTGCGGAGTTTTGTTTCTTGTAAGATGGCAATGTGTATGTTGTGTTGTTTGATGAAGTGTGAGAGTTTGTGTTTCTTTGTGTTAATGCCATCTATGTTCAATTGGAGAATGTTAATGTTATGTGCACGATGTATGTTGGGTGCTGCTGCACGAGGATGGGGTGGGGGTGAGGGAGGGGCTGGAGGTTGGGATGGGTGAGGTGGGATTGGGGAGCAGGAGATGGGGGTTGGAATGGATTAGGATGGGGTGTGGTATGTTGAGTTGAGGATGTGGATGGTATGGGGAGGTTAGGTGGGTTAGGGAGGAGAGGTGGACGGGTTTTAGGGGGGGGAGTGGATGATATGGAAAGGCTAGGTGGGTTGGGGAGGAGAGGTGGACAGGTTTTAGGCGAGGGATTTGACTGGGAGAGGGAGGGGCATGAGGAACAGGTCCAGGTGTTCGTGTAGTGTTTCTTGGAGGCAAGTGTTGTACAGGTGAAGAGGGTCCAGTTCCTGCATGCATTGCAGAGAACTGAACCCTTAGTGTGGCGACTCGAAGTGATGGGTTTTGAGCAAGTTTTTTTTTTTTTTTTTTTTTTTTTTCTATATTCCAACTTACTTCCTCTCGGGCATAGGCTGAGAGCCTTAACATTCACCGCTTTACAATGAACAGTGAAGCCTGTGAGGTCTTGTTCCAGTCTAGGGAGTGAGACATGTGAAGCACGTAGAGTACAACGAGCACCTGCCATCTTGCCTTCACATGAGGTACGGTGCTCACTCATGGCCCGAAACGACCCCATCTCTGAAGCCACCTCGTTCCCGTGCTTCACTGTCTCAACCCCTACACTCGGACTCTCACACTTACACACACACAACGCCACCTGTTGAGCAGATAACTCACCAGGCATTGCACCCCTATAGCATATTTTGAATATGGGAATATTCATACAGTGCTATTTAATCAGGGAACAATGAGGGTATTTTATTGACGTTTCGGTGGGCTTGTGGTAATGCACTGATACCAGGTACAGCACAAATTCCATCCCAATAATATCTTCCCATTGATACATCGGGATTTGAACCCGGGACCTTTGGATTACCAGGCCAGTGGCAAGACCACTCCACCTGTGACATATGTATGTGTACGTGGGTCCTGGGTTGCTCTCAATGTCTCCGGCTAGAAGAAGTCTTCGAGAAATGACAGCCGGAGAGTCATTTCTCGGTGTAGGAAAAACTGTGTGATGTGTGTGTGTGGTGTGAGAGGTGTGGAAATTCCCGGCGCGACCGAAGCCGTTCCAAGGACCCGTGCCCCCAGGGAGGGGGCAGGGGATAGTTGTGACGGTTTGGCTCCCGAAACTGCTCCCCGCGGCCGGCATCCGGTTGTCCTCCACTGGTCGATTGATCTTGTCTCCGGCCGTGGAGGGTCGGCAGCCATTCGCGGTTGGCAGCTCCGGGAGGTGGTCCCACGGCGTAGACGCCGCCACATCAGGACCATTAAGGTACAGTTAAGGAGATCATTTATAAAAATTAGAAAGAGAATAGGAGATAGGACAGAGCCCTGAGGAACACCGGAGTTTATAGGGTGAGGAAGTGAACAATGGCCGTCCACAACCGCGGCTATGGAATGGCCGGAAAGGAAATTAGAGAATAGGCACAGATGGAGGGATAGAAACCGAAGGAGGGTAGTTTAGAAATTAAAGATTTATGCCAGACTCTTATCGAAGGCTTTCGATATGTCTAGTGCAATAGAAAAAGTCTCACCGAAGTCCCGAAAGGAGGATGACCAAGAGTTAGTAAGATATGAAAGAAGATCACCAGTAGAGCGACCCTTAAGGAAGCCATACTGGCGATCTGAGAGCAGATTATGAGAAGAGAAATACTTAAGAAATTTGGAAGCAAGAATAGTTTCAAACACTTTTGAAAGACAAGAAATGAGAGCAATTGGACGATAGTTGAAGGATTGAGAGCGGTCACCCTTCTTTGGGACAGGTTGAATGTGAGCAAACTTCCAGCATGAAGGGAAGACGTTAGAGGATAGACAGAGACGAAAGAGTTTGCCTAGGCAGGGAGTCAGCACGGAAGCACAGTTTTTGAGAACAACAGGAACACCATCCGGACCGTACGCCTTATTAGTGTTAAGCCCAGAGAGGGTAGAAAGTACATCTTTTGAAGAGATTAGGATATTAGGCATAAGTAAGAGAGGAGGGCGGAGAGGGAGGAAAGCACCGGAATCATCCAAGGTGGAGTTTCTAGCAAAAGTTTGAGCGAAGAGTTTAGCTTTGTCAGAGGAAGAAGTGATGGTTGTGCCATCAGAGTGGGAAAGGGGAGGGAAAGACGAGGAAGAGAAATTGTTGGAGAGGTTTTTGGCTAGATGCCAGAAAGCTTGGGAAGAGCTAGAGTTGGATAGTTCAGTGCATTTATTATTGATGAGTGTTTGGCAAGTCGAAGAACAGATTTGGCTTGATTCCGGGCAGAAACATATGAAGAATGAGAGTCTTGAGTTTTAAGGCGTCGGTACTTCCTCACTCCATCCTTCCACCTCTCCCTCTCTGTCCTTCCACCTCGCTCTCATACACCCTCTTAGTCAATCTCTCGCTTTCCATACGTTCCATATGGCCGAACCATCTCAATTTGTTCCTTTTCACACTTTCCAGCACATCTACCTCCACACCACACCTCCTTCTTACTTCCTCATTTGTCTGTCTATCCCCCCATGTAACTCCGCACGCACTTCTCAAGTAACTCATTTCCACCGCTCTCACTCTTGGTCTGAGTCTCTTCCTGAACGTCCATGCTTCGCTTCCGTAAGTTAGTGTCGGGATTACCATACTGTCATGCAAGGACTTCTTCACTTCCATACTGACCAATCTATTTCTTGTTACTGCTTTCAACATTCCTACAACCCTCCTCCCCTGTTGCACCCTCTCCCGCACTTCATCCATAGTCCCATCTTTACTCAACACACTGCCCAGATACTTAAAAGAGCTGACAATCTCCATAGCCTGACCTCACACTCTGTGACTTCACCCCTTTCGAAGACCGTAACCTTGCTCTTCCCCGCATTTACCTTCAAATTCTGTTTTTCGCACACTGTTCCAAACTCATTTACCAGACCCTGCAACTCCCATTTATTATCGCTCATCAGAACTGTATCATCCGCAAACAGCAGTATAGGCAGCTTCCACTCATTTCCCTCCCTTTTCAGTGATACACCAACATCCACATCCACAGGAGGCTGTGGATAGCCAACACCTTCTTCCGACACAGAATGATCCACAGGTACACGTGGAAACGGGTGTGGACGATGGAGGAGGAGACAGTGGTGGAACGAAAGTCATTGATTGATTATGTATGTGTGGATGAACGAATGAAGAAATCAGTGATGGATGCTAGGGTGTATAGGGGCATTGGAGGGGGTCTGTCTGATCATTATGTAGTGGTAGCTAAGGTTAGGATACAAAAGAAGTGGGTGAGGAGAGCTGGAGGGAGGCAAGAGGAGGGTGGAGAGGTTGCAGGAGGAAGAAGTCAGAGAGGAGTACAGGAGAGCAGTGGAAAGACGACTAGGTGGGTTCGACCTGGAAGTTATGGAGGAAGTGGAGGAGATGAGCAAGGTGTTTAAGGATGAGATCTGTGCAGCATGTGAGGAGGTGTGTGGAGTGAGGAGAAGAGGGAGGGGAGTGAAAGGTACAGCATGGTGGACAGAAGAGGTAAGAATAGCTGTGGAAGAAAAGAAGAAAGCGTATAGAGAGTGGATGGGTAGTAGAGGGAATGAAGATTTCGAGAGACAGAAACGAGCGAGGTACGTGGAGAGTAAGAGGGTGGTGAAGAGAGTAGTGAAGGAAAGTAAGAGAAGAGTAGATGAGGAATTTGGAAGGAATCTGAGTGTAAAATGGAGGGAGAGTAAGAAACTGTTCTGGAAAGAAGTAAAGAAAGTTAGGGAAGGTAGCATGGGTAACAGTAAGGGTGTGAAAGATAAGAATGGGAGAATGCTAGCCGAGAAGCAAGAAAGAGTCGAAAGATGGAGGGAGTACTTCAATGAGTTGCTAAATGTAAGAAATGAAGAGCCAGCAAACATAGCTGGATATGGTATGGGAGGGAGAAGAAGAGAATTAGTGGCGGAGGAGGTGGGGATTAGGAGGTCAGAAGTGTGGGAAGCCATGAAAAGAGTGAAGTTGGGGAAAGCACCAGGAACAGATGGAGTGTGTGGGGAAATGTTGAGGTATGGTGGTGAGATAGTGATCGAATGGGTATGGAAAATGTGCAAACTAGCATGGGAGAAGGGGAGTGCACCCGATGACTGGAAGACTGGCATAATAGTCCCACTATATAAGGGCAAAGGGGAAAGAGGAGTGTGTGGTAACCACCGAGGAATATGTCTTCTAAGCGTAGTAGGGAAGGTATACAGTAGGGTAGTGATTGAGAGAGTGAGAGTGAGAACGGAGAAATGTATAGGCGACGAGCAGGGAGGTTATAGGAAGGGAAGAGGATGTGTAGATCAGATTTTTACCCTGAATTATGTTGTGGAGAAATATCTGGAGAAACAACAAAAGGTGTATGTTGCCTTTATGGACTTGGAGAAGGCCTATGACAGAGTGGATAGAGAAGGTTTGTGGAAAGTACTTAGAATATACGGAGTAGATGGCAAGTTGCTGAAAGCAGTGAAGAGCATGTTTTTTTTTGTTTTTTTTTCTATATTCCAACTTACTTCCTCTCAGGCATAGGCTGAAAGCCTTAACATTCACCGCTTTACAATGAACAGTGAAGCCTGTGAGGTCTTGTTCCAGTCTAGGGAGTGAGACATGTGAAGCACGTAGAGTACAACGAGCACCTGCCATCTTGCCTTCACATGAGGCACGGTGCTCACTCATGGCCCGAAACGACTCCATCTCTGAAGCCACCTCGTTCCCGTGCTTCACTGTCTCACCCCCTACACTCGGACTCTCACACTTACACACACACAACGCCACCTGTTGAGCAGATAACTTACCAGGCATTGCACCCCTATAGCATATTTTGAATATGGGAATATTCATACAGTGCTATTTAATCAGGGAACAATGAGGGTATTTTATTGACGTTTCGGTGGGCTTGTGGTAATGCACTGATACCAGGTACAGCACAAATTCCATCCCAATAATATCTTCCCATTGATACATCGGGATTTGAACCCGGGACCTTTGGATTACCAGGCCAGTGGCAAGACCACTCCACCACACCTCCCCTAAGGTGAGGTGTATGAGGGTGCAAAGGCGGCAGTACGTGTGGAGAGTGAGCAGAGCGAGTTCTTTGACCTGAATGTTGGTTTGAAACAGGGGTGTGTGATGTCCCCGTGGTTGTTTACTGTATATATGGATGGAGTCATGAAAGAAATACTATCAAGAGCAGTGGATGTTGGTGTATCGCTGAAAAGGGAGGGAATTGAGTGGAAGCTACCTATACTGCTGTTTGCGGATGATACAGTTCTGATGAGTGATAATGAATGGGAGTTGCAGGGTCTGGTAAATGAGTTTGGAACAGTGTGCGAAAAACGGAATTTGAAGGTAATGCGGGGAAGAGCAAGGTCATGGTCTTCGAAAGGGGTGAAGTCACAGAGTGTGAGGTGAAGCTGAACGGTCAGGCTATGGAGATCGTCAACTCTTTTAAGTATCTGGGCAGTGTGTTGAGTAAAGATGGGACTATGGATGAAGAAGAGGGTACAACAGGGGAAGAGGGTTGTAGGAATGCTGAAAGCAGTAACAAGAAATAGGGTGGTTAGTATGGAAGTGAAGAAGTCCTTGCATGACAGTGTGGTAATCCCGACACTGACTTACGGAAGCGAAGCATGGACGTTGGTTGAGAGACTCAGACCAAGAGTGAGAGCAGTGGAAATGAATTATTTAAGAAGTGCGTGCGGAGTTACATGGAGGGATAGACAGACTAATGAGGAAGTAAGAAGGAGGTGTGGTGTGGAGGTGGATGTGCTGGAGTGTGAAAAGGAACAACTTGACATGGTTCGGCCATATGGAACGTATGGAAAGCGAGAGAATGACTAAGAGGGTGTACGAGAGCGAGGTGGAGGGATAGAGAGGGAGAGGTGGAAGGATGGATGGAGTGAGGAAGTATATGAACGAAGGCGGTGCTGGTTGGGGGGAGGGACGTCGACTGACTTGGGACAGAGGTGCATGGGGGCGGTTCGTTCGTGGCCACCCCTTCGGGGATCACGGCATCAGGCAATAGATAGATAGATAGATAGACCAACATCCACTGCTCTTCCTAGTATTTCTTTCATGACTCCATCCATATACTGTATACAGTAAACAACCACGGGGACATCACACACCCCTGTTTCAACCCAACACTCAGGTCAAAGAACTCGCTCTGCTCATTCTCCACACATATTGCCGCCTTTGCACCCTCATACATGCTCTTCACTGCTTTCAGCAACTTGCCATCTACTCCGTATATTCTAAGTACTTTCCACATGCCTTCTCTATCCACTCTGTCATAGGCCTTCTCAAAGTCCATAAAGGCAACATACACCTTTTGTTTCTTCCCCAGATATTTCTCCACAACACAATTCAGGGTAAAAATCTGATCTACACATCCTCTTCCCTTCCTAAAACCTCCCTGCTCGTCGCCTATCCATTTCTCCGTTCTCACTCTCACTCTCTCACCTACTGTACACCTTCCCTACTACGCATAGAAGACAAATTCCTCGGTGGTTACCACACACTCCTCTTTCCCCTTTGCCCTTATATAGGGGGACTATTATGCCAGTCTTCCAGTCATCGGGTGCATTCCCCTTCTCCCATGCTAGTTTGCACATTTTCCATACCCATTCGATCACTATCTCACCACCATACCTCAACATTTCCCCACACACTCCATCTGTTCCTGGCGCTTTCCCCAACTTCACTCTTTTCATGGCTTCCCACACTTCTGACCTCCTGATCCCCACCTCCTCCTCCACTACTTCTCCTCTTCTCCCTTCCATACCCCATCCAACTATGTTTGCTGGCTCTTCATTCCTTACATTTAGCAACTCGTTGAAGTACTCCCTCCATCTTTCGACTCTTTCTTGCTTCTCGGCTAGCATTCTCCCCTTCTTATCTTTCACACCCTTACTGTTTCCCTTGCTACCTTCCCTAACTTTCTTGACTTCTTTCCAGAACAGTTTCTTACACTCCCTCCATTTTACACTCAGATTCCTTCCAAATTCTTCATCTACTCTTCTCTTACTTTCCTTCACCACTCTCTTTCTCTCCACGTACCTCGCTCGTTTCTGCCTCTCCAAATCTTCATTCCCTATACTACCCAACCACTCTCTATACGCTTTCTTCTTATCTTCCACAGCTATTTTTACCTCTTCTGTCCACCATGCTGTACCTTTCACTCCCCTCCTTCTTCTCCTCACTCCACACACCTCCTCACATGCTGCACAGACCTCTTCCTTAAACACCTTGCTATCTCCTCCACTTCCTCCAGGTCGAACCCACCTAGTTGTCTTTCTACTGCTCTCCTGTACTCTTCCCTGATTTTCTCCTCCTGTAGCCTCTCCACCCTTCTCACCATTCTCTCGCCTCCCTCCCGCTCTCCTCACCCACTTCTTTTGTATCCTAACCTTTGCTACTACTACATAATGATCAGACAGACCTCCTCCAATACCCCTATATACCCTAGCATCCATCACAGATTTCTTCATTCTTTCATCCACACATGTATAATCAATCGGTGACTTTCGTTCCACCACTGTCTTATCCTTCATCGTCCACACCACTTTCCATGTGTACCTGTGTATCATTCTGTGTCGGAAGAAGGTGTTGGCTATCCGCAACCTCCTCCCCACACATACGTCCACAAGTGCACTAACATTCCCATTCCCCTCTGACGGTACCCCCCACCCTCCCACCACTGATATGCAGTTTGGTTTTATGCCAGGACGGGGTACAACCGATGCTATCTTCATAGTCAGGCAGATACAGGAAAGATACTTACTAAAAGGCAGGGATCTTTACTTTGTGTTTGTAGACCTGGAGAAGGCCTTTGATACGGTGCCTAGAGATGTTGTGCAGTGGGCTATGAGGAAACTTGGTGTGGAAGAGTGGCTGGTGCGTGTGATAATGAAGATGTATGAGGATTCGCGAAGTGCGGTGAGGGTAAAGCGTGTACTGAGTGATGAGTTCGCAGCCCGTGTTGGAGTCCATCACGGTTCAGTGTTAAGCCCCCTCCTCTTTATTATGGTCTTGGAGGCACTGTCTAGAGTTTTTAGAGGCAGACTCCCGTTGAAACTGTTTTATGCAGACGATTTAGTCCTAATAGCTGACAGTATGCAAGATGCTGAGGCCAAATTCAGAGAGTGGAGAGAGGGCATGGCGAGCAAGGGTTTAAGAGTCAATATTAACAAAACCAAGGTTATGCATTGTAGATTGAGACGAGGCAATGTGGAAAAGAGCGGTGCATACCCATGTGCAGTGTGGAAAGGGAGTGGGCGTTAACTCAATTCAATGTAGCATCTGTCGATGTTGGGTACACCGTGGGAGTAAGCGCTGTAGTAGAATAAAGGGGCCCCTGCCGAAGGATAAGTAAAAAATAGAGAAATTTGAGGGCGTAGTGTGCAAAGGCGAGCTTGTGTTAAGTGATGATCCTGTGGCTGTGAATTTTGGAAAGGAGTCTTTGGAGCTGGTGAACAAGTTTTGTTACCTAGGAGATACCATCTCTGCCGGTGGTGGGGCCACTGTTGCTAGAATTAGGTGTGGCTGGGGGAAGTTCAGAGAACTGATGCCAATCCTGACCATGAAAAGAATGCCTCTCCCCCTGAAGGGAAAGGTGTATGCCTCATGTGTTAGAAGTGCAATGACGTATGCCTCAGAAACATGGGCCGTTAAAGTAGAGGATGTCAACAGAATGGAGCGTAATGAGATGAGAATGGCGAGATGGATGTGTGGGGCCAGGCTACAGGATAGAATAACAAATGTTGAGCTGAGGAGACGTTTAGGTATAAAGGGTATTAGCGAGGTGATGCGTACAAGTAGACTGGGATGGTATGGACATGTGGAGAGAATGGATGAACAAAATTGGGTGAAAAAATGCAGGTCTGTGATTGTGGAGGGAGCTGCAGCAAGGGGTGGACCGAGGAAAACCTGGAATCGGACTATATGCGCCGATCTCAAATCCAAGTACTTGACAAGTGAAGCAACCCTTAACCTGACAAGCGCGATATAGACGTAGGTGCTAGGGTAGTTATTTGTGCATTTCTAGCCCTGGATTCTGACAGAATTCGTTATATTTACAATATAAACCATTATTTGTTTTCGGTATGCTTTTATTTTACATATATGATGTATATATGAACCTTCAAGAGTGCTAAAATAAGTGGGAAAAGCATTTGGGTGGTGAAAAACGAAGATATTGGCCACCCGGTCATAATCTCAGGCGAGAGAGAGAGACAGACAGCCCTCCCCTCTCGCTGTCTGGGAGTCAACTGAGACGAGCGAGGCGGTGTGTGCCGGTGTCTGGGTGTTGCATAACGATCTTTTATGCAACCCACTTGTGCTACATTATCGCGGGAGAGAAAAATAACCGATAAATGATGATAATAAGAGGAAAAATAGGTGATAATTGAGGAGGGGAGGAGGGGGATAAGGAGGGGAGGGGGGTGGGTGAGATTTACATGGATGAGTACTGGAGGGGAATTATCTCACCTAGAGACAAATTCCTTTGTTTTGATAGGCCCTTTTTTTTTATGGAAGGCTTTTTTTATGGTCCTGCTTCCGTGAGGCCTATCGCGTTCCCTATAGGAAGCCTTCCGTGAGGCCTATCGCGCTTGCCGGGTTAACAGGGTTGCCTGGAACGCTGCCATTAGGACAAGAGACTGAAACTGCACGTATGTGTGGAACACTCAGTCTTAAAATTTTATGTACAGTGAACCCTCAAATTACGCGGGGGATGCGTACTGTGCTGTCGGCGCGTACGTTCGTTTGCGCGTACATGGGAGTTAAATATAAATGGGGAAAATAGGTATTGGTCTGGGTCCAACCGAAAGTTGTACTATGTCTACCTTTCATCACCTAAAAACCACAAATATATAACTTATTACTGTACAAATATGCTTTTGTAACCTAATCTACCACACAAAATACATTTAATGTCTAAAAATAAGACACAAACGTAAATTAACTCACATTGGTAGTGGTTGAGCAACGCCGATGTTATGGATCTGCACCATCGATCGATAGCGCTGCACCCGAAAGTTCCGAAACGGATCGACCGAAATAATAGGCCTAGCCGCCTAGGCCTACTGGTAAAGTTTTGAGTCGAAAAGTAATACACCCTGTATATAGTTTCATATAGCCTACAAGTCAAGTGAGATAGTTCAATAGCTCATATATATATTAAGGAATTGGCTTCACATCATTTAGCCAGGGGAGAGCAGTAAGCTTTGAAGCGACTTTCGAGAAGTGTGTACAATCTCGCCTCCAACTCCTGAACAGAAACAGATTTTCTATATCCGATTGTGTTTGCTCAATAAATGATACATGCAATGAAAAACGAAGAACAGTCTTTTAATAGATTCATAATATCCTGTTGAGCTTTATAGATACATAATAGTTTGGTACGGGAGATGTGTGTCTCTCTCCACAGTCAACGGTGACGACGTCGGAGGGCCCGGCGTCACGCCAATATGGCCGCCCGAAACTCTCCAACATATACGAATCGACTCCCGCTCGTTCGCTCGGCGCTTACATTTGAATAATTGAGCGTACTTTTCGATTTGTTGCCTCAATTGTGGTTGAAGCGTAGCTTTGATTACGCGTAGATAAATTGCGCGTACTTTGAGGGTTCACTGTACTGTATGTATGTATGTGTACTCCATCAACTTTCCTATCACCCACCCATTCATATCCCCAATCAGAAATATTCTTTCGTTCTTGTCAAACCTATCCAGGCACGCCTCCACATTCACCCAGAACTCCTCTTTCTCTCTTACAAGTTTATCCTCTGTCGGAGCATACACACACACAATCACCCACGTTTGTATTCCTACTTTCATTCTCACCCACACAATCCTTGAACCCAGACCCATATTCTCTTACACACTCCTTCCATTTGTTACTTACTTACAAACAAACGCACACCTTCTCTCGCTGCTCCCTCACTCACTCCAGCACACACACCCATTCCACACTCCCACTCTCTCACATCTGTACCCTTCCATTTGGTCTCCGTCATTCCACATACATCCAGCCTGGCATTCACTAACACTTCCAGTACCTCTCTCTTTTTGTGCCATCATTCATGCCACTCACATTCCATGTCCCAATTCTCAGAATGTCTGTAGGCTTGTTCATAATCTGTCAGGGTTCGTCAACACAGGGTCCGTCCGCATCCGAGGCCGATTGTTCGTTCATCGTTGCTATGTATTTTTTTCCGGGTGGGGGTCGCAAGCCCACCGACCCAACCTCTTTAGTCGCCTCTTACGACACGCAGAAGGCACGTGGGGCATATTCTAATCCCTTACCCCCAGGGGTATCTTACCCCCAGGTAACAAACATTGGCTAGGGATCAGAGAAACTACTGATATGCCTCCTACCATACAAGTAACCCTTGACTATCGCGCCTACTTGGTGCCATGCGCGCTATGGTGGAAATGACTAAATGAGCGATAGTGGAATTTAATTATCAATGGGATTAACCCGAGGAGCGTGCAATTGATGATGATCATCATCATCAAATACTAACGGGTGGATGGGACTCGTTAGCCTTGGTCGGCAACTCATCTAGGGGAGACAACCTTATACAAATCCGGGTGGATGGGACTCGTCAGCCTTGGTTGGCAACCTGTCTAGGGGAGTAAACCTGATACAAATCCGTACTGCTTACCTAAGGGTAAGGCAGGTTAGTGGATGGATTAGCCGAACACCACTGTAGAAAAATAGTGCTAACAAGATACACAGAGGGCCTCGGAGTCGGACGGATCCTAAATTGAGTGGTCAATCCTGTAAGTCCTTCACTGAACTGGCTCGGGTTGTCCCTCTCACGGGGAATAGGTCCGCTTGGGGGCATTCTGTGTATGGCCACCCTCGTAAGGGGAGCAAGGCGTCCGGCAATAGATAGATAGATAGATAAAATATTATTAACGAAAGGAAGGTGTCAGGAGACGTCCTGGCGATTAAAACTATGTACGTATTGTGTTAGTCTATCTTGTTGCAGACAAGTTAGAAAACACAATGAGTTTGGTTTTTGGGCCGCCACCTGTGTATGATCCCGACTTTGGAACTTTTGGGGTTACCGTGTCCAAACGAATCCGTGTATATAAAATGCCTGTATATCGAGACCAGACTGTACCTGTAATCGAATGCATGATGGAGGGGGGGGGGATGGAGGGGGGGGGGGTTGACTGTACACACTATCTATCTATCAATCCATCTATCTATTTACTCAGGCCTATTCCCAAATTTGATTTGATTTTTTATTTGTATTTTTGTTTTTGTTTTTTTTTTTTTGGGGGGGGGACTCAAGACAGAGCCCGAACAGGAACAACACAACACAACAGAAAAACAATGAACACACAAAAATAAAACATAAATTCACACACATCTAGGTAACCAAATAGAAGACCCGGAGATCAGGGATTACCAAAGTCACTCCAGCACTCCTCCGGCCCCCGACCACCCGGAGAAGTTCCAGTCTCAGCAGGCAGACATGCAGCGAGCCGAAACCACAAGCCTGCCCACCACACTTCCAGGTGCACCCTTCATATTTACCGGCTCCCCGGGCCAGGTGCCTGATGGACTATTATCTAGTCTAACTGGCGCCTGACCCAAATGACCACGTTTTCACTCATCTATTCACAAGCATTCTCCATTCATTCCTGTTTAACCACTTACCTTGCCTGATCTATAGTTATTCCTCTATCATCCAAAGCTTGTCCTACACAGTCTCTCCATCTCAATGGGGGTCTTCCTACCCCTCTATCTCCCCTTGTATCTGACAGACATATTCTCTTTATAAGCCTTTCATCTTCCATTCGTTCAACATGACCATACCAGCTCAGCACCCTTCTATCCACTCTGGCCGGAAATTTTTTCCTGCTGACCCATACTCCTATGTATCTCTTCATTCCTCAATCTATCTCTATGAGTAACTCCACACATACTCCTCAAGCAGCTCATCTCCATCACATCCTGTTTTCTTCACTCCTTTGCCTTCAGAGCCTATGTCTCAGCCAAATACATCACTTTTGGCACAACAATTCCGTGATATCTTATTCATAGTACGCGAGGTAGCGTGTTGCCCATAAACTCGCGTATTGCAAGGAAGGACTGTACTGTAGTTCTAAAAACAAACCTCTGGCTGTCCTCCCCATAGAGGCGTATTCTCAACCCGATCACAATAGTCAGCAAACTGGTCTGGGGTTAGCAGGTCTCCAGTGTTGGAGTCAGTGATGAAGGGTGAGAAATCTTCGTAGTGGTCTCTGATGTACTGGCCGGCTTGAGTTCGCAGTCCCGCCACAGAGCTGTCTCCCCCTAGCTGATGGGCAATCGCTGCGTACATACTGCAATAGTAAAGAAAAGTTTAACATATATCTTTAAAAATGCAGATAAGCTATATAATCTGAGATATCTATCAATTACAGTTCAATGCTTTACATGCCTTGAATAGTTGAAGATAGCTTTGGTTCTGTTCTGGCAAAGGCTCGCCCTGTCCATCACCGATCACAAACCAGCACCAGGACCCCTGTAGGCCATGTGCAAGTGGCCTCAGAGGACTCAATATCATGCCAACTGCAGAGATGCCTATCACGGCAAAATGCAGCTTACACCGGATACATACACCTGAATCTTGAACATCTCAAGTTTGCACAGCCTGCCATGAAAACTTGAAACTGAAACTGTACTTCTCATGGATCACTCAATCTTAAAAGTACTGTACAGTATATGTACATTATATGTACTCTAATAAAGATATACAATTTGAGACTCACCAATTTCCATCAGGCTGAATCTCCAACATCTTCAACTTCCGTTCCCTTAAAATTCCCTTGAGCTTTTCGGCCTCAACACTGCGGGCACTGTACTTGTTGTTTTTCTCTGCCTCCTTAATTCTCGCCTCTCGCTCTCGGTTTGCCTCTGCCTTCTTCTGTCGGCGTTTCTCGGCTTTGCTTACTTTCTTCCCTGAGCCTGTGTGGTGGTGTGGTTATTATTAGTGTTGGGGAGGGATATAAATTGAGGGAAGAAGGGAAAAATGTTGAGAGTGGAAAGGAGAAGAGAGACGAGAAAGAAAAAGAAAATTTGAAAGTGTAAATGCATTGAGATTTAATAATACAGTACAGTAGGTCCTCCACCATCACAGTTTCAGTGTTCACAGATTCATCCTACTGTATCTATCTATCTATCTATATGCTCAGGCCCAATCCCCACTTTTCCTATTTTTATTTTTATTTAATTCTATTTTATTATTATTATTTTTATTTTTTTCCCTTGGGGGTAGCCACCTCAAGACAGAGCAAGAACAGGGAAAACATAAAATAACGAACAAACACAGACAAAACACAAATTCACACACATCTAGGTCACCCAGGAGAAGACCCAGAGACCAGGGTCACCAAGGTCGCTCCAGCACTCCCCCGGCACCCGACCACCCGGAGAGGTTCCGATCTCGGCAGGCATCCACTACCGGAAAACTCACAAATAATGATCAATAATTAACCCCTCAGACCCGGTTGGGCTCTGAGAAACCCATAACAAACACCCCCCGCGCAACCCGGACGGGCTCTGAGGCTCCGGGTGCTTGCGTACGTGCTTTCGAATGGCGCGCGTAATTTTTTTTTGTCGTGGGTGGTAGACAGCGCCACCACACGTGAACTACGCCATGACAACAGTCTCTACCCCGACGCCATCATGGATAGTACGCAAAATAGTTATTCCGATGTGTCCGATACCGTGCTCCCTACGACGCCCGCCCAAGCTCGTCGCGTCTTACGCAGACGACACCGCCTAAATGTGTTATCTCCCGGAGGTATTGAGGAGACATTGAGACTTTATGAGCGTGCTGATGCACAGCATAATGTTGATGATGAAGACAGTGATAAATCGGCTAATTATAAGTCTAGTGATTATGGCGATGACAGTGACAATGGTACGCAATTTAGGGGATTTGCGAGTGAACATGAGAGTGATGAAGGTGATGTAACAGCTTACGCGGAAGCTGTTTTAGCTGATGAAAGTGAAGTGGGGAAAGTGAGTGAGTGGGAGAGTTCAAGGTCACTCTCCAAGCTTCAGTTGAGTGACACGACTCCAAGCCCTTCGCCAGCTAAATCGCCTTTCAAGCTACGCTTTTATAAGAAGCAGGTACAGGTACTTGAAAAGGCGGCCGCAGCAGCCAGGGAAGAAGCCAAAAGACTTGGTGAGGATGAGGCTGTGAGTGAGGGTCAGCGTGGTGACTCATCTCACCCGCCATTGTCTCCCTTATCTACCCAAGCCACCCAAGATGACCCGGGCACTCCCCCATTCTTCCCCACCACCCCCACCACTGCCAAGGGTTGAGGACCCCCCACTTTCAGCCTATTTGCCTCCTAGGTCCCCCGACAGGAGACATACTGCTGCCGAAAAGGGGAAAGGCAGGAAATATGTCAAAAAAGGACAGCAAACTAGGCGGGCTTTGTTCGAGGCTCCCGCGGCGTCCACCCCTGCCGGCCCCAGCCATACGCCCCCGCAACTTTCCCCACGGTCCTCCCCACCTCTCCAGCCTTCAACATGTATTTACCTAATTGTAGTTTACAGGAGTTGAGCTAAGCTCGTGTTGTCCCGTCTCTCAGTCTACTTTTTATCCAATTTTTTCTTGAAAATATGGATGTTCCTTGCCCCTACCACCTCCTCCTCCAGCCCATTCCATTTGTCAATACATCTATAGGGGAAGCTAAACTTCCTGATATCGTTCTTGCAGGTAGGTCTTTTTACTTTGTAGCTGTGGCCTCTAGTTATTCCTGTATCCATAATTAATATATCCTCCCTATCCAGCCTCTCCAGCCCCCGGGTGCATTTGCACATCATTATCATGTCTCCCCTCTCTCCTCTCTTTTAGACTCGGTAGATTTAATTTGTCTAGCCTCCCTTCATATGCCAGTTCTCTGAGACTTGGAACCAATCTAGTAACTGCTCTCTGGATTCTTTCTAACTTGTGAATATGCTTCTTTAGATGCGGGGACCACACCACTGCTGCATACTCCAATCTTGGTCTAATCATACTCTTCATAATTTTCGCTACCATGGTCTCATCCAAGTAGTTCAGAGCAACTTTCATATTCCCGGCCATTGCATACATTCCGCTAAAGAGCTTGTTAATATGTTTCTCTGGCAACAAATTATCTTGTATAATCAACCCTAAATCTTTTTCTTTTTCGGCCTTGCTAATTATATTATCTCCCATCCTGTACTCCCAATTTGGTCTATTCACACTTCTTCCCATATTTAACACATGGCATTTACTTATATTAAATTTCATTTTCCACTTGGTGCTCCATTCGTATATTTTATCTAAATCCCCTTGCAGCTCCTCACAACTACTTTTATTTGTTATTTGTCTCATAATTTTTACGTCATCTGCAAACATTGACATGTAGGAGTTTATGCCTATCGGCAGGTCATTCACGTACATAAGGAACATGAGAGGTGCCAACACAGATCCCTGCGGCACACCACTCTCAACTTTCCGCCACGATGAGTAAGTTCCTCTAATGTTGGTCCTCATTTCCCAATCTGTTAAATAGCTCTCCATCCATTTCAGCAAACTCCCCCTGACACATCCTAGCATCTCAAGCTTAGATAACAATCTCTTATGTGGTACCTTATCGAATGCTTTGGAAAGGTCTAAGTAGACGCAGTCCACCCATCCGCCTCTTTCTTGGAGTACATCTATCACCCTACTGTAATAACATAGCAAACTGGTAACACAAGATGTCCCTTCTCTGAATCCAAATTGCTTTGGGGTTATTATCTTCTTTCTCTCCAACATTTTCATCCATCTCTTCCTAATTAGCTTTTCACAAATCTTGCATACAATACTAGTAAGTGAAACTGGTCTATAGTTTAGAGGGTCCTCAGGGTTTCCATTCTTGTATATCGGAATGATATTAGCTCTTTTCCATTCAACAGGAACCTGTCCTTTATCTAAGGAAGCTTGAAATATGTCCCTCACTGGCTCCACTAATTGCTCTGCACACTCCTTTAAAACCCAGGCAGACACTTCATCCGGTCCCATAGCTTTCCTTACTTCAAGTCCTCTCATCGCAGATAACAGCTCATCTCTAGTTATTTCAATCTTACTAAGACCACTCTCCAGTACTCCCGCCTGTGGTTCGTCAAAACCTTCCTCTCTAGTAAAAACTGACCCCAATTTGTTATTCATTACCTCACACATGTCCGATACATTTTCATACGTCCTAGCATCAACTCTTAATTTAGTAATTTGTTTCTTTACCTTCAACTTACTGTTTATATATTTATAAAATAATCTAGGGTCACTTTCACATTTATTTACTATGTTCTTCTCATAGTTCATTTTAACTAATTATGTTAACATATCTATTCCACTCCTGTTTATATTTATTCCGATTACTCTCAGTGTTCCTTCTTCTTAATCTAGCCCAAGCTGCATCACGCCTACCCAAAGCTCTTTTGCATTTCAAATTAAACCAATCTTTCTGCTTAGTAAAATTTCCAGTTTTATATCTTGGGACAAACAGATTGGTTCCTACTCTATAAATTTCGTGGAATCTACTATATTTACCTAGTACGTCCTGTTCCTTCAAAATAAGATCCCAATCTACTCCATCTAAATATTTTTTCAAGGATACATAATCAGCTTTACTATAATTTAATCTGTCATTTATGTAGCTATTGTCTAATCTATTGGCATTACTCGAGGTCAACTTCCATTTTAGTAATAGGTGATCACTTTTACCTACAGGACATAGATAGTTTATATCACTAATTTTGTGAGGATCTTTTGTAAAAATCAGATCGAGGTTAGAAGGTTCGTTATTACCCCTCATTCTTGTATTTTCCTTCACATGTTGTGCAAGTACATTTTCCGTAACCAACTCCACTAGCCGACTTCCCCAAGATCTCTGATTTGGCCCTGCATCTCCCGATTCCCAATCAACCTCACTACAGTTGAAATCTCCTACCAAGATCAATCGATTCTTCCTTAAAAGCAATCTTCTCAACGACTGAATCATATCCTCTACCATCACCTCAAACTCCAACTCCCTCCATGCTCTGGTCTTTGGTGGCATGTAAGCTACTGCTATGTCTAGCTTTTTTCCTTCTATATCATTGAGTTCAACTGCCATTATTTCTGCCTTGTCATTATTTAACTCCACGTGCTTTGCTGTCATAGGGTTCTTAACTAATACTGTCACTCCACCTCCCCTTTTTCCCTTTCTATCATATCTCCATATATTATATCCTTCACTAAACACTATGTTGCTGTCAAAGTCCTGGTTCAGCTTTGTCTCCGTCAAACAGACTATCTGTGGTTGATCTTTTCTTAATATATCATCTAACTCTACCTTTTTACTGTTTATTCCATCTACTGTATATTAGTGTAGTAGCACAGTATATTTGAATCCACCTCCTTGTTTCTCTTCCCTCTCTGCCTCCTACCAGGTTCACCTCCTCCTCCATCCCTTCCCTGACCCAGTTCCACCTCCCCTGCTAATTCTATTCTCCTCCCCCCCCCCCCCCTCCACAACCTCCCATACCCCCCCTATCTCCCTCTGTTCCACCACCTCCACCACATCCTGGCTCCTCTCTCCGGTCCCCTGCTCCCTGCATTATCTCTCACTCCGTCTCCTTGCTTTGACTTCGTACTTGTCTCTGTCTCTTTCCCTATCACTCCTCTTACTTTCAGTTCTTGGTGGCTCCTGATGTACCACTTCCTTACTTGCCCTTCCCTTATTCTCCAAAAACAAATTCTTCTTTTGCTCTTCAGACAACTTTCCATTCTCTTCATCAGCCTTAGTTTGGAGTTCCCTTAACTGTTCTCGTTCTTCTACACTTAGGTCCTTTTTTACCCTTATATGATTCAGCTCTGTCGAATTTAATTTCCAGCTCACATTGGCTACTGCTTCTGCTGTTGATCTAAACTTTAGTTCCACTCTTAGTGGTCTCATCTCGCCCTTCTTATATTTTCCTAACCTCCTCACCTCCTCCAGTTCTTTTACCCATCCATAACCCTCGTCTAAGTAATCCAGTATCCCCTTGACTTTCACAACATCCCTTTCAATTCTTACCTTCATATCTGCCAGGTGCTCTTCCACATCTCCAAAGATTACTACACACTTACCTCTATCTATTGTCTCTCTCACTACCTTCTCTTTCTTCTTTAAAACTTGCACTACATTTTTTTCAAACTCTTTCTGTTCCTTTTCTCTCTCTTCCTTCTGCTCCTTCACAATTTCTTCAAAGGCTACCATCGTGGCACTCTCTACCCTTGTCCACTCATTTTTTACCTCACTAATTCCTTTTACTTCCTCACTCAGGTGGCCCTCATATTCCTTAAGCTGAGCCTTGAGTGCCACATTTTCCGCCGCTAACTCGTCTACTCTGGCCATCACTGCCTCTAGGCTGTCACTTACTGGCCTAGGCTTATCCACCCCGCTAGTAACGCCACACATATCGGACAAAACTTCTACTTTAGCCCCTAACTCCTTCCTCCAATTTTCCATCACTCCCCTCCATCTCACAAGACCCATCAATTGTTTTTTCATACTTGCCAACTGATCATTCTTGTCCTCGGTGATAAAGCCTTCAAATTCGTATTCCTCCTCATCCCCAGCTAGGCTTTCACGCCTTTCCGCCATCGCGAGGTGGTCGTCTTCCAGCCTAAAAACAACAATCGCCCCACTATCCCATCTCACTCCAGGAACTGTTTTACTTAATCCATATTTTCAATTACTTGGAATATCCAATTACATCTGAATTGCTCATAAAACACCTAATTACTTATGAAATGCACATATAAATTTCCGGGACAACACTTAGACACTCCTATCAACTTCACACAAGGTAACTCATTATCGGAGAGCAGCTGCGAGGTGTTGACAGCTCGGAGGTCGGCGGATGTGTGCCTGACAAAGTTTTTGAGTTCGCATCACCAATACCTGGGCCTAGTGACAGTGGAACATTGCTTCCTGCCACTCGTCGCAGGCAAAGGAGCCCAGAACCTCGGGGGGACATAGCCTCACCTGCCACTCCTTCCCCACCCGCACGCCGCCCACGCATCACTCGTTCCCCGCCAGATTATGTGGGGGACACTCACGATGAAGGGCACCTCACAGATGACTCTGGCCATGACTATATAGGTCCACCGTCAGGGCAAGATGACCACTCTGACGACGACGACGACTACATGGACATGGACGACCCTCAACCCATCCGCTCCGCCCGGGGGCGTCGTGCTGTATTTACCTATTTGCCTATTTGTAGTATACAGGAGTTGAGCTTTTTAGGCTCATATTGTCCCGCTTCCTGAGTTACAATTATCTAACTTTGCCTTAAAAATATGAATGTTTTTGGCACACACCACTTCCTCTTCCAACTGATTCCATTTACTTATACTTCTGTAAGGGAAACTATACTTTCTCACATCTCCTTTACATCTTCCTTTCATTAGCTTATATCTATGCCCCCTAGTTCTACCATTATCTTTCACAATATAACCCTTCTTGTCCACCTTTTCGAGTCCTCTCACACATTTGTACATCATAATCATATCGCCTCTCTCCCTCCTATCCATTAGAGATGGTAAATCTAATTTCTTTAATCTCTCCTCATATGGTAATTCTCTCAGTTCTGGTATCATCCTAGTTGCAGCTCTCTGAACCTTCTCCAGCTTCTTTATATGCTTTTTTAGATGTGGTGCCCACACCACTGCCGCATACTCCAGTCTTGGTCTCACCAATGTTTTTATTATTTTCTCCAGCATCTCCTCGTTTATATAGTTAAAGGCTATTTTTATTCTGTTTAGCAGTCCATATGTTTCTCCCACTACCTTATTAATATGATTCTCAGGTGAAAGATCACTCCTAACAGTTATCCCTAAGTCCTTTTCTTTCTCTGATGGGTTGTTGTTGTTGTTCCCCAAGCTGCCTGGCCGAACAGCCCCAAGGCCCCGAGCAAGGCCAAGGCCATAACCGAGCGCCCCCACAGAACCCTCCCCGCCGACCACAATAAAGCCTGGGTGACCGAAGCCACTCCATGGCGGGGAGCTTGAGGAGAGTGCGGAAACGCCCGGGAAACCAAAGCCCCACCCAGGGCCCTGTGCCCCTCAGCAATTATGAAGAGAAAGTTGAGGGGCAAGGGAAAAATGTGACGCTTTGGCTTCCAATCTTGGTAGATTGGGAGGTTAATCCACGTTAGAGACGCCGTCACTTGAGATCTAGAAAATATATAAGTAAAAGGAACAGTCAGAGTAAGCTATGGGTATGGCAGAGATTGCTCAGTTCTCACTCTGATAGACCAGCCCATCACCACTCTCTGATGGGTTAATAGTGTTTTCTCCTAACTTATATTCCATATGAGGCCTTCTTTTACTTACTCCCATTTCCACTACATGACATTTATTTGTGTTGAATTCCATTTTCCACTTCTTGCTCCATTGATCTATCCTATCCAAATCCCTCTGTAATTCCCTACCACTGTTTTCATCTTCTATACGCTTCATGATCTTGGCATCATCTGCAAACATATTCATATATGCATTTATATCCTTTTGCATGTCGTTAATGTATATTAGAAACATTATGGGAGCCAGCACCGCTCCCTGCGGGACTCCACTTGTGACATCTTTCCACGTAGAAAATTTATCTCTGATAGTAGTCCTCATCTGTCTCCCTGAAAGATAGTCCTCCATCCAATTCAACAAACTACCCTGAATCCCTCCATACTCTTTTAATTTCCACTTCAGCCTGCTATGCGATACTCTGTCAAAAGCTTTCTTCATGTCAATATATACGCAGTCCACCCATCCATCTCTCTCTTGTAATATGTCAACCACTCTGTCATAAAAACTGAGTAGATTTGTAACACATGAGGTACCCTCCCTGAATCCAAATTGCCTGTTAGATAGTAGATTATTCTTTTCCAAGTAAATCATCCATCTTTTCTTAATTATTTTCTCACAGATTTTGCACACTATACTAGTAAGTGACACAGGTCGATAATTCAATGGATGTTCCCTGTTCCCACCTTTATAAATCGGTACAATGTTGGCTCTCTTCCAGTCCATTGGTAATTTTCCCACTTCCAGAGAGTATTTTCATATAAGGGTTTCACTAGTTCGTCAGCACATTCTTTCAAAATCCATCCCGCTACATTGTCAGGTCCCACTGCTTTTTTCACATCTAGTCCTTTCATTATTTCTACTAGCTCCTCTGGGAGAAAATTAATCTCTCCCAGTTTATCACCAATTTCACCTACTGGTACTTCTTCAAAGTTATCACCTTTAGTATATACTGAGTGTGTGTATGTTCATAATTTCACACATATTCTGGTCGTCATCATAAGTGGTCCCTTCAACCTTTAACCTCACTATTCTATCCCTTACCTTCATTTTACTATTTATAAACCTATAGAACAGCTTAGGATCACTCTTACATTTTTTCACAATGTTCTTCTCATATTCTCTGGCTTCTTGTCTCCTGATTGCAGCATATACATTTCTTAATCTCTTGTATCTGTTCCAAGTTTCTCTATTACACCTTTTTCTAGCTGCCTTCCACGCTTGGTCTCACTTTTCCTTGGCTTTCCTACATTTTTCATTAAACCAATCCTTTTCCTTCGCTGACCTATTACCTTGTTTAGGGACATATTTATTAACTCCTTCTTCATATATTGTTTTAAATACTCCATACTTCTCGTCTACACTATTTCTCTGATGTATTTCACTCCAGTCAACATCTCTAAAGTATTGTCTCAGTGATTGGTAGTCTCCTTTTGCATAGTCAAACCTAGTTTCCTTGTGCTCCTCCCTCTCCTCCATATTGGAATAACCCAATAGGATTTCTATATCCATTACAACATGATCGCTCTTGCCTAAAGGTGGTAAGTATTTTATATCAGAAATTACATCTGGGTCTCTAGTAAACATTAGGTCCAATCTGGATGCTTCATCATTTCCCCTTCTTCTTGTATTTTCCTTTATATTTTGCACCAATAAATTTTCTGTTACCATATCCAGTAGCCTATACCCCCACGAGTTCACGTTGCTACCAGCTTCTCTCTGCTCCCAATCCACCTCTTTACAGTTGAAGTCCCCTACTATAATTAATTCATTGGTTCTACGAGTTAATTTTTCAATACAAATAATCATCTCATCTTTGATAAATTTGTATTCCTCCTCTTCCCAAGCCCCTGTGTAGGGTGGCATGTAGGCCACTACAATATCTGCCTTTTGATTGTCATCATCTGTCAATTCTACTACTAATATTTCCACTTTACTATTATTCAGATCAATCATTCTTGTTTTCAATTTATTATGTGTAAGAATTAGCACCCCTCCCCCCATCTTGTCTTCTCTATCCCTTCTCCAGATATTATAGTTATTCCATCCCATTCCCTCCAAACTTATCCCTTTATTTAGTTTAGTTTCACATAGACACAATATTAAGGGCTCTTCCTGTCTGATGTAATCATTTATTTCTAATTTCTTTGATAGCAGCCCATCCACATTGCTATAGACCATCTTGCACCTGTTGCTTTTACCATTATGATTGATATTCCCTGTCTTTATCCTACTATTTCCCCTTCCTGTTGCACCTCTCCCTCCAATCCTTCTTCCTGTACCACCACTTCTTTTCTCCCCCCCTCCGCCCCTATCCTCTCCCCCTTCTTCAGGTACCACTTCCTTACTTTCCCATCCATGTTTCTGTAGAAAAAAAAGCCCTTCTCCACTTCTGATCTATTATTGTTCTTTTCTTTGACTTCTCTATTTATTTCTCTAAATTTTTCCCTCTCTTCCGCATTTAGATCTTTCCTTAGTTTAACATTTCTGTATTCCCCCTCCTGACTTAACTTCCAGCTGGATCTGAGTACCTTCTCTGCTACTTTGGTTGACTTAAATCTAATCTTCATTGGCCTCATTTCTCCTTTCTTGTATTTCCCTAGTCTCCAACAATCCTCTACCTCTCTCTTCCATCCCTCCTTATCTTGTCTATCTATCACATCAATCATCTTCTCAACTTTCTTCATCTCCACACCCTGGCCGCCCTAGGGCGCGCGCCTCCCGAGTTGGCCGTGGGCGTGCTGGGCCACCACCTGGAGCTCCTCGTCGGCGTCGCCAAGACCCATTCTAAGTGTTTCAGTGGGAAGACCTGGCTGACGGGGAAGATTACAACCCTGATGTGCCAGCTTTTGATGAGGTACAGGAGGGTTCAGGAATTACCCCCAATTTTCCCACAGGCCCCAATGCTCCACCACATGAGCTTTTTGAGGCCTTTTTTGATGAGGAGGTTACCGGATTTGTCATCAAGGAGACAAACAAGCAGCACCAATTCCAGGTCCACATGTTTGACAAGGTGACCAAGGGCCACATGAGGCAGTGGACCGAAGTGACTCATCACGAGTTCATGGTGTTCCTGACACTCACCATGCTAATGCCTCATGTCAAGAAGCATAGGTTGCCTGACTATTGGATCACCAATGATCTCATATCCACCCCTGCCTTCGGGAAATATATGTCTCGCGACCGTGGTACCTTGACATCCTCGCAGCGCTCCATCTTGTCACCAACACCGACGTCCACCGCCCAGGCAAGCTGTGGAAGATTAGGACGTTGTACGAGATGATGCGACACCGCTTCTCCTCCTACTTCAAGCCCTTCTGCAAGGTCGTCATTGACGAGTCTCTTGTGCTGTTCCGGGGAAAGCTCAGCTTCCGACAGTACATCCCTTCAAAGAGACATCGCTTTGGCATAAAATTCTTTGTGCTGTGCGACTGCCGAACTGGCTATGTCCTGGACTTCCTGGTCTACAGCGGGAAGGAAGGGGACGTGCTTGTGGACCCCCTCATTGGCTTTGGCGGAGCAGTGGTGCAGGCCATGATGGACCGCTACTTTCACAAGAATCACGTCCTCTACACGGACAATTACTACACGTCCCCCACTCTCTCAAAGTACAGTAGGGTCTCACATAAAACGAGTTTATGGTCGATAAACGAGGGCGTTTTATGTGAATTCGCTTTATGTGAACACAGCATTTTGGTGGCGCAATATCGTCAATGTTCACTGTAAGCGAAAATTTTCGTACAAAGCGAACGATATTTCGTACGTTTTGTACGATATTTCGGCGTTTTATATGAAAGCGTACGATATTTTGTACGTTTTGTACGATATTTCGGCGCTCTATATGAAAACTCCTTGTATTTGCCCCACTTTGGCGGCGGACTCGTTTTATGTGATCACATTCGTTCTGATCGAAAATTAAATATTAATATTTTAGGTCGGTCGTTTTAATCGAGACTCGTTTTATGCGAACACGTTTTATGCGGGACCCTACTGTACCTCCATGAGCCACGATATAACTACACCCAATACGCCCCAAATAAACTTAGCCTCCTATGCAGATGACATAACACTCACATGCACACACCATGACCCAAAAAGAGCAACAGATCTCCTTCAACCCTATCTCAACACACTACATGGCTAGTGCACTACAGACTTAATCTAGCCCCAGCCAAATCCACCGCAACCCTGCTCACAAGTTGGACAGGAGAACACGAATACATCCCTCAACTCACCATAAACAACACACCCCTAACACATACACACACACCCAAAATCCTAGGAGTAACATATGATACTCATATGACATTCAAACAGCACACCACAAACATTAAAAAGAAACTGACACCCAGACTTAACGCCCTCAGGTCACTTGCTCACACACAAATTTGGACACAACAAAGAAACCACCACCACAGTATATAAACAATACATAAGATCAGTGATGGAATACGCAAGCCCAGCCTGGGCTTCTAACCTAGCTGAAACACATCATAAGACCTTACAGACTATTCAAAACAAAGCCCTGAAGATCATTACAGGCTGCACAGCTACTGCACCCACAGATCACCTACATCAAGAAACCAAAATCCTCAAAGTCAAAGACCATCTGGACATGAGAGGCACTCAATTCCTGGCAGCAGCCTCCACGAACCAAGACCACCCCACTAAACTACATGGCAACACACCCACAGACCAAGAAATATCAAAACAACACCCAGCACACGGTATCACACACAATTATTGTCCTCTCTCCCTCCCTGCCCACCCCGAACCAACTTCCAGAAGCACATCCATACTCATATCTCTCACCGATCCATCCACTCACTCACAGACAACACGCAGCTGCATGCACGACCTCCCGAAATCCATCCTTCCGAATCCTCCCTTCCTCGCGAGGACAGAGTCCACCTGGCCAGGCTGAGATGCGGACACCATCCAGCTCTCCTGAGCTATCAGAAGAGACTGGATGACTCCGTTGTCGACGCCTGCCCGGGATGTAACACAGCACCCCATACCATTAAACACATCATAGAAGACTGCATTTCACACAACCACTTACGCCAACAACACAATCTACACTCAATGAGAGCTCTGTGGGAAAGCCCGATCGTGGCCATGGCCTTTCTCAGGGACTCGGGGCTGTTCGGCCAGGCAGCTTAGGGAACAACAACAACAACCTCCATGAGCGCAAGACGGGGACTGTAGGCACAGTACGAGGGAGAAGGAAGGGCATGCCACCTTTCCCTCCAAAGACCAAGAAAGGCGATGTGTTCCGGAAGAAGTCGGGGCCCATTCTGGCTATCCACTGGCACGACCAGCGGAAGGTCAACCTCCTGAGCACCGTCCACAAGGGGGAAATGGTGGAGACTGGCAAGGTGGATCGCCGCACCCAGGCCAGGGTGACCAAGCCCGATGCTGTCATGGACTACAACATCAACATGAGGCTGGTGGACAAGTCCGACATGCAGATAGGCTTCATTGACTGTCTGCGTACCTCGTGCAGATGGTACAAAAAGTTCTTTCTGCACATGGTGGACATGTCCATTCTGAACTCTTACAACATCTACAAGCTTCGGAATGAGAACACACCCAGGGAAGTTCAATAGCCTGCGGAGGTTCCAAAAACAGGTGTTGAAGGAGCTCCTGGAGAAGTATGCTACGCCACAGAGGGCCGTGCCACATGCTGGGCCCACCGCTACTGACCGCTTGCACTGTGCATATTACATGAATATGCACAGGCTCATTTCCCTGCCTCTGACAGCAGCAGGAAGAAAGCAGCAGAAGCGGTGCCATGTCTGCTACAACACCAGGCTGAGGACGAGGTCAGAGAAAAAGTCCACCATGGAGTGTGTGGAGTGCAAGGTGGCACTCTGTGCTGAAGGGTGCTTCTTTGATTACCACTCCAAGCAGGAGTTCTAATCATAGTGAAAGTGCCAAAGACAGTGACAATATGTACAGTATATATACAGTATAGGCAAAAAGTGGAAGTAAAACAATTTATTGTAATACAAAAGTCAAGTATTATGAGAAAATTGATACAAATACAATAACACCATAATAATATGTGAAAGTGACACATACAGTAGGGTCTCACATAAAACGAGTTTATGGTCGATAAACGAGGGCGTTTTATGCGATTTCGTTTTATGTGAACACAGCATTTTGGTGGCGCAATATCGTCAATGTTCGCTGTAAGCGAAATTTTTCGTACAAAGCGAACGATATTTCATACAAAGCGAACTATATTTCGTACAAAGCGACGATATTTCGTACAAAGCGAACGATATTTCGTACAAAGCGACGATATTTCGTACGTTTTGTACAATATTTCGGCGCTCTATATGAAAACTCCTCGGATTTGCCCCACTTTGGCGGCGGACTCGTTTTATGTGATCACATTCGTTCTGATCGAAAATTAAATATTAATATTTTAGGTCGGTCGTTTTAATCGAGACTCGTTTTATGCGAACACGTTTTATGCGGGACCCTACTGTATATGTATATAATAAGTGACATTTATATGATTAGAACCTATAGAAATATAGAAATCAGTGAAAAGAGACACTATAAATTGTATATAAAATGTTTACAAAGCATATAACCAAGTGAAAGTGACACAAGACATAATATTTGATGGCCAAAGTATAATAAACACCTGTGATAACTAATAATCAGTGCCTAATATAACAATAACCTACCTCAATTACTAATAAAGCCTACGGTATCGAGTGAAAATTAGCATTATCAGTGACGGTGACACTCTCTAAAGCATATTTACCAAATCAAATAAACATCACATTGTCAATATCAAACACTAAAATCGTCTATGGGAGGTAAACACTCTGGCGCGACGAACGGTTAGGTGCGTGGTAGCCATGGCCGGGGCGACGCATCCGAACGCGGGAAGAATTTTCCGCCGAAAATCACTCTACTTCCCGCGCTCCCCATTATGCAACCACCGGGGCTAGAGACCTCTACTCAACGGCATTCTACAGAAGAAGGTTTGTGGAACATTTTATTTTTGTATTCATAACAATACATGCCCTATTTATTGAGTTACAGGTGAGTGAACATAGCCCAATAATCGTAAAAACACCCGGTACTACAGTACAGTCGCGAGCTAAGGGCGCCGGGTCTTGAGGGTTAATGGTAAAAAATAATAAAAATAAATAACATACATTATAAAACAAGGCAATCAGTGATAGCAGACTTCGCCCCCGCCAAGCTGTTGAAGACTGCCACAAATTGTTTGGGGCTCTTTAGGGCAATCACTACTACAGTAAACCTTCGTTATCTCTGACTAATTGGGGGATGCTCACTTCCGAAATGTCCGATTTTCCGAGATGTCTGAATACAGAGGGAAAATTTCCGAATAGGAAGGGGGAGTCCGCGCCACCATAGAAAACTGAGATCACCCTACCACTGCTACACTTTATATTTCATCATTGCATGTGAAATTCATCATATTAATGACAAATACGAACATTATTATTTTTACAGGGACAGTACATACATACATACATACATACATAAAATTTTAAGACTGAGTGTTCCACACATAAGTGCAGTTTCAGTCTCTTGTCCTAATGGCGGCGTTCCAGGCAACCCTGTTAAGGGCTGCTTCACTTGTCAAGTTCTTGGATTTGAGATTGCCGCGTATAGTCCGATCCCAGGTCTTCCTCGGTCCACCCCTTGGTGCAGCTCTCTCCACAATCACAGACCTGCATTTTTTCACCCAATTTTGTTCATCCATTCTCTTCACATGTCCATACCATCCCAGTCTACTTGTACGCATCACCTCGCTAATACTCTTTATACCTAAACGCTTCCTCAGCTCAACATTTGTTATTCTATCCTGTAGCCTGGCCCCACACATCCATCTCACCATTCTCATCTCATTACGCTCCATTCTGTTGACATCCTCTACTTTAACGGTCCATGTTTCTGAGGCATACGTCATTGCACTTCTAACACATGAGGCATACACCTTTCCCTTCAGGGGGAGAGGCATTCTTTTCATGGACAGGATTGGCATTAATTCTCTGAACTTCCCCCAGCCACACCTAATTCTAGCAACAGTGGCAACAGTGACACAGTGGCCACACCACCGGCAGAGATAGTATCTCCTAGGTAACAAAACTTGTTCACCAGCTCCAATGACTCATTTCCAAAATTCACAGCCACAGGATCATCACTTAACACAAGCTCGCCTTTGCACACTACGCACTCAAATTTCTCTATTTCTGACTTATCCTTCGGCAGGGGCCCCTTTATTCTACTACAGCGCTTACTCCCATGGTGTACCCAACATCGACAGATGCTACATTGAATTGAGTTAACGCCCACTCCCTTTCCACACACTGCACATGGGTATGCACCGCTCTTTTCCACATTGCCTCGTCTCAATCTACAATGCATAACCTTGGTTTTGTTAATATTGACTCTTAACCCGCTGAGTGCCAGGTCCATATATATACGGACTAGGGTCTTGTCACGCCCAGTGCCAGGTCCGTATATATACGGACTCGCCGAAAAAAAATTGTAGCAGCGAAACGACAGCACCTATGGCTTTCATATTTCTACCACATGTACCTTACCCTTCTGGCTTCTTGCCACCACCAACACAACACCCTTCCCCCACCCACTCGCTGACTATCGGTCGCCTCACAAGGAAAAAAAAGGAAAATCTGTGGCGGCGAAACGACTGTACCAATCGGTTCCATATTTGTGTGACAAGTCCCTTACCCTTCTGCCTTCCCCCCACCACACCCCCAACCGCCTCCCACCACCAACTTCCAGCGTATCCGTACGAATAAAAGGAAAAAAGGAAAATCCGTGGTGGCGAAACTACCTCACCAATGGCTTCATATTTGTAACACGAGTCAATTACGCTTCTACCTTCCCCCCACCATCCCCCAACACCCTCCTACCTATACGTTCCGATACCATAAAAGTCGATGATTTACTCTGAAAATTTCAGCTACATTCAGAACCATCGGGGACCTGATTTCTGGCGAAAATGGACAAGGGGAGTGTTTTTTTTACCATTATCCTTCCTTTCTCACCCAACTTGATAGATTTAGCCAAAAAAATCAAAATAAAAAATCCTCTGGCACTGGCAGATGCATAGGGTCAATAATTGTCTGGCACTCTGCGGGTTAAACCCTTGCTCACCATGCCCTCTCTCCACTCTCTGAATTTGGCCTCAGCATCTTGCATACTGTCAGCTATTATAGGACTAAATCGTCTGCATAAAACAGTTCCAACGGGAGTCCGCCTCTAAAAACTCTAGACAGTGCCTCCAAGACCATAATAAAGAGGAGGGGGCTTAACACTGAACCCTGATGGACTCCAACTCGGATTGCGAACTCATCACTCAGTACACCCTTCACCCTCACCGCACTTCGCGAATCCTCATACATCTTCATTATCACACGCACCAGCCACTCTTCCACACCAAGTTTCCTCATAGCCCACTGCACAACATCCCTAGGCACCCTATCAAAGGCCTTCTTCAGGTCTACAAACACAAAGTAAAGATCCCTGCCTTTTAGTACAGTACAGTACATAGTTGTTGTTGTTGTTGTTGTTCCCCAAGCTGCCTGGCCGAACAGCCCCAAGGCCCCGAGTAAGGCCAAGGCCATAAACGAGCGACCCCACAGAACCCTCCCTGCCGACCACAATAAAGCCTGGGTGACCGAAGCCACTCCATGGCGGGGGGCTGAGAGGGTGCGTAAACGCCCGGGAAACCAAAGCCCCACCCAGGGCCCTGTGCCCCTCAGCAATTATGAAGAGAAAGTTGAGGGGCAAAGGAATAATGTGACGCTTTAGCTTCCAATCTTGGTAGATTGGGAGGTCAATCCACGGAAGAGACGCCGTCACTCGAGATCTAGAAAATATATAAGTAAAAGGAACAGTCAGAGTAAGCTATGGGTATGGCAGAGATCGCTCAGGTCTCACTCTGATAGACCAGCCCATCACCAGACATAGTAATTAATATTAACACAATATTTTTTTTTTTTTTTGCTATGTGATTGAGGGAGGCAAAAGGCAGAACTGCCTATAGCGAGTGCCTCCCCCCACAGTTGAAAGAGTGACAGGGCCAAGATCAAGGGAAGTTCCGAGCCAAAATGCCTGGACACACAGAGTTTAAAGCAATTTAAGTCATAGGAAGAGGGAAAGACTGATTCTGGGAGAGAGTTCCAGAGCTCAGCTGTTGAGTAGAAGAAAGTTTGAGAGTAACGTTTCACTCTCGGGTTGGAGAGTTGCACAGAGTAGGGGTGGGATTGAGTTGCAAGACGGGTACCACGTGCCCTACGTAAAGGAGGTGGTACACACTGGGAAAGCTCTGAGGAACACTGATTTATTATATTAGCGATAGAATAGCGAGAGAGATGCAACATTGCGGCGGAGAGAGAGAGATTGCAGTGTTGGTGAGTGGATACGAAATGATACGAAAGGCCTTCCTTTCAACTTTGTCTAGGAGAGCGGTGTGAGAGGAACCTCCCCACACATGTGAACAATACTCAATACAAGGACACAGGCTTCAATTCATCCTAAAACCACTTAAAACCGAGTGAGAGAACACTAAACCGGACACAAATCCCGTCCAACTCGGAAATTGCCGAGATATACAGGGACATCTCCGAGAGGCCGATGCCATTCCGAGAAGTACAGGTTTCCGAGTAAAATGAGTCCGAAATATCGGGGGTTTACTGTACAGTGGAGCCCCCATCCTCGCTACACCGGTCTTCGTTGATTCAATTCTCGCACCACACACCAAATATTCCCCATTTCAATTCTCGCGCCAAAAGCCTCGTTCCTCGCATCAAAATCCCAGCCGAAACCCGAAAAAATTGCAAAAATAACGAAAAACTCTACATAAAACTAGAAAACAAACAAAAACAATAATTTTGTTTTAACATAACGAAAGAATCTGCCAGTAGCTTGCCGTTTAGAGACGAAATCCGAGTGAATCCGAGATCCGATTGTCAAATGCGCAAGATGCCGCCATCTTTGTATGACGTCATCACTAAGCAGACGCTTGCAGTTTAGCTAGTATCTGTGTTGACAAAACAACCGTTTGCAAGCCTTTTTGTGCATGAACCCCTTATCTCTCGCGTTTATTATAACCTCTAGTACATCTAGTGATAGGGATGGTTGGCCTGGTGGTAGCAATGAAGGAATTTCATGCTCAAAACACAGCAAAGACCAGTCCATGTCGGACGAAAGCGATTGAATTGCCTAGCCTAGACGATGTTAGCCTAGGCTAGGCTAAATATGACAATGATTTATAATAAAATCTGAGTGGTAAGTAATCTTCTCATAATACGTATTTATACGTCTTTTCCTCATAATATGTATTTATTGGATGTATTTGGGGCGAAATGGGTACTTGAGGGGTGGCTGGACGAATTTAGAACCTAGGCCTAGGCTAGGCCTAAAAAATTTCGCATGATAGAAACAATGCCCCAATCTACAGTATTTATGGTTAGGACTGTCATTTAGCCATGTCTACATTATTATTTACAATGCATAAGATTTAGGCCTAGGCTACTTGATGTAGCCTAGACAAACAACATGTTTTCATAGCCTAACACTGGGAAAAAGTGCGGTAATTGTTTAGATATTGGGCCTTTTATTTCTAGTTATTAAAAACTTATTCTATGGTGTATTATATGATACAGTATAATGCATAAAATTTAATTTGTGTACAATAAAACATGTTTTCATAGGCAAAAAATAGAAAAAGACGCAAATTTTGGCATGAGCACGGAACCGATTGAATTTTCCCCATAAGAACAGTGCCCCGATCTTGGCTGTTTCAATCCTAGCTCTATTTCTGCGGAACCGATTAGCAGCTAGGATGGGGGCTCCACTGTACTATAATTTTCATCACTAATGTCAACAATCACCACTACTACCATAATCACTATCACCATCATCACTACTACTATCACCATCATCACTACCACTAACACCATTATCACTACTACTATCACAATCATCAATAGCACTGTTACCATCATCATTACTGTTATCACCATCATCACTACTACTGTCACCATCATCACTACTATCATCACCATCATCACTACTACTGTCACCATCATCACTACTGTTATCACCATCATCACTACTGTTATCACCATCATCACTGCTATCACAATCACCACTACTACCATAATCACTATCACCATCATCGCTACTACTATCACCATCATCACTACCACTATCACCATTATCACTACTACTACCATCATCATCACTAGGCCTACTAACATCACCATTATCACTACTACTGTACTATCACCATTATCAGTACTACTATCACCATCATCATCACTAGGCCTACTAATATCACCATTATCACTACTGTACTATCACCACAAGCACTACTACTGTCACCATCATCACTATTAGGCCCACTATCATCATCAATACCACAATCACCATCCTCACTACTAGGCCTACTGTCGTATTCCACGATAATCTATCCACTTTTACTTATTTACCCATTGGCTGCGGGAGACGTTCTGGAACGCCATGGCAATTTATAGCAATTTACAGGTTTTTAAAGCCCGTGGAGACGAGTCCGAGTGAGCGCAGCTCTCCAGCCAGGCGGCCGCAGCACTGAAGGATATGAGCCATACTGTAAACCCGCTAGACATAGCAGCGCTGCCAAAGGCAAATGCAGCACGACATTAGCGATATTTGCTCAGTATTAGCGAATGTCTATGGTAGCGCTGCGTATGAATCCTGCACGCTACGAAACTCGTTCCGGTGTCATTTTGAGACTACTGTACACTCGGTCAAAGGAAGTATCTGCACCCCTATGCTGATCATCTGATATGTACAGCTTGATAGGGTTGGCATCTCTGCCTGCAACTATATCCATGTGCACTAGAACTAATAGAGTTTTCCCATGCTAGAATAAGAAGGGCTATAGAAAAAATTAAAAGAAGTAAGTCCCCGGGACCGGATGGGATACACCCAAGAATCATAAAGGAAGGAGGTGAGCTGTTGGTAGAGCCATTGAAAATGTTACTTGAGGTATCGTTTAATACAGGACAAATCCCGATGGACTGGAGAGAGGCGAACATAACAGCTATATTTAAGAAGGGAAAGAGAAATGACCCAGGAAATTATAGACCAGTCAGTTTGACAAGTGTTGTGTGTAAACTAATGGAAACGGTAATTAGAGAAGGAATAATGGAGCATATGAAATCAAACCAACTTTTCAGTGGGAGACAGTTCGGATTCTTGCTGGGGAGGTCGACGGTACTACAGCTAATTAAGGTGGTAGATGATTGGATGCAAATTCTAGAGGATGGTGATGTAATAGATGTGGTATATTGCGATTTTATGAAGGCCTTTGATAAGGTCCCACATAAAAGGTTAATAGAGAAAGTTAGAAGCTATAATATAGGGGAGGAATGTGTGAAATGGATAGAAGCCTTCCTGAAAGATCGGAGACAGAGGATACTGGTGAATGGAATAGGCTCGGGGTGGAGGGAAATTACAAGTGGGGTACCTCAGGGATCTGTGTTTGGACCACTACTGTTCGTTATATTTATCAACGACTTACTTGAAGTTATAACTAATGGAAGTGAGGTATACCTGTATGCGGATGACACTAAGCTGTATAGAAGAGTGAGGAGTAAGGAAGATGTGGGTTTGCTTCAAGGAGATGTGGAGGGCATGAAGGGATGGTCTGAGCATTGGTTAATGCCTTTTCATCCAAAAAAATGCAAATACATGCGGATTGGGACAAGCAAGATAGACAAGGTAGGATACAGTATATATGAAGCGATGGAGGAAGTGAATGCAGAAAAGGATATAGGAGTAGTGATAGACAATAAGTTAAATTTCTCAGAACATTTAGCGGAAAAGATAAACAAAGCCAATAGAATTGTAGGGCTGATAAGGAGGACATTTGTGTCACTTGACGAAGAAATCTTCAGGAATCTCTATACAGTGCTGGTTAGGCCGCACCTGGAATATGCGAACCAGGTGTGGACTCCATATATGGTAAAGGATATAGAAGCAGTGGAGGAAGTGCAGAGGAGAGCTAGCAAGCTAGTACCAACGTTGAAGAACGCGGGCTATGAGCAGAGGTTGAGGACACTGGGGCTTCCGACACTGGCATATAGGAGAAAGAGAGGGGATATGATAGAGACTTTTAAGATAGTGTCAGGAAAGTATGATGAGGAAGTGTGTGAAGGTATCTTCTTGATGCGGGAGGGAACAAGAACGAGAGGACACTCTAAGAAAATTTACAAAGAAAGAAATAGGCTTGAGAAGGCAAAGAACTCATTTTGTGATAGAGTGGTAAATGAGTGGAACGCACTGCCCCAGTATGTAGTCGATTCCGAATCAATAAGGGAGTTTGAAAGTAATCTTGATAAAGCATGGGGAAGACAAGATTTGAAGTTTGATTATAAAGCAAAAATACAGAATAGTAAAAATGTTGCGTCTGCTACCGCCCCCGCCAACACCGTGAACGACCACAGCAGTGCAAGTACTGGTACTGAGCTGGATACACAGGCCTAGTTTGCCTTTTTCCAGAGGATCTACTGTAAGAAACTGTAAGAAACTGTAAGTGTCAGAGAGAATCATCTCTGACACATGGATATAGTTGCAGGCAGAGATGCCAACCCTATCGAGCTATACACACCAGATGATCAGCAAAGGGGTGCAGATACTTCTTTGACCGAGTGTACAGTATTTTCTTCTAGTTTTTGGCTGAATAAATTTCATTTCATTCAGACACTTGTTCAATCATTCAGGAGTACCTGAATGAGCCCTAATATAGCGGAAATATGCCCGCAGCGTAAGTGTTAAAGTATCATAATAAAAATGTCTAATTCTCAGATTTTTTTGGACTGACTTAGCAGAGCTTTTATGTTTTTATCCATGTGTATGAAGGTGACAAAAGGTAGGCTGCCTGCAAATAGTGTCTCCCCCAAAGCCATAAGAATGACAGAGAGCCAAATTCAAGGATGTTGGGGTACCGGTAAAAAAATGCCTAGACACACAAAGTTTAAAGCGGTGTAAGTCATAGGATGAAGGAAAGATTGATTGAGGGAGAGAGTTCCAGAGTTCACTTGTTGAGTAGAAGAAAGACTGAGGAAATTTGCTAATTCTTGGGTTGGAGAGCTGGACAGAATAGGAGTGGGACTGTGTTGAAAAGCAGGTGCCTCGCACTCGTCGCAAGGGAGGGGCAGTGGTGGGCACAGCTAAACGAAAAGTTAGCTTCAATAACCGCTAATCCACCAACTCAAAAGTTAGCTTCAATAACCGCTAATCCACCAACTCAAAAGTTAGCTTCAATAACTGCTAATCCACCAACTCAAAAGTTAGCTTCAATAACCACTAATCCACCAACTCAAAAGTTAGCTTCAACAACCGCTAATCCACCAACTCAAAAGTTAGCTTCGATAAAGCTAAACCGATAAATTGCTAAAGAAGTTAGTGGAAGCTAACGATAACCAATCAGCAACCAATGGGCAACACCCAGGGAAGGCCACATAGGCATATGATAAGGAATTGCTGGAACTCCTGTTTCATTTGCCTGGCTTCCTCCACTGTTTCTATTTGCACCTCACCTACACAGAGTAATCCCGCTAACTCTCACAAACGCCCCCTCCTATTCATTTCACTAGATTTATCAAGCGCACCACACTTCTTTCCAACACACCTAAATTACTTCTAACGTACCTTGATATTGCCTCTCTACATCAACGTTAGGGGGGACACTTGCTACAGGCAGCTTTGTCTTGCGTCTCTTCCACGCACATAGGACAAAACAAAAAACGCTAACAGCCAACTATTATTATATGAATTAAGCATCAGTTTGTTTTTTGGCTCTAAAACCCTTAAAAAACAGAGCTATGAATACATTTTTTATTATGCTGTGGGTTGTAGCTTACTGTTTAGACAGAGCCTCCCAAAAACATAGTCTACAAGAATCATAACCATGGCAAGATCAGATGATGATCAATGAATGTGTATGTGTATTCTGTGTACATCACATCTACTGTGCTTTGTTTTGTTTATCGGTATAATAATGTACCGATAGTATCGATCGTCTCTACATTGAAAAAATGGGGGAAGTACACCGTAGGCAAAATGACAGGCTACACTAGGTTAACTGCTTGAAGTTTTTTTATCAATTATGAATTAATGATACTTAAATGACAAACTTATAGAAAAAGAGTATACAAAATTCAGCGATCATCACACACACACTTAGTATCGATCAATCTGACACGGGAGCCTAAACCTGAGACACCAATACCTTCAAACAAACAACATGCAAACATTCTCATCAATAATTTTTCACGAGTCAGCCATCTTAACCCCCACTGTGACAATCAACAAGTCATCCCGACGAAAGCAACTATTCCCTACAGGCCTGGACTATGCACCCTTCATTAACAGTCAGACAAAGCACATCATCAACAACCTCAAACACTCATCCGCCTGCTGCCCAGATAAAATAAATAACATACACCTTAGACACCTGGGACCATAAGGCATTCAAACACTCACCAACATATCAAACTACAGCTATTCACACAACATAATACCCAACATCTGGAAGCATGGTGTCATCATCACAATCCCCAAACCAAACAAAGACCCCACACTACCCTCCTCACACCACATCACAATCACCAAACCAAACAAAGACCCCACACTACCCTCCTCACACCACCCCATCACTCTCCTTTGCACCCCTTCAAAAGTTATCGAACGCCGCATATTACAACTACTGTAACCACATCTCACATTCCCCTAGCTACTGTACATAACAACACAGCTTTAGGCCACTACACTCCACAAACACCCTTCTTACAGACCTCACATAAAAAGTTTTGATGGCATCACTTCAGCTAGACCACCACACAGAACACTTCTCGTTACAAATGACAATCGCTTTAGATGTCATCCCCCGCCATAACCTTACAAAAAACAAAATTCTAAAGACAAACATGCACAATAACACAAAAAGATGGCTGGCCAACTATCTAGCAGGTAAATGTGCCCATGTAAGATTTTCTGGCCAGTCATCAAACATCAGAAATTTCACAAACTGAGTCCCTCACCTCAACACACTACACGACTGGTTCACCGTAAAACAGACTCAAACTAGGCCCAGCCAAATCTACAGCGACCCTTCTCACAAACTGGACAGTAGAACATGGACATATCCCTCACCTCACCTTAACCCTCGTCACTCGGCCCTTTAAATCTTCCCGCCAGCGCTGAATCCGGCTGTTTCGGCAAATACAGTACAGTAAACTTCCTTTCATCCGAATTGCAGTAGACCAGGACTCGTTCGGATTACCGGATTTTTTGGATTATCGGACTTTACCCCCCCCTCCTATTTTAATCTGAATGTTTTGAAGTAAATAATAGGCTACAATAACAATTGTAAACTTTAAAGTGATTTCATGAACATATGATATGTGTGTGTGTACCATTATGTGTCATTTGGGAGGGTTTTGTGTGGCCTAATGCCTCAAAAAGGGGGTTTTGGGTGGCCTAGTGCCTAAAAAAGTGGACTTTGGGACTTTGAATTCGGACTATGAGGTGAATTCGGATTTGGCCTCATTTTCACAAATTCGGACTATCGGGAGATTCTAATTATGGGTCGTCAGATTATCGGACTTTTACTGTACTCGGCATTTTGGCATCGGTTATAAATACGCAAAATAAAATGGCATAACCTAGTTTTTTTTTTATATATATATATATATATATATATATATATATATATATATATATATATATATATATATATATATATATATATATATATATATGCTGTATATACAGTCGACGCTCGATTTAACGGACTAATAGGGGGGAGACCGAGTCCGTTGCTGGAAAATTGCCTTGTATTTAGGTTTTGTTTTTTTTTGTTTTTTTTTGGACACGTTGTGCTGTACTGTCCCTGAAAACATAATAAAGGTCGTATTTGTCATTGATATGATAAATTTCACATGGGGGGGAAAAAAAAAAAAAAAAAAAAAAAAGGAGGATATCCCCTGTAGGCCTACTCCCTCCCCAGGCTCCCCTCCCCTTCCCGGCCTCAACCCCGACCCCGTTACTGTGATATGTTGATAAGCCTTGTGCTACACCCTATTGATAATGCAAAACTATTGAACACACTTAAAAGTGTATGTTATTTGGTCTATATATAATCTGTGAATCATTTCCGATATGATAGAATTAAAGATTTTTTTTCCACCAACTCATAATCAGCAAAAACGACACAAATGTCAATTAAAAACATGTTATAATATTTCCCCATCATTTTGTGTATACCGTGGGAACAAAAAAAAACAAAAATCTATCAAACGTAAATCTCCCGTCTCGGAAGCTCGGCGCCTAGACGGAGGGGAGGGTTGAACTATATTTTTGACTATCTTATTTATTGTTTATCTATGTGCTGGAAGGATATTATATTTTTTAATTCCATCCCATTAGAAATGATTCAAAGATTACAAAAAGTCCAAATAAGACATAGTTATGTTAATGTATAAGGGATTTAGGTAGATGAATTAGAGAGATAGATAGATAGAAAGAGTGTATATCGAGGGAAAAAAAAAAAAAAAAAATCTATCAGACGTAAATCTCCCGTCTCGGAAGCTGGGCGCCTAGACGGAGGGGAGGGTTGAACTATTTTTTTGACTATCTTATTTATTGTTTATCTATGTGCTGGAAGGATATTATATTTTTTAATTCCATCCCATTAGAAATGATTCAAAGATTACAAAAAGTCCAAATAAGACATAGTTATGTTAATGTATAAGGGATTTAGGTAGGTGCATTAGAGAGATAAATAGATAGAGCAACGGACTTTGCTCCAACTTTTTTTCGAGCATCGGACTTTGTCCGTTGCTGGGTCCATTGTCCGGCTACAGACAGAGTCCGTTAAATCCGAAATCCGTTGTATCGGGGTCCGTTAAATCGAGCGTCAACTGTATATATATATACAGTCGGTTCCCCGTATCCGCGCCTTACTGGTACCGACTGCGGTCCGGGAATACTTGAAAACGCGGATACGTGGAGTGTATTTAACATAGGTTTCAATGGGAAATAGGCTTAGCTCGTACCTGACCCGGCCATCTTGGACCCTCAAACCATTATTTTGACCTACATAGGCCTAGGCCTATTATTTGAGGAGAATACTTATTAATACATATTATGAGGAGATAACTTACCACACAAACTTTATTTTAAATCAGTCATTAGGCCTAGGCTAGCCTTACGCATCGGCATAGCCTAATTTGCCTGCTTTCGTCCGACAGCGTCGGTACGCTTGCTCTCTGTTTTGATGGTCCCGGGCATTTATTTCCATCATGATTACCATCAGGCCCACTGTCCCTATCACTGAATGCTCTAAAGGCCCTAATGAATGCGGGAGATAAGAGGTTCGTGCAGAAAAAAGCTTGTAAACAAGTGGTTTTCAACTTTTCCAACACTGGTCTGTGAACTGCTGCCTCAGCTGGGACGCTGTGTTGACGTCACGCAAGAATGCAAGATGGCCGACCAAAGCAAGAATCGGGATGCGCACCGACCCGCCCGATTCAAATCCGTGAATAACTGGTATTTTGCTGTTTTTTGTGCGGATGACGAGTAATGGGATATTTAGGGGTGTCCGTGGATAAGCGGCATCGCGAATGTATGGAGCGCGGATACGGGGAACTGACTGTATATATATATATATATATATATATATATATATATATATATATATATATATACTGTATATACTGTATATATACAGTATATATATATATTCTGTACTGTACTGTATCCAGCGGCAGTAGTCGTTATCTTGCGATGGGTGAAGACTAGAAGTCTCTAGACCAAGTGGTTCAGTTTTAATGGTGAAAATAAGTACAGTAGGTCAGTATAGCGGTCGGTAGCCTAGAATCAGTGTTTACCTCATAGTTCTCGTCATTTACCGATATTCATATTTAACCCTTAAAGAGCGGCTCGCAACATAAGTCGAGTTGAAAAAACTGGCAAAAAACGGGTGAAAAAAGGGTTGAAATCGAGTGAAAATGGGTGGGATAGTAATGATCCATACGTCCGACATCTGTGGCCTCCCGGCCCACACTAACTCCAGTTCCCCCACCGCGCGTGAGGATGACAGTGTAACCAATAGTTCGCTAAAAGTGAGCAAGGTAGCAAAATCAGCTAAACTTCCATCTTCGAGGTAACACTGTCAGTGCTCCACGAGTGCTACGTAGCTGTATGTGGCGTCATTGTGTAGCGATTTCCACCTAGTTTTCGGCGCAATACAGTTCCTTTCATACTGATGGTTGATATAGCAGTCAGAACGGCCCGGAAAGGCCCAAAACGGCCACAGAGCACCCGCTAGAGGAGGGTTAATAGTGGCCCCTTCATCATTGACGATGTTGCCTATTAGTATAATAGTCTCCATTCAACACCCACGTCAGTCGTTTGAATCAACCGCCGCGAGGAAGAACAAGAGTCATCTTCATAAGTGCAACGCTACTTCTCTTATGGTGTCGTCACAGATCGGGTACCCACTACGAAAAAACTTCGCAAAAAATAAGAGAACAAAAAAGGAAAAAGAATTTTCCATTTTAACACTGTTATTCACAAGCTTCCCACATTCGGTGGATTTTCTTGCGTTGTGGCTTCTTACCGCCTCTCGCCAAGCGCAACAATTCCTCCTTCTCTTCCTCGCGGGCCAACCGTCAACACTAGTGCCCCCGAGCTCCGGCTTCATTCGACGTTCGCTCTCCTCTAGTGAGTCCCTACTCATTTGTATATATCTGGGGGATAGTGAGCAAGGGTTTAGATTAGCTAGCACGGGTTGTGTAATGTTGGCCCGCAGGAAGTGTTAAAATTAGGGTACTTTCAGGCATTTACTTGTTGTCTTCATTCTTATTACCACACGCGTGGTTTTACTTGTTGCTATGCGCCTTAGTTTTTGCTTTTCCTTTAGTTAGGAGGCTCTTTCATTCATCGCTAGCTGTTCCTTTGTCCAGCTGTGGGTCTTGGGACCCCGTCTTTGCCCTTTTAGCAGACGCTCTGGGTTAAGGTTGTCACACGTGGTTGTGGGACCTTCCGGCGTTCCGTGTCTACCGGGAAGTCCCGTTTGGGGGCTTTCTCTGAGCCTTTGTTAGTTCTTTTGCTTTCCCTTTACTTAGGAGGCTTTATTCATCGCTAGCTGTTCCTTAGTTCAGCTTTGGGTCTTGGGACCCCGTCTTTGTCTTTTAGCAGACGCGCCGGGTTACGGTTGTCACACGTGGTTGTGGGACCTTCTGGCGTCCGTGTTTGCCAAGAGGTCCCATTTGGGGGCTTTCTCTGAGCCTTTTGCTCTGCTTTCGCTGCTCTTTCGTGTTTTTTCATTTTGAAAGTTAATTTCTCATGATTAAGCCTTTAGGTTAGCTTTTGGGGGGGATCTATTTAATTTTTCTCTATGTATGAATTATTTTGTGCCCCCCTTCTCTTGCGCTCCCTGTGGGTTCGTGTTGCACACTTCCCGGGAGTCCAAGGCAGGCTGGGAAATTAGTGTTGCGTATCTACTTGCCCCGGGCTAGTGACATCTGAAATTTACTTGCCCTGACAGTCTTTTCACTTGCCCTGACACAGTTTTTACTTGCCCTGATACATCGTGAGGAATTTCACTCGTTAAGTACCACATACATTCACAAACATGCCACCAGCTTCTATAAATTGGATGTTATGTCCACACTACTTATTGAATTTTGGGAAACTTCATGCATTACCAATGTTATGGAAATATCAAGAGTTTTTGGTACAGCACATTGATGGTAAAACATTGAAACTAAGAAGAGGACAATGAAGGTTTCCATTTATTTACTGTACCTATCTCTTAAACCTCTCCTATTCTGGGATTCTCAGGGCTCTTCAGTTTAAATCTTTTTTCTCCACTCTCTTTCCTCTTCCTTCCTTGATTTACGATACTACCAGTTTATCCCCTAACTCCAATATAAATTATATTGCATTTAACCAGATTCTCTTTTCAGAGGAACTTTGGTATGGCTTTATTTTGTCACCAAGTGATATGTTCTCAATTGTCTCTAATAATATATTCATGTTTTAACATTTCAATCTTTCCCTATTGTTTTGTATTGTCAAGCCATCTTCATTTATCAGGGCCTCAGATTTTATCCTTAAATATAAGTTTTACAGAACTTCATATAAGCATTGACTCCTTGACACTTTTACTGTCAAAACCATTAGCACTGAAATTACATTTCAAATTTTCCCTTGTAAGCATTGATTTCTCGTTATACTGTGTGCATAGTGTGATAGGATATTCTCAGTAAATGTACCTTCTCTGACCTAATCTTATCTTCAACTTCCTTCCCCTACATGATTTTGTTAAAGTCTATTCTCAGTAAATGTTCCTTCTCCCACCTAATCTTATCTTCAACTTCCTTCCCCTACATGATTTTTTTAAAGTCTATTCTTGTGCAGTTTCACGTCTTCATTTTTCTCATGAACCTGAAACTAGTGCATTGTCATCATCGATTGGCTTTCATATGGGATGAGGGGCAGACTATTGATTATCTTACTAGTCTGTATATATTTGTCTTTCACTCTTTGTATCGTCTTGTAAGTAATCATGTCCTCAATTTTTTCCTCTTGAATCTCAGTTCTTGAATGCAAATAATCAATATATTAGGGTGAAACAATTATCATGAAGACATGCATATCATTATCTTTAAACTAGCTTAATAAGTGTTAGTAAAGCAGGAGAGGAAATTTTATATTTCTTAACTATTTTGATATTAGTTAAACAAAATGTTTGCGAGTTACAGCCGGCTGCTACTTTACTGCTTGTAATGCCTCTTATAACACTAAGACAGGATGAAGCTTAATATCGGAGAGATAACCCGTTAAAATGGCTTCAAATTAGATAGGTTCCGCTTTAGAAAATATGTAGTAAACATTTGGTTGGGAAACAAGGTTGTGGATATGTGGATTAGATTGTCTAGTGCAGCGATTAGCTAAGGAACGGTAGGATCACGGTATACAGTAGTAACATAAGGATGTAGGCGCATGGTGGTAGTATTGGAACCACGACAGTCACTTGTTTGGGCCTCTGTGACGTCACTCAATGACTCCTGTGTACCGTCTCCCTAGCCTTAATATGGTCTTCTAACAGGATCGGTATATTGCGTTTTCCACCGAAAATGTAAAGTGACATGGATAAACATAGACATACTGTATATAGTGTGACAGGACCCTAGTCTATTTGCTAATGTTGTTATTTTTTGCATTTGAAGAATATATATACGGCTATGAGGTAGTATATAGCCGACGTCGCTTCAAATTTTACCGCGGAAATGCGATGATATTTTTGTCCATCTAATTGCCTAATATGTAGAGTAACGTCGATTGATATCGATAATGTTATTGTAGTAGGACCCAATCTACATGTTAGCATTGTTATTTGATATATGTGTAGTTTATATGAAGAGATATTTCGAAGATGTTGGTGATTTTCGATTCGTCGGTCGGGAGAAAAGGTAGGCCTAAACGGATTCTCGTTTATCCCTTGCTCAACTTCCTTTAAATTCACATAGTTTGCTTCTGACACATCAACTTTCACCCAGTGATGGCGTGTGAGGGTGTATGAAGGCCTAGGGGATGTGGAGAGATGATTTGTATAAGTATATGGCCAGCTAGAGGGAACATAGATTTCTACGAAGCGAAATGGTGGCTGGGACTCGGAGTGGGGGGGGAGAAGAACGGACGGTGGTGCCCTCTGACGGCCAGAGAGAACACTATAGCGGAGCCAAACAAGCCACGATGGTATACGAATATTTCACTAAATATTCGCTTATAGAATAATCAACGTTATTCCGACAACTATATCTTATATTATGACATGGTTGAGCGTGAAGTCACAAAATAAAAATAATTAATAAAAGTCTGTTTAGTGCTTTTTAGAAGCCTTTATGTATACGAGTTCAAGAATTCACTGCGTCTACCTTCTATTGTTACTATACCGTGGGTAGGATATTTCAAAAGCAAACTGGATAGTCATATGAATTATATGGGCTGGGTGTAAATGGGATCTACCTCGTGTAGGCCGGTCAGCTTTATGTAAACTTCCGATTTCTTATGTTCTTAATTCCTTTTTGATAATGAACACTACATATTGGACTATTGGTGTAACACAAGTTGTTTCAAGTTTGTTTTTATTGGAATTTAGTTAGACAGAGATTTGTGAATATTATACTTATTCTTTTCGAATTTGTCTTACTTATTCGGCGATCATAACCTTAACATATTAGATCATATTTTACCAGTTCATGAACGATTTTAGTTTACAGCCAAATTTACCCCCCTAACCTATCTTGGTCAACCCAAAACAATTGTATAGTATTGTAATGCTCACCTTAAAATAGCCCTACCTAAGCTATCCTAACCATATAACTTCTCTAATTTCCTCCTCATGTCCCTGTCCTCTTTCGTGGTCATCTGTGCATGAAAATTATGAAAGCTAATTGAAGACTGCCAAAAGAGATGTGAAATAAAGTTAAAAGGTATGTATTTCTCCTTATGCCTCATCCCCATAACCTTCATTGATATTTACCATGCTTCAATCTTGATTATTGTTAAAACAGGCAAACTAATACGTAAATATATATTTTCAAATAATCTATAAACGATAATCTTTCTGCTAACCTTTTTGGTTGACAAGTCTAGCCTATAAAATTGAATACGGGGGAAAAACAATTTTAGACGACATTTCTTGGAACAGGCAGTCTTAGTCTATGTAAAAAAAAAAAAAAAATTAGAAATATAATCCTGTTCATTATTAATACAAACCAGAGAGAGAGAGAGAGAGAGAGAGAGAGAGAGAGAGAGAGAGAGAGAGAGAGAGAGAGAGAGAGAGAGAAAAAAAAGAGAAAGAAAGAGAGATAAAAAAGAAAAAGAAAGAGAGAGAGAGAGAGAGAGAAAGAGAAAGAAAGAGAGAGAGAGAGAGAAAGAGAAAGAAAGAGAGAGAGAGAGAGAGAGAGTGGGTGAGTGAGTATATGGGAAACCACAACATTGATTAACGTAGATACGTGTGTCTGTCAAATTGTCTGTTATAGCAAAATTCCGATAATTTGAAAATCCCAAAAGTTCGAGTTTATGAAGATCAGTATTATTAATATTAAAATGGGGAAAACTGAAGAAAAAAATAAAATAAAAATGCGCGCCAGAATCGGCGAAAGGGAGAAATGACTAGGTGCAGACGATGACAATCTGCTACCCCCAACCACCTTCTACGAACTAACACTAATTATCGTATAACACTGTGACCACAGACCAACACCTACAATCTTCAAATTGTTTGCCACCAACATCTAAAAGCTTAGCAAGCTTTATTATCCCCAAGTAAATTCTTAAGTTCACAACATTACAAAATTCACGGCCCAGCAACAACAACAAATGGTTACATTGTTTTAGCCTAACTACTGTAGTTGTATTCAATGTTTCTCTTTTATGTTATATTTATCCATTAATTGAACTTATTTATGTTATTGTATCCAAGAGAAATAAATATTGACAGGATATGACGAACCAATAATATCTGCCGAAACTATTACGAAATTGACGATCTATCAGCTGCGTCGTCTCTGTTTATTAAAGGGTCACTGCAGCGAGAAGTGTCGGTCTCTGTTTTACTAAAGGTCCACCGTTTTACTAAACGCCCACCGCATCGATGTTTTCGTATACTAATTATCTATCAGTATTTGATATTATATGACAACTATTTTTTTTTTTTTTTATTGAAGCGTCAACTTAAATAGTAATACAAAAAATAACTTGTCCCCTGGGCAACTGCCGGACAGACTGGCGTTGCAAATCACTGGCCCGGCAACATATCCGGGCTAGTCCGGGCTGCCGGGCTATACCTAATTTCCCAGCCTGGTCCAAGGAGACGTCCTTACGTCAGGGTTGGTTTGAGAGTAAGGGTGGTTTTCTCTCGTTGTGATGTTTTTCACCGAGTGAACTCCTCTCTGGCCCCGCCGGCCTCGGTTCTGCGACCCAGGTTTCAGTACCGGCGTGGGGTTGTGTTCCTCTTCCCCCCATGTCTTGGGATCTTTGTGGTGTTTCCCTCCTTCCGGCGACCTAGTATGGCCGGCGGAAGGAGGGATGTCCGGCAAGGATAAAGATTTTGGCGTGCCGCCCGGCCCATTATTGTGTTTACCCCGTCTTTCACGGCGACTAGGTATGTAAACGTACCGGCGCCTGCTAGCAATTTTTTATAATAGCACACAGATACCCGCCGCCAACTGGCCTAAACAATGACTCATGTCATAGGATGGCACTCCGTCTTCTGTGTGAACGGCCCTTTGTTGTGTTTACCCCGTCTTTCATGGCGGCGAGGTGTGTAAACGTACCGGCGCCTGCTAGCAATTTTTTCAGAATAGCACGCAGATACCCGCCGCAAACTGGCCTAAATAACGAGGCCTCATGTCATACATTGGCATTCTGTCTTCTGTGTGAATTCGCCGCCTCTAGAGAATTTTGGACGGTTTTACCGGCGGTTTTTTCTTAGCAGGACCGCCGGGTTCTATTTTGCAAATACAGTAAACCCTCGCTATCTCGGACTAATGAGGGAAAACTGTACTAAAAATCCAGATGGCGCTGGGGGTCTTATTCAAATGACTATCGTGTGTGATGCACCATTGAGGTGTTTGAGGGCTTTCGTGATTTAAGAGGTTTAATACAGTTTGCACACTTATCTATGACACATAGTTGTGTAGTATATTTTTACTAGATTCATAATATGATGGTTATATACTCGTTAATGCAGTGAATATATAATAATTAACATAATTTGATACATAAATATCAGCTTACTGAACAAGAAATTTAGTTTCATCTAATGTGGTGTGATAGGCTGGGCGAAATTTTAATACTCATTGAAGTATTGTATTTACTTCCTTTTTAGTTACTAACAAATACGTGTTTCAGTAGAAATTGGCTGAACATACGGTATTATATTCTGTAGCTGTAGAATTTGGCAGGTTGAATGTCTGCACCTGCGCACTATAGTTTCTTTCCTACAAAACAAGCTATCGAGCGCTTTTAAGTTACCAATTTATAATCCACTATCAAATCGGGCAGCTAAATATGTTACCAGCTATATTTCTTATTAGACCAGTGACAGGAAATCAATCAATGTGAATCAGAATGTCATAGAACACAGAGGCAGCAAATTACATACGTGGAGATGCAGGAAATTAGAAAAAGATGATGACAATCTTTTTACAACACTGCCTTTTCCACGGGCGACTGTTTAGGTCGTCAGCTGACCGCGGCGGAATATACGTACACAGTGTTGCCAAGGTCTTCTTTTGTTCGCACCATTGGGCTAGTTAGGATTCGTTCAGAAGCGTAGATTTGCGAGTTTCCATTTCAAACGATATTATATTCTTGATTTACAGTGTGATGGGGTGGATAGCCTCTGAAGTATTATCCTAACTAACTAACATTGAGGAAAGCGGAATTGGGCTGGTTCTATATACTATTAAAGTTGTAGAGGTGTCGAGTGTTGAGTAGCCTATAGCTAGGCTACATTTCATACAAACGTTCATCATGGCTTTCTGTTGGTTGTACTATACATGTATGGTAGCCTATGTGGTGGTGACTGAATAGCCTAATTAAGTGATTGTTTGTGAGGGGGGATTGGGACATTGATGCAGATTTGATGAGTGTATGATTGTGATAATAATGTATGTGGTATTTCATTAATATTTAAATGATGTGACACGTAGGCCACTACTCATACAGTAGGCTATATGGGACTAGGCCTAGTTATATTTGGGGAACTCATAGTATCATGCATGCATGGCTGTTAAAGATAAACATATCAGAAAATGTGTTTGATAGGATTAAAATAGCTGAAATTGTCTGTTGTGCAGTATTAAGTGATTGGGCTACTTTTGGGCGAGTTTGGAGATGTGATGTGCGCTGGCAACCTTGGAATACACACACACACACGCACGCACGACACAATCTATAACTGAACATTTTACCTTTATTAAGACTATAATCCACATTATATTAAGATTTCCATCTGTGAGAAACAAATATCTACCACCATTACTGCTAATGTGCACATAGGTGCACAACTAATGTCAAATTTAACAAAGTAAGTTAAGTGGGGAAGAGATGTTTACTGTCCGAGAAGTTTCGTATAATGACTATTATGGGTAGCGAACACTGGCATCAATTTATTATGCGCTTGCCAGATCTGAAACTAGTTTATAATTGTATAATCTAATATCCAGTAAAGTGGCTAATGACGACTATTTTATAAGTTCATCTCGAGTTTTTATACATATCATTTTAATTTTAGGACATGAATACCTATCTATTAAAATATTAACAGGACTATTTTTTGAATGACTGCCATGTGGTTTTGTAGGCCTAATCAAATATGTTTTATTAATCATAAATACTTTGTATATTGGACAATGTACTGAATAGAATGTTAAGAGTAATATGTCTGTGACATTCATGACTATAGAAATCCAGTGATATTTTGATGACTGCGATTTAAAAAATTCAATTCACTCGATGGCAACAAATTTAGGTTGGTGCGAACCAAAGTCGGGAAAAATAGCAGACAAATTTTTTATTGTCCCCCATTGGGGGGAGACCCAGTCCGAGATGACCGAAAATCCGAGATGTCCGGAGTCCGGCTTGTGTCCGACCTAACAGAGGATAAAATCCGACCTAACCAATGTCCGTCCGAGACAACAATGAAATCGGACTACGGAAAAAATCTGACCTCAAGAGAGACGTCCGCGTCAACCTAGAAAACGAAGGCAACCCTATTCGAACCCTATAATCTGTAATACAAATCACAGTACAGTAAACCCCTGCACAACGAACACTCTTGCAACGAATTTTCACTTTACCGAAGGTTGCATAGTACTACCCCTTGCCCGCACAACAAACACTTTGGCTCGACTTTACAATTTTTTTACCGAGATTTACCGATGGTTCGGAAGTTTTTTGCCAGGGATTTTTTTTTAGCTTTTTTCCACATAAAATCGCTCACACCCCCTCTGCAACTCTCTTTCTATCAATCTATCTCTCTAATGCATATCTACCTAACTCCCTTATACATTAACATAACTGTCTTATTTGGACTTTTTGTAATCTTTGAATAATTTCTAATGCGATGGAATTGAAAAATATAATGTCCTTCCAGCACATAGATAAATAATAAATAAGATAGTTAACAAAATATTTCAACTCTCCCCTCCGTGCGAGCAGAGACGGAAGATTTACGTTTGATAGATTTTTTGTTTTGTTTTTTCCCTCGATATACACTCTCTTTCTATCTATCTATCTATCTCTCTAATTCATCTACCTACCTCCCTTATACATTAACATAACTATGTCTTATTTGGACTTTTTGTAATCTTTGAATAATTTCTAATGTGATGGAATTGAAAAATATAATATCCTTCCAGCACATAGATAAATAATAAATAAGATAGGCTTACCAACATCATCACAGTAACGGGGTCGGAGTTGAGGCTTGGGACAGGGAGGGGAGGGATTAGGCCTACAGCGCAGGGATTTTTTTTTTGTTTTTTTTTTTTTTTTTTTTTTCATGTGAAATTTATCATATTAATGACAAATACTACCCTTATAGTTAGCGGGGGTTTACTGTATATCATTTATTAATTACAGTATAACAATTTATTATAACTTTTATTTGGTGTTTACGAACATTATAGGGGTAGATGCCTGATGGTTCGGACCTAACCTAATTAATCCCATATAACTAATAGTTCACGCAACGAAAAATTTCCCCGGATGTAGATGGCGTCGGACGTCCCTTCTGTTTGTCGGATATTCACCCTTATTGCCCGGTGACGTGAGGGCATCATCCGACAACGTCGGACACTGTCGGAACGATGACGGAAATGTCCGAAATACGGAAGTACATGTCCGAGAGGCCGTAGCCAGTCCGGCTAGTACGGGTTTCCGACCTCTAGAGGTCCGAGATGGCGAGGGTTTACTGTAGTTAAAAAAAACTCTGAATGTCCCGGCGTGTGGGTTTTCCTACATGCCTCCTGACGGGAAGAGCTACTTATTAAAGGGCCCCTGTACTCGGCCTGTCAAAGGAATTCTCTCTCTCTCTCTCTCACCTGCTCCGAACGTGATACGTTACTTACTACGTGTTCATTTCCTGTTAATTCTCTCTCGTTCTCACTCTTGGACAGCCCAGTGTTGCAGATTTATCAATTTCTCGCTAGATCTTGAGAAATGTGACTTAGCATTAATTACTGTTACCGTATCTAACAACAGAAATCCTAAATATATTCTGGATTCTGAATATTCCATATTTGTGTATCTACGTATTGAATTAGTTTCCCTGCAACATTAACGAACATAATACACAAATTAACCTTGAATCTTTTAAAGAAAAACCGCAAACAATGGCAACCCTGACAGTAGGCCCAGTCTGAGTCACCAGTCTCACCACCCGTAAGTTTGCCTCAGATTTGCAACCTAGTAAGTGCCGCACATATCATATTTGTTAGTAGTCTTGGCAAATCCAACGTCAAGGCTATTAACCTAATTGCAATGACGACTTGTCTATTTTGACTGCTATGTCGTCATTCCAACCGCGGTTAAAAAGAAAACGTCTAGAGTCTACTCCTTATCTTGCTCTAGGAGACGTTGTACATTAACCAAAACTACCACCGAAGGTGAAAAAAGTATAGAAGAGAAGAAAAAGGGGTTTACCTTAGTTACCGCTCAAGGCCCATCCCGTGTTCCGTCATGCGCCGATCCCTGTCGAACGTGCGCATGAGCGACCCTCTCTTGTTATCATTTTTTCACGCGTCGCCATTGTTGAGTCCGCTTTTGTTGTGCTCCTTCAATTCACCCTGTTTTAGGTTCGTTTCGGCTTTTCTGGCCTTCTTTTTGTTAGACAGATGTTACGTGATCTAGGGCACACGTAAATGGGCTCCTCAGTGTGTTTAATGGAGACGCGTGTGGAAATAGCTACCGAAGGTACGGGGGCGCCTCGCGTTCCTCGTATGTGTTTTTCATTCCTTTCTCTTTTCATATTCTTTTTTCCTGTTAGTCTGGGCATAGTTTAGCTTATTTTAGCCTAGCTTGTTTCTCATTCAGGAATTGCTATGCCCTATGAGTTTTCATATTTTCATAGCCTAGGTGTACAGTTGGTTCACAATCTGAGATTTCGTGGTGGCGGTGCTGTTTGTAGGGTTTGTGTCGGCCGCATTATTAGCGTTATTCCCGAGTCCCCCCTTTCGAGCCTTCACTGTGTCTCAAGGGCCTGGGCGCTTGGTGGTTCGTGATATCCAGGGGTACCCCACGGGGGCCTCTCCCTCACACCACAGGGTTTTTCGCCCTGACACATTCTCTCCTCACGGCTAGGCCACCCTTTTTCTCGCCAGTTTCATTTACTGGTTTTTGTGTTCCCTTACTGTTTTCACCTCCATCCTTTCATTCCCTTTTGCCAAATCCTGGGGTACCCTACGGGGGCCCCTGTTTGTGCCAAACCACCCTTCCTGCCACTTCTCCTCATGGGCTTTGCTCTATCTCTGTGGGTGGGGTGGTTCCTGGGGGATGTGCCTCCTCTCCCCTGGTGTGTCTTCCTTGCCTCTCCCTTGACCGGTTGAGTCAGGATATTATCAAGGAAGACACTGCTCAGCTTGATGGCCATCGTCGCTTGGAGTCATAAGGAGTTGACGCTTTTTTCTGGGCCTGTGTTGGTATTCCCTAGACGCTCCTCTCGCTTTTTCGGCGCCGGACCATCTCGGCCGGTCCCGCAAATTTGCGGAGTGCTCGATTCGGTCCACGGACGTTTCGGCTCCCCGCAAATTTGCGGAGATCGCTGGGGGGTCTCGCGGTGAGGCGGGAGGGTTGTGTCGGTACGGTTATGCCTCCATTGGCCCGCAAATTTGCGGTTATAGTTGGCTTTCACGGTGACCCTTTTTTGTGTCATCTTGTTGCCTGGTACTATATTGGTGTATGCACTTTCCTGGTGTTATGGACCCTGCATGTGAGGTGTTGAGTGGTGGTTAACACTTTCTCCATCTTTGCAGGGTCTGCTTGTGCTCTTCCGCCTCACCCGCCCTCCTCACCTCCATCGGTGCTCCCGGTTTAGAGTGAGTACGTAATTTTACCTAATTGTAGTTTCCAGGAGTTGAGCTAAGCTCGTGTTTACCCATGCTCATTCCCTGGTTTTTATTGGACATTATCTTCACTTACTCCGTCAACGTGCTGCTTATGGTGTGTGTTCTTCCGTTGCAGGTGGGATGCCTTGCTTTCGCCAGGGCTGTGGCTCCCCGTGCTTGGAATGCCACAGGTCCTGCTTACGCCACTCTCAATGTGTGTCCTCTACGGCCTACCTCCCTGCTTTGTGTGGCCCGTGTATGGACCTGGTGGATGTGGTGGACCATCACCCTGGTTCCTCTGACGCGGCAGTGGCCTCTGCATCCCTTCAGTCTGTGTGGGCGGTGGTCTCCCACCACATTAGGACTGTGGGCCACCGTTCCCCGGCCTTTGTTGACGACCGGATCCGCGTCGCCCTGGGCATCCCTGACCCGTCTGGAGGCCGTTTACCTGGCCCTCTCCCTGCTCGGGCCCTCCTCCCTGAGTCCCGTGGTCGGTCGTCACATCGTCGGGTGGATCCCCAGCTCCGTCCACGCTCTCGCTCTCCTCGTCGCTCGTCCTCTACTGCCCCTCCTCGTCCTCCTGCTCACCTTGACTCCGCCGTTCACCCTCGTCATGGTTCTCGCCCTGAGGCCGGGGTTAGCGTCTCTGCCCCTGTACGCCCTCCCCTGGCCTCTCCGGATAGGGGCTCTACTACCTTCCGCCCGCTTCCCCTGCACAAAAGACGTCCTCTTCCTTTGTCCTCGCGCGGATGTTCATGCTGTAGCTGGCCCTCTGCTCCCTCCTTCTACTCTGTCCAGGAGGGTCCGCCAGGATGTAGTTGCTTCTCCTCCTACTTCTCCTGCTTCGGTGCCTCTTCTTCCTTCTCGGTCTCGTCCCAAGGTGGAGGTTCCTCCCTCCTCCGCCTCGGTGTCGGGCCGCCCTGTTCTCTCAGCCCCGGGGATCCTTGCTCTGTTTCCCCCCGCGGCTCCTTCTGACCTCCTTTCACCCGGCCAGCCTTCCCCTCCCGTCATCCTGCTCCTCTTCCTTCTTCTATTCCTGATCTTCGCTTGCCGGCTCCCCGTGAGGGTACCCCGCCGCTTGACTCGGTAGAGTGTAGCGAGGTTTGACGTGTCGCTGGAAGAGGGGGATGGTGATGTTTCCCCCTCGGGCGTTAGTGATCGGGGACGAGACCCTCAGGACCGCCACGGCCGTCGTCGCTCGCCTTCTTTGGGCCGCGACGCTGCTGTTTCGTGTCGTGGGTCTCGCTCTCGCTCACGCTCGCCCCTGCGGGCCGAACTATCTTCGGGGGGGTCGCCTCTCTCGGATCGATTTTCGGCTATGCAGGGGTGGGTTGTGTCACACTTCGACGCGCGCTTGGAGGCGATGCAAGAATCCCTCTTATCGCGCTTCTTGGCGGTGACACAACCTCAGCGCCTCACCCAACCTACCCCTGCTTTGGTCCCCCTCCCTCTGCGGTGGACCACATTCCTTCTCGCCCTGCTTCTCCGCCTGCCCGGTCGTCGGCTAGTACTGCTCCTGCCCTGGCTCAGGTGGTTGCCCCTGCTGTCTCCCATGCGGGGGTCCTCCGTCTGCTAGGGCAGGGTCCGCGCTTGCCCCCCATCCAGAAGGCCAAGGTCCCGTCGCGGACTATGCCGCTCCTCTATGGCTCCTTGGCTGTTTGGAAGGGGGTGCAGGCCTCCCACCCGGAGCGTGCTACCGACTTCCCGTCAGGTGAGAGGGCCCTACCTTCGGACTGGTCGGTCCAAATTAATGACAAGATGCAGTTCAGGGCGATCAGGGTGGATGGTCAGGTGGCCGACGTGGAGGTGCGGGCGTACCCGACAAGGACTGACCTTCAGTACTTTTCAGTGAAGCCCAAGCCCCCGTCTGCTCCTCGAACTAAGCTCTGGTCAGACTTCAGCCGCCAGGACATCCTTCAGGATGTTCAGTCCCTGGCTGTGTTAACGGGACTGTCCTCCTATGGGACGGGTTTGTGCGACGACGGTAAGCCTGGCTTAGCCGTCGTGCTCGATAATCCTCTCCCATTGGAGGCCTGGTTTGCTGAGGCCTTAGACTTTGCCAACCGTTCCGTCGACAGATCTATTTCAGTCCCTCCCCCAGAGTCGTCACTGCTTTTGCCTCCTCTGGTATCTGTCGGCGGATTGGATGGCAAGTTCTGGTCCTGGATTAGCGCTCCCAAACTTGAAATTTGTGCTATTGCTAACCCGTTCTTCTCCCACCCAGATAAGTCCTCTGTCGACAGGGATTTTACCTTGCGGCAGAGGGTGGCGAACTTATTGTCTTGTCTTCTAGGTTCCCTCCAGACGTCTGTTCACCACCTGCGACTTATCGAGGCGACTGCACCTGGCGATCTTCGCGAGGGCTTGGACCACGTTCGGCGGATCCACCTTCAGCTCGCGGTGTCTTTGGTTCCCGAGCTGAAGGCGGTTTTGTGCGAGGCAACTCGACAACGCCAGACGGTAAGATCCTCGTTCTGCCGGAAGGCCCCTTTGGATATTCGTCAGGGTCTGTTATACACTGAGCTATATACATCGGGGCTTTTTGCGCAGGATGCTTGGGAACGCTACGCTTCTCTGTCAGCGGACCCTGCTTACGACACGCAAAGACGCGCTGTGTCGCGACCAGGGTCTTCGCAGTTCCGTCCTTCTGCCGGTCCCCTTTGGGGTGCTGCCGCCAAGAAAGGGCGCAGGAAAGGGAAGTTGCCGGCCAGAGCGTCGGTTCCGCCTCGCACTTCTGCTCCTGCTCCCTTTCATCCCCGCCGAGAAGGGGCTGGCCAGCCTTCCACTTCCGGCCGCACTTCGACGGGGTCAGACGCACGACGGACAGGGGATGGGGTGACCCGCCCTTTTCGGCGAGGTGGGGGGGGTAGGGGTGGTCAACGTGGCTCTTATGACCGCAGGGACCGTACCGGGGGACCCTCCACGTCAAAAAATGTGTAGGTTCTCCAGGTCGGTCTCCTCCTTGTTCTCCTTCTCGCCTCGCAGAAAGGGTCGCTCACCTCATCTCGGGGGCTCCCACAGGTTATTTTCGCCCTTGCGCCCTTCGGTGGCCACGAGGGACGTGGGGGCGGAAGATTGCACGGAGGGGTCTAACCTGGAGATGGAAGTCCAGACCCCCACTCAGCTCTTGTCAACGAAGCCGGCCTGTCTCTTCGGAGGTGGCCGACGTGATTACATCCATGCACGAGCAGGGAATCGTCAAGGAGGTGAAAGCCGGTCACCCGGTTTTCCTCTCCCGTGTTTTTCTGGTACCGAAGAAGGACTGCGACGCGATGCGACCGGTGGTGGATCTGTCGGCCCTCAACGGGCACATCGTGAACACACGGTTTCGGATGCTGACGGTGCACCAGGTACGACTGGCCCTGCGACCTCTGTCGTGGGTAGTGTCGCTGGACCTCAAGGATGCGTATTGGCACGTTCCTATCCATCCTCGTTTCCAGCGATTCTTGGCCGTTCAGACTTCCGATCGTGTGTTCATGTTCGACAGACTTCCCTTCGGTCTCAACATCGCGCCGCGGATCTTCTCGAAACTGGTAAAGCAGGCTCTGGATCCTCTCCTCAGGGGCGGCCTCCAGATCCTGTTTTACTTGGACGACTGGTTGATAGTTTCAGACACCCTAGAACAGTGCGTCCACGACACCCTCACAGTAGTTCAACACATCACTCAGTTAGGGTTCAAAATCAATATTCCCAAGTCACGCCTGACCCCGTCGCGTGTCGTGACGTGGGTAGGTCTCGAATGGGATCTGACCAGCGCTACAGTGACCCAGAGTCAGCCAAACGCGGTGAAACTTCGCAGGAAGGTCTTCGCCGTGTTGCACTCGGTCTCCCTCACGAGGAGGATCTGGGACTCGTTAGTGGGTTCACTGAATTGGGCCGCTCTGACCATTCCCTTAGGGAGGCTCAGGCTGCGCCGCCTAATACTCATGGGCAACAAGGTGTTTCCGTTGGCCCCTATGGATCGGCTCATGCCGATCCCGCGTACCATTCACAGACACTTAGGACACTGGGTTGCTCGGGGCACGCTCTCTGCGGCTGTGCCCTGGACCGCCCCCCCGCCGACGATCTGGGTAGATACAGATGCGTCGAGCGAGGTAGGGTGGGGTTACCAATCCAACCTGGGACATCAACATCACGGCAGATGGGTGGGACACACACACCTACACATCAATGCCCTCGAACTGTTGGTTCCCTTGTTCTTCCTGAGGGACCACGCGCTGGCCCTTCGGGGAAAGTCGGTGGCCTTCAGGATGGACAATCAGACAGCTGTCCACTGTATCCAAAAGCAGGGGTCCTCCACGTCTTTGACTCTGTTGGGGATCTCAGAGAAGTTGTTCTTCCTCGCGAACCGACACAACATCTCCCTGCATGCCTCCTACCTGCCCGGGACTGCCAACCTGTGGGCGGACGCCCTGTCGAGAGGACAGGGCGTTCTTGTAGAATGGGCGATGAAACAGACTGTATTCGACGACCTCGCAGCTTCCTGTGGGTGTTCCGGAGGTCGACTTGTTCGCATCGACGGAGACGCGCAAGTTGCCTCAGTACCTATCCCTCCGGACTCGCACTCCGGAGGGGGGTCCGGACGCTTTCATGGAAGACTGGAACAGGTGGCAGTCGATATACATATTTCCGCCACCAGACGCACTGTTGATGTGCAAAGTCCTCGCAAGGCTGCGGCTGTACCGCGGCAGAGTCTGGCTAATAGCGCCTCTGTGGCCAGCCCAGGCTTGGTACTCCCAGTTGAAGCGGTGGTGCCCGAGTCCGGTCCCTCTCCCTCTCTCAAACTTCCACTTGAGCCAGGTTGGCGACCTGCGGACCTCGTTGGCCTTCGCATCGTGGATGTTCGTGAGGCACGGTGGCTCCCAGTCCACGGACGGGACCTGACTGACTTCCTGAAGCGTTCATGGACGTCTTCGACTTGGGGGACTTACGAGTCCCACTGGAGGTCTTTTACTAGGTGGATACAGGACACTCGCCAGACTGTTAGCTCTCCTTCCCTCGTCCTACACTACTTGTTTCACCTCTTCCGTACACGTCGCTTTCAAGTCAACACTATACGTAACCACTTGTCTGCCATCCGGGAGGTCTTTGAGTCCGTCACTGGGCTGGTCGTTCCACCGAAGGAGCTGGATTCCTTCATGAAGGCTGCCTTCAGGGAGCGACCGCCTCCGCGCCAGATCCCTCCTCAGTGGGATCTGGGGCGTGCTCTGGACCTTCTGGCTTCACACACATATACACGGGATACTACACCGGTTCAGTTGCTGGAGCGTACACTCTTCCTTGTCGCTCTGGCCACTGGGGATAGGGTGTCTGAACTTGCTGCCATGTCGCGGTCCCAGGAATGCATGCGCTTCTCCCCGTCCTTGAATGTCGTCACGTTAGCCCCCTCCCCTCATTTTGTTGCCAAGAATGAGAGAGAGACCCACGTTTTCAAGCCTTTCACCATCCAGGCTTTAAAGCGTGGGCATACTCACCATGTGTTGTGCCCGGTGCAGGCCTTGCACTCCTATGTTGAGTCTGTGGCTCCGACTTCGGGTACTGCTGTGTGGGTGTCTCCTCGGACTGGTGGGAGGCTCTCGAAGGTACAGATAGGACGCCACATTTGTCGGGTCATTCGTGCCAGTAACCCTGCTTGTCGGGGTTCTGCGCACGATGTGCGATCCTTTGCTGCCTCCTTACGGTTCCTGCAGACTCGTTCGTTGCCTGACGTCGCCTCGGCGGGTTTGTGGTCTTCTGTCCATACCTTCGTCTCCTCCTACCTCTCCATGTCCATTGTTAGACCCCCTCGGCCTGTGATAGCTCTCGGGAGTCGTGTTTCCTAGGGCTCTCGCGCTGTTGCCTGGTCTTCCCCCCTAGTCACTCTTTCTTTTACTTTGTTTTCTTTAGAAAAGGGGGGGAGGGAAGTACGGGTTTGCAACACTGGATTGCAAGTTTGGGATTATGTTATATGTATACAGTACATAAGTGTTTTTGCCTCATTGAAAATTGTGTTTTGTTTATGTGATCCATGTTTTTGTTCGTTTTGGAAGAAAAGGGATTTTGTGTACAGTACTTTTTGGTTTAAGACAAGTCTATGATTTTGCATTACTATGAATGACGGGCACGTGTTAAAACTGCTCTTTTTAGCTACTCCTCAGTTTTTCACTCTTTTATTAAACTCTCTTGTTTAAATTGTGTTTCTTTGTCATTCATAATTTTGTCTTATGCATTGTTTTTTTTGGTATGTTGGGCTTGGATGTCCTCCTCCTATTTGTTATGCAGCCTTGACGTTGGATTTGCCAAGACTACTAACAAATTGGGAGGTTTGACGTACCTCCCAACCTACCAAATAGGAAAACCTACTATTTGGTAGTAGTCTTGGAAAATCCAACGTACATAATACCCTCCCTCACGCCGGACCCCTGCCCATCCGCGTTCTTCTGCTGACGTGAGATGTGATAACAAGAGAGGGTCGCTCATGCGCACGTTCGACAGGGATCGGCGCATGACGGAACACGGGATGGGCCTTGAGCGGTAACTAAGGTAAACCCCTTTTTCTTCTCTTCTATACTTTTTTCACCTTCGGTGGTAGTTTTGGTTAATGTACAACGTCTCCTAGAGCAAGATAAGGAGTAGACTCTAGACGTTTTCTTTTTAACCGCGGTTGGAATGACGACATAGCAGTCAAAATAGACAAGTCGTCATTGCAATTAGGTTAATAGCCTTGACGTTGGATTTTCCAAGACTACTACCAAATAGTAGGTTTTCCTATTTGGTAGGTTGGGAGGTACGTCAAACCTCCCAATTTCCAACCACCTCTCAAAATTAGTTTGTGTGTGTGTGGCCCACGGCATTAAAGGTATATGCTGAAGTGGCCCATAGTTTTCTAGAAGTTGGACCAGCCTGAACTAGAGCATCCTGCTAAAATAAAACTATGCAACTACCTCATAGAGACGGCCTGAAGCATAAACTTGCAGAATGGTAGCCTCCTAAATAATTATCAGAAAGCTAAAGGCGCAAAACAAAACACACAAAACAAACATGGCGCGATAATCCTGGGATACGTAGGCGCCTGTTACAATAGTACCCTAATTTACACACCTCCTGCGGACGTACCAATGGGGTAGCCTGTGCTAGCTAATCTAAAAACCTGTTCAATACAACTCAGATGTATACGAATGAGCAAGGACTCACTAGAAGCGATCGAACGAAGAATGAAGCTGGAGCACAGAGCAACCCACCCTCACGGAACGGACGCGATAGGAGGAAGGAAGTATGGCCGCTAGAGGGCCAGCATCAGGAATCCACGCATTGGGAAGCTTGAGTATAGCAAGGAAGTATGGCCGCTAGAGGGCCAGCGTCAGGAATCCACACGCAAGAAATCCACACATTGGGAAGCTTGAGTATAGCAATTATTAAGTTAATTTTTATTTTTTATTTGTTTACAAAGTTTTTTCGTAGTGAGTACCCGATCATAAGACGATTCCATAAGAGAATATGCGTTGCACTTATGAGGTGTAGTACTCCTTTCCTCCCGCGCGGTAAATTCAAACTAGCGACCGCGGGTGTTTGAAGGGAGACTATTATACTAATAGGCATATCGTCAATGATGGAGGGGCCACTATTAAATATAATTATTCAGATTGAGCCAAAAATGCGGAAAGTTGTTGCACAACTGTATTTAATATTATTCATTCCATTGCCACAAACCGCTGGTTAATAGGTCATTCCGGTTGATAGATTTCCAGATATAAGTCATTTCACTGTAAATATTTATGAATTTAGGGTTTACAAACATCTTTGACCATTAAGCTTTATTGACTTTACCGGCGATTTTTTTTTAACAGACTTAAAGTTATCGAAAGTAAATTTAGCGAAAGCTACTATGTCCGCTACCGATTTTCAAAGTTAGCTGAACCGCTAACCAGCTAACGAGAAAGTTAGCTTCACTAATTAGCTGTTAGCGGAACTGAGAGAGCTCTGAAGAACACCGATTATTGTAATAGTGATAGAAAAGTGTTCTTAACCAGGGAACTGCAAGAACGTCTAGAATTCGGTGAATCACAGCTCCAACCTTTGGAATCAGTGAAAAACTTGGGCGTTGTATTCGACAAAAATCTGAACTTTAAGAATCATATAAATAGTGTCGTGAAGAGTTGTCACCTTTATATTCGTAACCTTTATGCTATAAGGAAGTTCTTGAGCAAGGAATCTCTTTTGACCCTCATTCATTCATTTGTTATATCTAAAAATTGATTACTGTAATTCATTGTTCATTGGTCTACCAAATGTTACTTTGAAGAAACTCCAGTCTGTTCTCAATAGGTGTGCTAGACTAATATTTTCACTTCCACCCAGAACACCCACCACATATTATCTAATAGATCTACACTGGCTTCCCATCAAGGCCAGAATAGAGTTTAAAATATGCTTACTGACATTTAAGGTGCCGAGGTTTGGTGAGCCTAAGTATTTGTTGGATCTTCTATTTCCAACACACAATGAGTCAAATGTGAATTTGCGTAGTGGTGATTACCCATATCGCCTTTATGAGCCCAGAGCCATTGGGGAACGTGCTTTTGCTGCTAGATCCTTTTCTTATGTTGCCCCACATCTATTCAATCGACTTCCAGTGTCACTTAAGCAGTTGAATTGTGTTGACGCTTTTAAGAAACAACTGAAGTCGCACATATTTCTGAGGGCTTATGATACTGGGGAGCATAGAGTTACTGATGACTATAAGCTTTAACCCTCCTGGCCCGGGCAGGCTCTCCAAAGGACGGAGCTCGTATCCGGGCGATCTGGCCGAATATCAACAAAAGTAAACTAAGGTTAATCTCGCTTAATACATTACCTACATTAATCAAACATATATAGAAATGAGCGCCTTACCTTGCTGCGTAGAATGGCGTTGAGTAGAGCTCTCTAGCTCAACTGGTTCCAGAGTGATGGTGATGGAAGTGGAGGTAACTTTTGCCGCGTATTTACCTCGGCGCGTCCGAACACTCAACCGCGGCCCCGGCTACGACGCCCAGTTGCACTCGTCGCTCTACCCGCAATTATGCCGGGAAGCGATTTGATAGTGTTTTATTGGTTATTCTGTAATTTATTATAGTTATTATGTTATACTTAATTTTATTATTATTATACTGTCACTTTGACTGGCCTAGGCTTATTGAGTGTCATTTTCACTTATTTATTGTTAGAAATATATATTTTAGTGTCACTTTCACTTGTTCATATTGTTATTGAAGGTACTTATTATTACTTATGTGTCCTTTTCACTTATACTTAGTTATATTATTATTCTTAGCCTACATTTGAGTGTCACTTTCACTGTTGTCACTTCCACTTCAAAAGTTTGTTAGAGTGTGGAAGTCGTTGAAGCAGGTGCCAGCACACAGTCCAACTTGACACTCGAGGCATTCCCAAGTGGTTTTTGTGGGTTTGCGGGGTCTGTGAGTTGTGTGGCTGCACAAATGGCACCTCTTCTGACTCCTAACGTTTCTACCTGGTGCTTTGAAAGGAAGGGCGTTGAGCTGGTGCTTCCTGAAAAATTCAGCACACCCCGTTCTGTCCAGCTGGCCTGGTCCTTGTAGTGGCCTCCCTGGTGTAGCCGCATGTTTAGCCAGGAGCTCAAGTAGCACCTGCTTGTGGAACTTCCGCAGGGACTTGTACTTCTTGGCTCCTGGAGTCCTCAGACGGTAGATGTTGTAGGCATTGAGGACCGACATATCTACCGTATGCAGGATAAACTTCTTGTACCACCTGCACGATGTTCGCAGGCAGTCGATGAAGCCCATCTGCATGTCGGACTTGTCAACGAGGCGCATGTTGAGGTTATAATCCAGGACAGCAGCTGGTTTTTGGACGGGGTTCTTGGTTCTTCGGTCCACCTTCCCTGTGGCGACCATCTGGGCCTTGTGGCATGTGGTGAGGAGGTTGACCTTGCGCTGGTCATGCCAGTGGATGGAGAGGATGGGGCCACTCTTCTTGTGGAAGATGTCCGCCTTCTTCGTCTTGGTTGGGTAGCCTGGCATGCCCTTCCTCTTGCCCTTGACTGTGCCGACAGTTCCGGTCTTGCGGTCATGGAGGTACTTGGTCAGAGAGGCGACGTGTAATAATTATCTGTGTAGAGGATGTGGTTTTTATTGAAGTGCCTCTCCATCATCTTCTTCACTACAGCGCCACCAAAACCAATGAGGGGGTCAGTCTCAATTTCTCCAGCCTTGCCGCTGTAGACTATAAAGTCCAGCACATACCCCGTCAAACAGTCGCAGAGGACGAAGAGCTTGATGCCGAAGCGGTGTCTCTTGGACGGGATATACTGTCGGAAGTGCAGCCTACCACGGAACAGGACCAGAGACTCGTCGAGGCACATCTTCTGGAAAGGAATCAGGTATGTGGTGAACCGATGACGTATCATGTCATACAGCTTCCTGATCTTCCATAATGAGTCGGGAAGGTGGACTGCCATGTTGTTTGTCAGGTGGAGATAGGAGAGGATGTCGAAGTACCTGTCCCTGGACATGTATTTGCCAAATGCTGGAGTCGTTATGATGTCGCCAGTGATCCAGTAGTCGGCCAGAACGTGCTTCCTTATATGTGTCATCAGCATTGTGAGTGCTAAGAACACATATAGTTTTGCCACAGTGACAGCTCTCCATGCCACCATCTTGGCACTGGTCTTCCTCCCAAGAAAGTTGGCACAGATAGCATGGTGGTGATTTGTCTCTTTGACGAGGTATTCCATGACTTCATTGTCATAGAAGCCACAGAAAAGTTCACTGGGGGTAGCATCTGGGCCACAGGGATATGCTGGTGACACCCCGGAACCCATCTGTACCTCGTCAAAGGCAGGACAATCTGGCTCAAAATCAGCCCCATCTGTCCACACAAACAGGTCGGATGCTGATGCTCGAGGACGTGCAGGTGCAGCAGGCACACGCCCTGGACGCCCTGGCACACGCCCTTGGCCACGCGGATGCCCTGCATGCCCACGGCCAGGGGCAGCGGCGTCGGCAGACTGACCACGTCCACGACTTCGCCCTCTCGCTCGTCTTGTCGGGACTTCCTCTTCCTCTTCCTGTTCCTGTTCCTCCTCAGGCGACGTCAGGTCATCTGGGGCAATGTTGGAGTCGTCAGCATCCTCTTCAGGAGACAATTCTGGTGAAGAAGTGACCGGGCGTCGGCGGTGTGGGGTGCGGGAGGCTGCGGGAGCTTCAACAATGGGAGCCTCGGCCTCGGGAGTTGGGCTCCTTTTGCGGCGAGCCGAGGGCTTCTCCGCAGCAAATAATGCTCTGCGGTGTGTTGAGGGCTGTGGCACATCACCAATACCACTTGAAGAGGCCCTTTGGTCATCCTGAAGGAGAGATGAAGCCGAGGGCTGTGGGTGACCCACGCGGCGTCCCGGGTCAAGGCGTCGGGACAATGGAATGCGGGTGGTTGCTAGGCCAGGGTCGGTGTCATTATCACTGTCTTCAGCTTCCCTATGCTTTTCTGCGGCTGCCCTGCGTGCTTTTTTAGCTGCACTTTTCACCAACGATTGTTTGTAGAAATATTTGCCCACTTTCAAGGGCGTACGGGCAGGCAAAGGGGAAGGTCCTGGGCTAGGGCTAGGCCTAGGCTGACCTAGCAAAGATGGCGAGGGGGTAGGCCTAGGTTCTAGCACACTCGGAAGCTCAATGGCACCTTCCTGAAACACTTCCACATCAGGATCATCACTACTGTCTCCCCCCTCAAATAAATCAACATTATCGTCGTCTCCAAAGCCCACGAAATCGTCATCTTCACTTGCACTTATGAATTGTACCTTGTCCACCAAGCTTTCGCCACTGCTCTCTTCACTATCAAAAAGTTGTCGCTGTATAGCGCTATCACTCAACAAACGCTTAACTTTCTTTCGTTGAGCTTTCTTCTCGGTTGCAACAGGCGTTGAAGTTGCGAGCGGGGTAGCACTGGGGCCCGCGGGAGGTTGCAGCGAATCGGACACGTCGGAAAACATTTTTTCAGTATTACTCGCTATGGTGGCCACGTACGAACTGATAACACTAGTAGTTGAGGCTTGGTGGCTGCGGTCGCTCTTACAATGCAAATTTTGAAGCACGCTTTCAAGCACAAGGATTTTAAAATGACACCCGGGTACTGGCCCTTTTCTTTTGGTGTCCTTAGGAAATTACACCCGGGCTGGAAGGGTTAACCCTCTCACCACGGAAGGGCTCTTGAACGCCCATAAAAAAGCATATAACAGGTACCCGGAAGGGCTCTTGAACGCCCAGTGGTTGAAAGCCTGTGAGCTTCGTGTGCGAGGCGTCGGTCCGACGCATGTAAACAACAGCCGGCTGGACCGACGCCCCGCATCTCCGGCCACAAGAAGGAGAGCGTCGCTTGTTCGTGTGTGCCTGTATGTTGTTGTTAAGTATCGAAAAGTAGTGTAAAGTGGCTGTTTTGGCCATAAAGTTATCTCCAATGAAATCATCATCACAACTCAACCAGTTGACTTAGAGAGCTCTACTTATTGCCATTCTACAGGTAAATAACACAGCTACGCTTGGGGATGCGCGGGAATGCGGGAAGCAGTCTGATTAACAAATATACGGTAGCCTAGCCTAGACGTTTTTCGGCCAAAACACCCGGGTTTCGAGGAATATATATATAATACATAGCCGGGGCTGGAGGGGGTTAAAGTTGATTTTTTTTTTCTCTGACTCTTAAGAGTCTTCCCGCAGTCCGCCGGGGGAACTCTTAAGAGTCTTCCCGCAGTTCCCGGGTTAAAGAGCGGCGCTCGACTTAAGTCGTGCACCAATTTGCAGCAAGTTAGGAGCATTATTAAGGCTTTTAAAGGGTTAAATCGAGTGCAAATGGCCGGGAGAGCAGCAGGCCACACGTCCGACACCCAGGGCTTACCGCCACCCACTGACTCACGCTCCCTCTGTTCTCGAGAGGCCGGCAGTGTTACCAGTAGTGAGCGTAGTGGGGAAAAATATGCCGCTATACGCTAAACTCCCATGTTGGTGGCACCACTGCATGAGAACCACGAGTGCTACGTAGCTCGTTCTGGTCTCATTTTCAAGCTTTTAGCGCCTAGTTTTTTGCTGAATACATTTCTTTTCATGCAGATACTTGATTGATCATTCAGGAGGGCCTGAATATGCCCAAAATAGCCCAAAACACCCCGCTAGACAAGGGTTAATATAAAAATGGAGAAAATTTAGGAAAGGGGTAACCCACTGAGGGAGGCGTCAGCCGTACCCAGTGTCAATAAAAAAAATTAAAAGCGGTGTATTGTAAAACTAAACAATGAATAAGAATACAAAAATTAAAAATATAAAAAGGGAGACAATGGATTGTAATCAAAACTACTAAAGCTTGTCCACTATACCAACATCTTTGCAGAATGCAAAAATTTTGTCCGCTGAAAAGGAACAGCCCTCAGCCAAGATTGCTCTCAGGCTGAGCAGTCTGCGGATATTTCCAAAGTACCTATCCCTTTGACGTTGAAAAGAAGGGCATTCTATCAGGATATGTTTAACTGTGAAGAGAACAGCACAATCTGTACACTCCGGCTGGTTTGTCTTTTCCATGAGATAACCATGAGTGAGTCTAGTGTGGCCAATGCGGAGGCGAGCAAGAGCAGTTTCCTCCCTACGAACTGAGGAACAAGCTTCGTGCCAAGGTTCTACAGATGGTTTGATCTCTTTGAGCTTATCAAGGACATTGTCAGACCACCCAGCCTGCCATTTAAACAACACAGCAGACTTAATGAGAGGCAAACAATCACTGTAGGGCAACAGAAGGTCATCATCAAAGACATCTGCATGCTTAGCTGCAGAATCTGCAGCCTCATTACCATGGATTCCCACATGCGCTGGTGTCCAACAGAAAGAGACCAGTTTATGTCGAGATGCAAGTGTGACCAGCCATTTCATTATCTCTGTAAGTATCGGGCTCCCACGGAATTCCCCTTGAAGGGCATCGAGAGAGCTTCTAGAATCCGAGCAAATCACGAAGGAGCTCCCCTCAAGGTTCCCAACCATCTTGAGTGCCCGTAGGATAGCGTAAATCTACACTCTTAGAACTATCTGTGTACACCTTCGTTTCCTCTGCATGCTTGCTAGCATGCTGAAAAAACAAAGACCTGAAGACCGGCGCAGGTGTTTCGCCCTTCACAATATTGTTGAGTTCTCTGCATGAATCACGCGGGGGAATGCTCCAAGGAGCTGGAGTCTCCGCAAAATCCCAGACGGCGATCCCCTCAGGCAGAACTTCACCAATGAGGTTAGCTGCAACCAAACCAAAGGGTTTCCATGCTGAGCGGTCGTGAAAAAGATCCTCAGCTGAGAAGAGTATGCGGCAGATAGGATGGTTAGGATGTTGCTTGCACTTTAGATAGTGTTTCATGAGGAGGTACTGCCTGCGGAACTTCAAAGTTAAGACCCCAGCTTCCACACATAGACTGCCTGTCCAAGACGACTTGAAGGCACCAATGCTAAGGCGAATGCCAAGATGAAGTACTGGATCAAGCATCTGAAGTACCTTTGGTTTGGCCAGGCCATAAGCTTGACAAGCAAAATCAAGCTTCGACTGGATGAAAGCTGTGTAGAGTTGTAGTAGCACCTTTCTATCAGCACCCCAAGACGTATGAGCCAAACGCTTGACGACATTCATTGAGCGATAGCATCGGGCCTTTAGATCTTTTATGTGCGGTAACCATGACAAACGACTATCCAAAATAACACCTGGGAACCATCATGTGGTGATGGGCTGGTCTATCAGAGTGAGAGCTGAGCGATCTCTGCCATACCCATAGCTTACTCTGACTGTTCCTTTTACTTATTTATCTTCTAGATCTCAAGTGACGGTGTCTTTTCCGTGGATTGACCTCCCTACTGCCAAGATTGGGAGCCAAAGCGTCACATTTTTCCCTTGCCCCTCAACTTTCCCTTCATAATTGCTGAGTGGCACAGGGCCTTGGGTGGGGCTTTGGTTTCCCGGGCGTTTCCGCACCCTCCTCAGCTCCCTGCCTTGGAGTGGCTTCGGTCACCCAGGCTTTGTTAGTGGTAAGCAGGGAGGGTTTTGTGGGGGCGCTCGTTTATGGCCTTGCTCGAGACCTTGGGGCTGTTCGGCCAGACAGCCTGGGGAACAACAACAACACCTAGGAACCGAACTTCATCCTTGAACTGAATGGGTTCACCATTAAGACGTAAAGTCCCCCTATCTGGGCAGATACGCTCTCTGTGCCTACAAAAGTGGACTGCAAAGGTTTTATGAGTGGAAAATTGAAAACCATTTGACTTTGTCCAGCTCTCAATCCCATTTATTGCCGTCTGAAGTTTGCGTGTTATATGAGCCATCTTCCTCCCCATGTAAAATATGCTGAGGTCATCAGCATAAAGGGTGAAATATACATCTTCAGGGAGGTAGCGCTTCACATCATCAATACCTATAAGGAAGAGGAAAACACTAAGACAACAGCCCTGGGGGAGTCCCTCCTCCTGTACCTTCAGCTGAGAACGGACATCGTGCAGTTGAACCTGGAACGTCCTATCCAATAGAAAGTTTTTAATGAAGTACATGATATTGCCTCGAAACCCCAGTTGTAAGAGTCTCGTGAGAATACCATGACGCCAGATAGTGTCGTAGGCCTTTGCAAGGTCAAAGAACACCGCTGTCAAATGGAGCTTCTTTTCAAAGCTCACTCGAATATGGTGATCTAAATATAAAATAGGGTCTAAACAAGATCTGTGTTTCCGGAAAGCACACTGGAACGGGGAGAGATGATCATCCAGCAAGAAGATTAACCTGGAATTCACCATCCTCTCGACCAACTTGCAGAGGGAACTGGTTAACGCAATAGGTCTGTAATTCCGGGGGTTAGTATGATCCTTTCCCGGCTTAGGAAACCCAAGGACAATTGGAAGACATGGGTAGTCCATATGACATTATAAATGGACAGTAGGAAGGATAAGGACTTGGGATGTAAACGTCGTACCATTTCATAATGGATGCCATCATCGCCCGGTGCTGTATTCTTAGCCTGGGCAACAGCTACCAACAGGTCCTGCATAGTGAAGTCGTTGTTATAATCATAGCATTCATTGTCGTCAAAAGTAAGATGCTTCCCTTCTTCCCGTTCCTTATACCGCTGAAATTCAGCAGAGTAATGGTCAGCCTTTGAAACAGACTCAAAAGTATCTGCCAGAATGAGCATATAGATAGATAGATAGATATATATGAAGCCCTCCGAATCATAAGGGGACCAACCACCAATTTCTTACTTCTGAGAAAATCAAGGTCAAAGTTTGGCAGTTCAAAATATGTGTAACTCTTTAACCCGATAAGGTGCCCTCTTCATATTTTTACTGAAGGTAGCTGAAACACTACTCTTTCATCCCAGCATGTAAAAATAGGGGGTTCCACGTCTATATTTTTAGTAAAAACACCCAAACCAAAATTATCCCCTTTTTTGAATGGCCAAAATGGCCAAAATCTAACATTACCAGCACTTTGATCACAAGTTTTTTCTTTTAAAGATAATAATGCACTGATATTGGGTAGTGTACGTAATTGTCCATCATTCCCACCCACAAGCCTCCAATTTCCATACTCCAGGTAAGGCAGGTAAGTAGTTAATAATTAACAGGTAAGTACAAGGGTATGGGTAAGTGAACGTACTTTTACGTACGGGAGAGTGAGAGTATGGAGGGATTAACTGAGTGTCGTTTGGACCCCTTGTGTCATGTTATATTTTTCCCAGGATATTGGTGAGTGTTCCCGAAAGGCGAAAAAGTTACCTTAACGTCCAGGACTCTCACTCATACAGTTTTTGTCTTAAGGGTACCAAACGACTACCAGTGTGTAGGGGAGAAGTTGGGCTATGGCACCACGTGCTTGGCTTGGAAATTCAAAAAATTTCGGTTGGTCCCCTTATGATTCGGAGGGCTTCATATATATATATATATATACAGTATATATATATATATATATATATATATATATATATATATATATATATATATATATATATATATATATATATATGCTGTATATATGCTAGCCGAGAAGCAAGAGAGAGTCGAAAGATGGAGGGAGTACTTCAACGAATTGCTAAATGTAAGGAATGAAGCGCCAGCAAACATAGTTGGATGGGGTATGGGAGGGAGAAGAAGAGAAGTAGTGGAGGAGGAAGTGGGGATCAGGAGATCAGAAGTGTGTGAAGTTGGGGAAAGCACCAGGAATAGATGGAGTGTGTGGGGAAATGCTGAGGTATGGTGGTGAGATAGTGATCGAATGGGTATGGAAAATGTGCAAACTAGAAGGGGAGTGCACCTGATGACTGGAAGACAGGCATAATAGTCCCCCTATATAAGGGTACATACATACATACATACATACATAACATTTTAAGACTGAGTGTTCCACACATAAGTGCAGTTTCAGTCTCTTGTCCCAATGGCGGCGCTCCAGGCAACCCTGTTAAGGGCTGCTTCACTTGTCAAGTTCTTGGATTTGAGATCGGCGCGTATAGTCCGATCCCAGGTCTTCCTCGGTCCACCCCTTGGTGCAGCTCCCTCCACAATCACAGACCTGCATTTTGTCACCCAATTTTGTTCATCCATTCTCTCCACATGTCCATACCATCCCAGTCTACTTGTACGCATCACCTCGCTAATACTCTTTATACCTAAACGTCTCCTCAGCTCAACATTTGTTATTCTATCCTGTAGCCTGGCCCCACACATCCATCTCACCATTCTCATCTCATTACGCTCCATTCTGTTGACATCCTCTACTTTAACGGCCCATGTTTCTGAGGCATACGTCATTGCACTTCTAACACATGAGGCATACACCTTTCCCTTCAGGGGAGAGGCATTCTTTTCATGGTCAGGATTGGCATCAATTCTCTGAACTTCCCCCAGCCACACCTAATTCTAGCAACAGTGGCAGCCTCGGCCCCACCACCGGCAGAGATGGTATCTCCTAGGTAACAAAACTTGTTCACCAGCTCCAAAGACTCATTTCCAATCCCTTTCCACACACTGCACATGGGTATGCACCGCTCTTTTCCACATTGCCTCGTCTCAAACTACAATGCATAACCTTGGTTTTGTTAATATTGACTCTTAAACCCTTGCTCGCCATGCCCTCTCTCCACTTTCTGAATTTGGCCTCAGCATCCTGCATACTGTCAGCTATTAGGACTAAATCGTCTGCATAAAACAGTTCCAACGGGAGTCCGCCTCTAAAAACTCTAGACAGCGCCTCCAAGACCATAATAAAGAGGAGGGGGCTGAACCCTGAGACTCCAACACGGACTGCGAATTCATCACTCAGTACACCTTTCACCCTCACCGAACTTCGCGAATCCTCATACATCTTCATTATCACACGCACCAGCCACTCTTCCACACCAAGTTTCCTCATAGCCCACTGTACAACATCTCTAGGTACCCTATCAAAGGCCTTCTCCAGGTCCACAAACACAAAGTAAAGATCCCTGCCTTTTAGTAGGTATCTTTCCTGTATCTGCCTGACTATGAAGATAGCATCGGTTGTACCACGTCCTGGCATAAAACCAAACTGCATATCATCAATAGAGATGCTTTGCCTGATCAAACCCTCAAGGACTCTCTCACAGACCTTCATGATTTGGTCAAGCATTTTCAGGCCCCTATAATTTCCTCTATCTAGCGCATCCCCTTTTCCTTTGTATATATTTACTATTACACTTTTGAGCCAATCCTCTGGGATTTTCTCATCTTTAATAATGGTGTTTATCAACTCAGTGACTAAGTTTACACCAATCTCCCCTGAGGCTTTTATCATCTCAGCGACAATGTCGGAGCAACCTGGAGCTTTACCGTCCTTCATTTTATTGATTGCGTCGCTCGCTACAGCTGGTGCTATCAAAGGAGGGGGCCCAGATATTAGGCCCCCCTGGAGTGTGTAGTAACCACCGAGGAATATGTCTTCTAAGCGTAGTAGGGAAGGTGTACAGTAGGGTAGTGATTGAGAGAGTGAGAGCGAGAAGGGAGATGATGATGATAAAGATTTTATTCTAGCCTACTGAGCCAGAGGCCATTTATAAGGCTAGGAGACCAAGTATGGGAAGCGGAGATGCATGGGTAGGTCAGTTATAAGTCATGGAATACATGTATGGCTTGAAGATAGGAACGGAGCGGTGCAAAGGTAAAGGTAGGGGAGTCACAAAGCAATTCGGGAAGGGAACGGTTCTGGAGATAACGCAAACGTTCATACCTAAAGTTACGGCATTCGCACAATATATGGGGAATTGTAAGAACTGTCCACCTCCCTATTGCCAGCAATGTCATTGCTGGCAATAGGGAGGTGGAGATCTAGGTAGAGACATTAGGTAACCATGTGTTAGCCTAGTATGTCCAAGACGAAGCCTGGTAAGCACAACCTGGTCAATACGAGCAGAAGAGGGAGGAGTCGTCCAGGGAAATATGTCGTCTTTGAAAGAACGGAGACGTATAGTGGTAGGAAGACTCTTCCACTCCATACACCACTTATCACGGACTTTAGACTTAAGTACCGGAAAGACGTCAGGTAGGCGCATGAGAGAGACGCTAGGAGTGCCCCGCCTAGCTCTCTTGGCCAGAGTATCCGCTCTTTCGTTCCCACTAAGACCGACGTGGGCAGGGACCCAGCAGAACGTGATGGTACGGCCCAGGAGCAGGATATGAAGCAAGCTGGCAATGTGCCTAGCAAGGGGGTCACATGGTGCATAGCATTGTAGTGCCTGCAAGGCACTTAACCCGGGAACTGCAGGAAGACTCTTAAGAGTTCCCCCGGCGGACTGCGGGAAGACTCTTAACCTGACAAGCGCGAAATAGACCTAGGGGCTAGGGTAGTTATTTGTGCATTTCTAGCCTTGGATTCTGACAGAATTCGTTATATTTACAATATAGAGCATTATTTGTTTTCGGTATGCTTTTATTTTACATATATGATGTATATATGAACCTTCAAGAGTGCTAAAATAAGTGGGAAAAGCATTTGGGTGGTGAAAAACGAAGATATTGGCCACCCGGTCATAATCTCAGGCGAGAGAGAGCCACAGGCAACCCTCCTCTCTCGCTGTCTGTGAGGTAACTGAGACGAGCGGGGCGGTGTGGGCCGGTGTCTGGGTGTTGCATAACGATCTTTTCTGCAACCCACTTGTGCTACATTATCGCGGGAGAGAAAAATAACCGATAAATGATGATAATAAGAGGAAAAATAGGTGATAATTGAGGAGGGGAGGGAGGGGGGAATAAGGTGGGGAAGGAGGGGAGGGGGGTGGGTGAGATTTACATGGATGAGTACTGGAGGGGAATTATCTCACCTAGAGACAAATTCCTTTGTTTTGATAGGCCCCTTTTTTTTATGGAAGGCCTTTTTTATGGTCTTGCTTCCGTGAGGCCTATCGCGTTCCCTATAGGAAGCCTTCCGTGAGGCCTATCGCGCTTGCCGGGTTAAGAGTCAGAAAAAAAAAAATCAACTTTAATTAACCCCTCCAACCCGGATGGGCTCTTGAACGCCCATAACAACCTCGGCCCGCGCAACCCGGAAGGGCTCTTGAACGCCCATTGCTTGCATGCGTGCTTTCGAATGCCGCGCGTACATTTTCGGTATCGTGGGACGGTAGGTGGCGCCACCAGGCGTAAACTCCGCCACAGCAACAGTATCTACCCCGACGCCATCATGGACAGTACGCCAAATAGTGATTCCGCTGTGTCCGATACCGTGCTTCCTACGACGCCCTTGCTTGTTCGTCGCGCCTTACCCCGACGCCATCGCCTAAATGTGTTATCTCCCGGAGGTATTGAGACGACATTGAGACTTTATGAGCGAGCTGATGCCAAGCATAATGTTGATGATGAAGTCAGTGACGACTCCAGTAATTATAAGTCGAGTGATTATGGCCATGAGAGTGATAAAGAAGAGCAATTCCTGGGATTTGCGAGAGAACATGACAGTGATGAGAGTGATGAAGGTGATGTACCAGTTGTTGAGGAAGCTGGTTTACCTAAAGACAGTGAACTTGAGAGAGTGAGCGAGTGGGAGAGTTCAAGGTCACTCACCAAATTTCGCTTAAGTGACACGACGCCAAGCCCTTCCCCAGGTAAATCGCCTTTCAAGCTACATTTGTATAAGCAGAAAATACTTGAGAAGGCGGCCGCGGCAGCTAGGGAACAAGCAAAACTACTTGGTGAGGATGAGGCTGTGAGTGAGGGTCAGCGTGGTGACCCTTCTCGTCCGCCATTGTCTCCCTTATCTACCCACGCCACCCAAGATGACCCGGATGCCCCGCATTCTTCCCCACCACCCCCACCATTGCCAAGGGTTGAGGACCCCACACTTTCGGCCTATTTGCCTCCTAGGTCCCCCGACAGGAGACATACTGCTGCCGAAAAGGGGAAAGGTAGGAAATATACCAAGAAAATTAAGAAAAGTAAGAGAGTTTTGTTCGAGGCTCCCGCGGCGTCCACCCCGGCCGGCCCCAGCCATACATCCCCGCAACTTTCCCCACGGTCCTCCCCACCTCTCCCGCCTTCAAAATGTCTTCCTGAAGAAGTCTTTGAGCTCGCATCACCAATACCTGGGCCTAGTGACAGTGAAACATTGCTTTCTGTCACTCGTCGCAGGCCAAGGAGCCCGGGACCTCGGGGGGACACAGCCTCACCTGCCACTCCTTCCCCACCTCGCCCACCCGCACGCCGCCCACGCATCACTGGTTCCCCGCCAGATTATGTGGGGGCCACTGATGATGAAGGGCACCTCTCTCAAGACTCTGGCCATGATTACATAGGTCCACCGTCAGGGCAAGATGACCACTCTGACGATGACTATATGGACATCGACGACCCTCGACCCATCCGCTTGGCCCGGCGTCGTGCTGCCCGTCGTGCTGCCCACCGCCCTGGCCGCCGCCCTCGCCGCCCTAGGGCGCGCGCCTCCCGAGTTGGCCGTGGGCGTGCTGGGCCACCAGCTGGAGCTCCTCGTCAGCGTAGACAAGACCCATTCTACGTTTTTCAGTGGCAAGACGTAGTTGATGAGGATGCATACAACCCTGATGTGCCAGCTTTTGATGAGGTACTGGAGGGTTCAGGCGTTACCCCCAATTTTCCTGCAGGCCCCAATGCTCCACCACACGAACTGTTTGAGGCCTTCTTTGATGAGGAGGTGGTAGGCTATGTTGTCAAAGAGACAAATAAGCAGCACCAATTCCAGGTCCACTTTTTGGGAAAGGTGACCAAGGGCCACATGAGGCAGTGGACCCCAGTGACTCATAAAGAGTTTATGGTGTTCCTGGCACTCACCATGCTAATGCCTCATGTCAAGAAGCATAGGTTGCCTGACTATTGGATCACCAATGATCTGATATCCACCCCTGCCTTCGGGAAATATATGTCTCGCGACCGGTACCTTGATATCCTCGCAGCGCTCCATCTTGTCACCAACCTTGACGTCCACCTCCCAGACAAGCTGTGGAAGATTAGGACGTTGTATGAGATGATGCGAGAACGCTTCACCTCCTACTTCAAGCCCTTCCGCAAGGTCGTCATTGACGAGTCTCTTGTGCTGTTCCGGGGAAAACTCAGCTTCCGGCAGTACATCCCCTCAAAAAGACATCGCTTTGGCATAAAATTCTTTGTGCTGTGCGACTGCCAAACTGGCTATGTCCTGGACTTCCTGGTCTACAGCGGGAAGGAAGGGGACTTGCTTGTGGACCCCCTCATTGGCTTTGGCGGAGCAGTGGTGCAAGCCATGATGGACCGCTACTTTCATAAGAATCACGTCCTCTACACGGACAATTATTACACGTCCCCCACTCTCTCACAGTACCTGCATGAGCGCAAGACGGGGACTGTAGGCACAGTACGAGGGAAAAGGAAGGGCATGCCACCTTTCCCTCCAAAGACCAAAAAAGGTGATGTGTTCAAGAAGAAGTCGGGGCCCATTCTGGCTATCCACTGGCACGACCAGCGGAAGGTCAACCTCCTGACCACCATCCACAAGGGGGAAATGGTGGAGACTGGCAAGGTGGATCGCCGCACCCAGGCCAGGGTGACCAAGCCCGATGCTGTCCTGGACTACAACATCAACATGAGGCTGGTGGACAAGTCCGACATGCAGATAGGCTTCATTGACTGCCTGCGTACCTCGTGCAGATGGTACAAAAAGTTCTTTCTGCATATGGTGGACATGTCAGTTCTGAATGCCTACAACATATACAAGCTTCGGAATGTGAACACACCCATGAAGTTCAATAGCCTGCGGAGGTTCCAAAAGCAGGTGTTGACGGAGCTCCTGGAGAAGTATGCTATGCCACAGAGGGCAGTGGCACATCCTGGGCCGGCCGTTATTGACCGCTTGCAGTCTGCTCAATACTTGATTAGGCACAGGCTTGGTTCCCTGCCTCAGAATGAATCCGGAAGAACACAGCAGAAGCGGTGCCATGTCTGCTACAACAGCAGGGTGAAGCCGAGGTCAGGTAAAAAGTCAACCCTGGAGTGTGTGGAGTGCAAGGTGGCACTCTGTGCTGTAGATTGCTTCTTTGATTACCACTCCAAGCTGGAGTTCTAATAATCATACTGAAATTGCCAAATAAAATGACAATATGTACACTATAATTATATATAGGCAAAAAGTGGAAGAAAACCAATGTATTGTAATACAAAAGTCATGTATTATGAGAACATTGATACAAATACAATTACACCATAATAATATGTGAAAGTGACACATATGTATATACCAAGTGACATTCATATGATTAGAACCTATAGAAATATATAAATCAGTGAAAAAAGACACAATAAATTGTATATAAAACGTTTACAAATCATATAACTAAGTGAAAGTGACCTATATACTTTTGACCTAATATTTGATGGCCAAAGTATAATAAACACCTGTGATAACGAATAATCAGTGCCTAATACAACAATAACCTACCTCAATTACTAATAAAATGTACGGTATCGAGTGAAAATGAGCATTATCAGTGACAGTGACACTCTCTAAAGCATATTTGTCAAAGTGAAAGTGACACAAGACCTAATATTTGATGGCCAAAGTATAATAAACACCTGTGATAACGAATAATCAGTGCCTAATACAACAATAACCTACCTCAATTACTAATAAAATGTACGGTATCGAGTGAAAATGAGCATTATCAGTGACAGTGACACTCTCTAAAGCATATTTGTCAAAGTGAAAGTGACACAAGACCTAATATTTGATGGCCAAAGTATAATAAACACCTGTGATAACGAATAATCAGTGCCTAATACAAAAATAACCTACCTCAATTACTAATAAAATGTACGGTATCGAGTGAAAATGAGCATTATCAGTGACAGTGACACTCTAAAGCATATTTGTCAAAGTGAAAGTGACACAAGACCTAATATTTGATGGCCAAAGTATAATAAACACCTGTGATAACGAATAATCAGTGCCTAATACAACAATAAGCTACCTCAATTACTAATAAAATGTACGGTATCGAGTGAAAATTAGCAATATCAGTGACAGTGATACCCTAATAAACATATTTTATATAATTGGCCTCAAAATAACTAGAAAATATCAAATAAACATCACATTCTCAATAACAAACACTAAAATCGTCTAAGGGAAATAAATACTTTGGCGCGGCGAGCGGCTAGGTGCGTCGTAGCCATGGCCGGGGCGACGCGTCCGAACGCGGGAAGAATTTGCCGCCGAAAAGCACTCGTCTTCCCGCGCTCACCATTATGCAACCAGAGGGGCTAGAGACCTCTACTCAACGCCATTCGACAGAGGAAGGTTTGTGGAACATTATTCTTTTTTATTCACAACATTACATGACATATTCATTGACTTACAGAGTAGTTAACATAGGCCAAAGATCGTCAAAACACCCGGTACCGGAGCACAGTCGTAAGCTATAGCCCCCGGGGCTGGAGGGTTAAACATCGAAAAAACAAAAACAAATTTTTGCCCATGGGCCATGCAAAATATCATTCCTCTACCTCCCCTCCTTCCCCACTTTCCTCCCCTCCTTCAGTTATCACCTATTTTCCCTGTTATTCCCTTATTCTGAGGTATATTTTCGTGCTAACATTAGCGAGTTGCAAGCAGGGCACTGTCATCACTGTTAGCAAGCGAGTGCAAGAGAGAGAGAGAGAGTATCGATCGACTGTGTCTCAGTGGCCTTGGGGGAAATTGGCGGGAAAGCAGGCTGCCTCACCCATACATTATATAACTCGCGGCCTGTATCTCCGATTTTGACCATCCAAACGCTGTTTTCACTCGTTTTATTGTTGTTTCAGGTTAATACCTTTATAATCAACCCTGGCGCGTATGGATAAGTATTAATGCTATATATGGTAAAATGAATATTTTAGTGATGGAAACAGCTCAAATACGTCAGCACAGGCAGAGGTGTCTAATTACCCCCATGCGCACTTCTTAGGTTAAGGAGTCACTGCATATGACAATGTGAGGAACGTTGCACGGGAGATCACCTATCAAGCCCAATGCACCCTGTATAGCTAATAATTCAGCGGTGAACACCGAGGAAAACGGATGGAGCGTGCTCTGATGTGATCCATATTCAGACACTGCTGCACAACCCACTAAGCCATCTTCCTTGGAACCATCGGTATAAATGAAAACAGCCGGACGGTGACAGAGCAGGTGGTTCAGGGCCAGAGTGCGCAAAACAAACGCGTCAGTGGACTTGCCGGACAAAGTCAGGTGAAAGCAAAAGACGGGACGTCGAATGCACCACGGCACACTCAGGCACAGAAGCCCGAGGGAATGGTACGCTGTGAGTGGAAAATAGGTTCATGGCTACAAGGGGAAATGATGGTGACATATTGTCCAGTGGGCCGACCGCGAAACATCGATCAGTAGGTGGCGACGCCGATAAGCGAACGGCAGAGGTCATCGTAACCAATATGCGATGATGATGGAGAGGCAGCTCACCAGCTTCCGCCAGCAGACTACTAATCCGGGAAGATCGAAAAGCCCCAGAGCTCAATCGAATCCCTAAATGGTGGACAGAGTTGAGCTGCTGCAAAATAGCGGGGGAAGCATTACCATATATTGGACAGCCATAGTCCAGTACCGATAGGACTATGGCTTTATAAAGCATAAGTAAGGTGGGTCTATCTGCCCCCCAATGGACCCGAGCAACAGCCTTAACGACGTTCATGCGCTGGAGACAGCCGCTTTAACTCCATTGATGTGATCAATCCAATTGAGGTGGGTGTCAAAGGTCATACCAAGAAACTTTACAGTGTCGTAAAAGGGGATGCGGAAACCCCCCATTCTCAGATCGGTGGTATGGCCGCGCAAATGACGTTTGTCACGGCAAAATATCATGGCCTTGGTCTTCTCTAAGGAGAGCTGGAAACCCGTCTTGGATGCCCACTTGTGAATGGCACCCAAAGTGGTGTTAAGGCGACGTAATATGTGTGGTAAAGTGGGGGAGGTGTAGTAGACAGAAAAGTCGTCAACAAAAAGACTATGAGATACGCCCGCCGCAAGGCAATCAGAAATTTCATTGATCGCAATGATAAAGAGTGTCCCACTAAGAACACAGCCTTGGGGTATTCCGGATTGAAGTGGCATGCAGCACAACAGCTGTCCCCCAGTCTTGACCTGGAAAGTCCGATCCATCAAAAATGCTTGTAAGAACAATGGGAGAGGTCCCATCATGCCAGAGTCATACAAAAGTTTGAGAATCCTGTGTCTCCAAGTCATGTCATATGCCATCGCTATATCAAAAAATATGGCCACAGTAGGATGGCGGTTTACAAAACCTGCCCGAACCTGGTGTTCGAGATGGGTCAGGGAATGTAGAGGAGATCTACCGGGGCGCGATCCATTTTGGTATGGTGACAGAAGGCCATTCGTTTCAGCATACTGTAGTGCATTAATCTGGGATTTATAATTTTCTCCATTAACTTGCACAGGCAGGACGTGAGGACAATGGGTCTGTAATTAACAGGAGATGTTGGGTCCTTTCCAGGTTTGGGGACCGGGACCGTGTAAGCGTGGCGCCAAATCGGAGGGGCGTAATTTACACTCCCAAACTAATTGTATAAATGGAGGAGAAATTGTAGAGCATCCTCATGGAGATGTCTGACAATCGCATACGGAACACCATCGGGGCCAGGAGTAGTATCTGAACATGATTGTAAGGCGTGCAAGAGTTCAGACATAGTGAAAGGCTCATTGTATGTAAAGGCCCGACCCCCATCAAACAGAAGGGACTGCGATTCGGTGTTGCGTTTGTGTCGAAGGAACTCGTCTGTGTGGGACTCATCGGAACTAACCTTAGCGAAATGGGAGGCAAGGCAATTGGCAATGTCACAATGATCCAATATAGGTTCCCCCGTAACAGCACTTGTGAGGGATGACAATGAAGGGCGAGCATTCAGACCGTTTATTTTTCGGAATTTCTCCCATATTTGCGTAGTAGAAGTGCGGTGAGTGAAGCTAGATATATATAGGCTCTCCATGAGGTCAGTTTGCTCTGCCTGCTCGCTCGCTTAGTCAGTGCAGAGACTCTGTGGTGAAAAGACTTCAACGACGAGAGGTGCAGAGCATCACGGACGAGAGTAGGAATCAGTGTCGGGTTATCAGAATGCGGGATGAGCAATCGGGTCTCCACAAAGCGTGCGCGAAGCTGATGGAGGGTCCTTTCAAGGCGGTGTTTAAAGGTAACCAAGGCACTCAAAGCAAGTGACCACCACGGAACCTGACGCACCCGGGTTCGAGAAGACGTTTTAGGGATGGATGTGGAGGCCACTGAGTGGAGAAAATCCATGAAATAAGTGAAGTTAATGTCTGGGGGCTCATCACTACGAAAGTCACCGATGCTGCTGGACAACGACTGAAAGGCATCCCAGTCGGCTTGGGAGATGTTATACTGCAGTAGTTGAATGGAGGGAGTCGGTGCTGTGCGCTAGAGAAGAACAGGGAAGTGGTCACTGGAAAAACGTTCGTTAAGGACCGCCCATTCGAAATACGGAGCCACAGAATCGCTAGCCAGAGACAAATCTACAGCAGAGTAAGTGTCATGTGTGGAGCAACGGTAAGTATGGGCCATCTGGTTCAGGCAGCATAGCTCAGTCGTTAAGATCAACTGCTCAATGTGGGTACCTAAAATGTCAGACCGGGGTCCGCCCCATAAAGGGGAGTGGGCATTGAAGTCCCCTAATAAGAGGTATGGTTGGGTGAATTGACGAACGAGGGATGTTAAGTCATGTGGGGAATAGTGGCAGGATGGTTGGGGTGACAGGTCAGTTGAACCAGTGCTAACTCAACCAGTGACCATTTTAACCAGTAGGTTAGGTTAGGTTAGGTTAGTTTCTTACCGTTTCTTACAGTTTCTTACAGTAGATCCTCTGGAAAAAGGCAAACTAGGCCTGTGTATCCAGCTCAGTGCCAGTACTTGCACTACTGCGGTTGTTCACTGTGTTGGCGGCGGAGGCAGCAGACACAAATTTTTTACTATTCTGTATTTTTGCTTTATAATCAAACTTCAAATCTCGTCTTCCCCATGCTTTATCAAGATTACTTTCAAACTTCCTTATTGATTCGGAATCGACTACATACTGGGGCAGTGCGTTCCACTCATTTACCACTCTATCACAAAATTAGTTCTTTGCCTTTTCAAGCCTATTTCTTTCTTTGTAAATTTTCTTAGAGTGTCCTCTCGTTCTTGTTCCCTCCCGCATCAAGAAGATACCTTCACACACATCCTCATCATACTTTCCTGACACTATCTTAAAAATCTCTATCATATCCCCTCTCTTTCTCCTATATGCCAGTGTCGGAAGTCCCAGTGTCCTCAACCTCTGCTCATAGCCCGCGTTCTTCAACGTTGGTACTAGCTTGCTAGCTCTCTTCTGCACTTTCTTACAGTTCTTACTTACAGTAGATCCTCTGGAAAAAGGCAAACTAGGCCTGTGTATCCAGCTCAGTACCAGTACTTCCACTGCTTCTATATCCTTTACCATATATGGAGCCCACACCTGGTTCGCATATTCCAGGTGCGGCCTAACCAGCGCTGTATAGTGATTCCTGAATATTTCTTCGTCAAGTGACACAAATGTCCTCCTTATCAGCCCTACAATTCTATTGGCTTTGTTTATCTTTTCCGCTAAATGTTCTGAGAAATTTAACTTATTGTCTATCACTACTCCTATATCCTTTTCTGCATTCACTTCCTCCATCGCTTCATACATACTGTATCCTACCTTGTCTATCTTGCTAGTCCCAATCCGCATGTACTTGCATTTTTTTGGATGAAAAGGCATTAACCAATGTTCAGACCATCCCTTCATGCCCTCCACATCTCCTTGAAGAAAACCTACATCTTCCTTACTCCTCACTCTTCTATACAGCTTAGTGTCATCCGCATACAGGTATATCTCACTTCCATTGGTTATAATTTCAGGTAAGTCGTTGATAAATATAACTAACAGTAGTGGTCCCAACACAGATCCCTGAGGTACCCCACTTGTAATTTCCCTCCACCCCGAGCCTATTCCATTCACCAGTACCCTCTGTCTCCGATCTTTCAGGAAGGCTTCTATCCATTTCACACATTTCTCCCCTATACTATAGCTTCTACCTTTCTCTATTAACCTTTTATGTGGGACCTTATCGAAGGCGTTCATAAAATCGCAATATACCACGTGTATAACATCACCATCTTCCAGAATTTGCATCCAATCATCTACCACCTTAGGTTAGGTTAGGTTAGGTTAGGTTAGGTTAGGTTAGGTTAGGTTACTGGTTAAAATGGTCACTGGTTGAGGTGGCCACTGGTTGAGTTAGCACTGGTTAAAGTGGCACTGGTTGAAGTGGCACTGGTTCAACTGACATGGAACCGATGGTTGGTTATATAAGGAGCAGATCGTTAAACGTGGCAAGTTGGGTAGAGAGATAGAGATGGCAATTGATTGGAAAGGGACTGGGTCTAAATGGAAGACCGAGTATGCATGGTCATTACGGACCAGGATAGCTGTGCGCAAATGTCCTTCAATGGAAGGGGAACAAGAGGCAAGTTGGTATCCTTTAGGGGGAGTGATATATGGTCCTATGTGCTGCAAGCAAATACACACCGGCGTGCAGCCGTAGCAATCGCTGCAACTCACCAGTGTGCAAACGTGTTTTATATCCATTCAAGTTCCAGTGTATAATATTATGCGTCATGAATAGGTGTAACAGAAGATAGGCTAGTGCGGGCTGGAGCGGTAGGGGTCAAGGTAGAAGAGTGAGAATTAGTCTGTTGGGGAAGCACCTGCTCCTGGAGATCCAGGAGCGAACACCTAGGTTCACCAGAAGGAAGGTATGGTAAAGTGGCAACAATTTGTTCAAGCTGATCTTCCAATGTAGTAATAAAATCGGGCGTCTCGAGGAAATGCAGCAAGTGCCCCACGCAGACGCAATTTGAGTCGTGTTGGGAAAGAGGTGATGGAGGACCGCGCCGTTCGGAGATAAACGAACGCACTCTGGCAGTAATATCATGTTACGTCGAGGTCAACGAATCCTTGATGTAAGGGAGAAAACAAGACGTGCACCCACAAAGCGCACCGTGAGAGGAGACGCCATCCTGTTCAACCCGAGGCAGGCAGGCTGGGAGGGGGGGGGACGATATCCTCAACGTCCGGTAGCTCTAGCAGGTCTGTAGGTATCGCAGTGGGTGGGTGAGGATCCGTAGGCAACTGATCCTGTGTCGGTAGGGAAAGGGTTTCGTTTGACATCGGAGGGGATAGGTTACGACATTGGCCAGTCGACTTAGCAAGTTTAGATGCTGTTGATGCGGGAGGGGGGGATGTAGCAGTATCGCGCGCTCTCTTACGGCCGGAAGGCACATCGTGAAGTTGGACACGTGAATCGGATAAGCGGTAGGTAACTAGATCCGTGTCTTCTAGGTTGTGTTGGTGTCTGAAACGCTCCATCAACGCAGCCGGTGAAGGGGTCGAGCCAAGAACGTGGTCAACACACAGACAACCTGGGTCATGCGAAGAGGGTAGGGAATCAGGAGGGGCGATCCGTAGGAGGTAAACCTTTAAGGCCTTAGTCCAAGTGACAGACGGTGATGAGAGATGCTCATGAAAGAAACGCTTACCGCAGGAATTACACCCACAGGTATCGGTATGGTCAGGCAAAGACCATGGCAGCACAGGGGACGTGGAGCCGTCAAACGCCGCAACCTGCCTTTCAAGATCATCAGGCGCACCTTGGCTTCGCTGGTTCCCCAGAGTGGTGCACTTCTGAGAAGGAGTCGTAATTTTACGGGTACTGGAGAGACGAGAGATACCAGAGATTGAGGGGGCAGCTCTCGTTTGACGGGTAGTCGACTTGACAAGGGAGGACGATGCCCTCGGTGCGGGAATTGAGGAAACGGCCTTCAGTGATGTAGCTCGAGGTCGGGAGATAAGCCCAGCGCGGGGTTTGCGCTGAGGCCGTGGAGGCTGAGACTGGACAGTAGACCGAGCGGAAGAAGGATCACACTTAGAAAGCGGGGTGGGCGACGGCTCAGGCCCACTACGGGCAGCACTATGGGGATGATCTGTGGTCGAGACTTCCGCACCTAGAGCCGCAAACGCATTGTGAGTTGCGACGGGAGGTCGGGGGGAAGGTCGCGTGGCGTTGGAGGGTCTGGTGGACTGACCAACATGTGAGGATGGATTCGAAGTTGAGGACCCGGGAAGCTGTGCCCGGTTGTCGGAGGGCAATGAAGCAGGACGGGACACAGTAGCATACCTCCGCTCAGGCGTCGTTCCAGACTCACGCACTAGTAGCGCAGCAACTCTGAAAGGAATGCCCTTCGCCTCCTGCAGATGGAGCACTTCTCTGGCGAAAACATAATGAGAGCAACGCTTATCCGAGGCAACGTGTCGGTCTCCACAATTTGTACATGATGGGTCATCAGCGGAGCACGGGGAAGGGTGAGCGCCATCCCCAGTTTCTACCCCACAGCGCAGACAGTGTCCGACAGAGCGACAGTATTTAACAGGATGGCCGAATTTCCAACAGTTGACGCACTGGCGAGGACTACGAACAAAAGGTCGCACGCGCAGCGATTCGGCACCCAATTTAATGGAGTGAGGCAGTTCATGGCTATCAAAGTATAACTTAGCAATGCGAAGAGGAGGTCGATCGGGATCAGAGCCTCTCCTCGGGGATATCGTGTAAGTTTCAAGTCTACGTACTGCAGGGAGATCTAATTGCAATGCTAGACACAGACGCGGGCCAGCTTCTCTGAAGTTATCCTCCTTGATGAGGACACTATGGGGAACAACAACCGTGCCCACACATTGGTTTAGCGACACTTCGGGGTGACCCAGTAAAGAGTCACTGGGAGTGTCTAGGAGGGTTATCATGGTGGACGACTGTTTCTCAGAATGAACTTCAACAATTCGAGAGGTCTCCGAGTGATGGAACAGATCAACAGGACCCACCTCTTGCCGAAGGTAGACCTGAAGATCAATATCATCGTGTGGGCGGTTTTCAACCTTAAAGTATTTCGGCCATCGTGGGGGTTGAAACAGTGCACCGAGCACATCAGGTGCAGCATGAAATTGCCGCCTGGTGCGAGTTCGGAAGCAAGACTGTGGCAGAAATGGTTGGAGCGTCGTAATTGAGGTAGTAGCGACAGGGAGCACCGTGACTGGGTCCGAGGTAGGCTTACCCGGAGTACCAGACAGGGCGGTATTGGTCGTGGCCGGCAAGGTCGCCGGAGGAGCCGGGGCTAACACAGGAGTGGCAGCCACCGAGCCCAGAGGAGAGTCAGTTGGATTGGTCTTGGGAAGAGCAGGGTTCGTCAACGCAATGTCCGAAGCAGGGGGAAGATCCGATACACTGTCCAATGCCACGCAGGGGTCAGGATCCGCATTGTCCGGTGAGTCAGTATCCATAAGACGAAGAAGATAAATTCATCTGATCCCCACAATTAGAGGACGGGGCTACCGCCCTAGGGATCCGATCAGGTATACACCCTTCCCAATGTACCTTGAGGGCCGTCGGTCCGTCGAACTAAGACCCAGTACAAGAGTCCGGGTTTGACATAAAAGGATCCCCTCGTTCGAACACGTCAGGGATGCCAGTTCTTAAGGGTGAAGAGGCTTGCCGTCCCACATCACCCTGTTAACAATACCAAAGAGCAAGTCGGGCCAAGAACCAAGTGTCATTCGCGGTACCCCCAGAAGAGGGGGTAGAGAGAGGAAGAAGGGAAAAACGAAAAGCAAACAGGGAGAGAAACAAAAGTGCACGGCAAAATTAGTTGGAGGTGACAGGGGGAGCGGTCAAATTACCTTGGCCGACCCACCTGCCAGCCCGGAAGCCCCCATACGACGAGAACAGACCATGCGTTATGGAGGCGAGAAGGGAGAAATGGATAGATGACAAGCAGGGCGGCTTTAGGAAGGGAAGAGGATGTGAAGATCAGATTTTTACCCTGAAATGTGTTGTGGCGAAAATATCTGGATAAGCAACAGAAGCTGTATGTTGCCTTTATGGACTTGGAGAAGGCCTATGACAGAGTGGATAGAGAAGGTATGTGGAAAGTACTTAGAATATACGGAGTAGATGGCAAGTTGCTGAAAGCAGTGAAGAGCATGTATGAAGGTGCAAAGGTGGCAGTACATGTGGAGAATGAGCAGAGCGAGTTTTTTTATCTTTATGTTGGGTTGAAACAGGGGTGTGTGATGTCCCTGTGGTTGTTTACTGTATATATGGATGGAGTCATGAAAGAAATACAAGGAAGAGCAGTGGATGTTGGTGTATCGCTGATAAGGGAGGGAAATGGGTGGAAGCTACCTGTACTGCTGTCTGCTGATGATACAGTTCTGATGAGCGATAATGAATGGGAGTTGCAGGATCTGGTAAATATGTTTGGAACAGTGTGCGAAAAATGGAATCTGAAGGTAAATGCAGGGAAGAGCAAGGTTATGGTCTTTGAAAGGGGTGAAGCCACAGAGTGTGAGGTGAAGTTGAACAGTCAGGCTATGGATATTGTCAGCTCATTTATGTATCTGGGCAGTATGTTGAGTAAAGATGGGACTATGGATGAAGAAGTGCGGAAGAGGGTGCAACAGGGGAAGAGGGTTGTAGGAACGCTGAAAGCAGTAACAATAAATAGGGTGGTAAGTATGGAAGTGAAGTAGTCCTTGCATGACAGTGTGGTAATCCCGACACTGACTTACGAAAGCGAAGCATGGACGTTGGTGGAGAGACTCAGACCAAGAGTGAGAGGGGTGGAAATGAGTTACATGAGAAGTGCGTGCAGAGTTACATGGAGGGATAGACAGACGAATGAGGAAGTAAGAAGGAGGTGTGGTGTGGAAGTAGATGTGCTGGAATGTGTGAAAAGGAATACCTTGAGATGGTTCGGCCATATGGAACGTATGGGAAGCGAGAGAATGACTAAGAGGGTGTACGAGAGCGAGGTGGAAGGACAGAGAGGGAGAGGTAAACCGAAAGAGAGGTGGAAAGATGGAGTGAGGAAGTATAGGGATGAAGGCGGTGCTGGTTGGGAGGAGGGGCGTCAACTGACTGGGGACAGAGGTGCATGGGGGCGGTTCGTTCGGGGCCATCTCTTCGGGGATCACGGCGTCAGGCAATATACTGTATGTGTACGTATATATATATATATATATATATATATATATATATATATATATATATATATATATATATATATATACGGTATATATATATATATATGTATATATATATATACAGTATATATATATATATATATATAGACAGTATCTATCTATTCTATCTATATGTTCAGGCCCAATCCCCACTTTTCCTATATTTTTTTATTTTATTTTCCTCTATTTTATTATTATTATTATTATTTTTTTTTTGTATTTTCTTGGGGGTGGCCGACTCAAGACAGCAAGAACAGGAAAACACAAGACAAAACAGCGAACAAACGCAGACAAAACACAAAATTCACATACATCTAGGTCACCCAGGAGAATACCCAGAGACCAGGGTCACCAAGGTCGCTCCAGCACTCCCCCGGCCCACGACCACCCGGAAAGGCTCCGATCTCGGCAGGCAGACATGTAGCGGAGCCAAAGCCACAAGCCCGCCCACCAGTATAAAGTATGTAAATAAATAAATAAATACAAGATAAATAATGATTCCATTCACTGATAAAATTGCTTGTGTCATTTATTGGTGGTTGGGCCAGCAACCCTCCCCTGAAAACAATCCAGATAATCAAAGAAATTGCCCTGGAATGTGGAGGCAAAAAACTTGTGGCCACACCTTCAGAGATCAAGGTACGGTACAGCATTTGGTAATAAATAGATAGAGCATCATATAAACTTTATTTAGTATTTTTTTATTTCTAAGTGGATGAGGGAGACAAAAGGCAGAGCTACCTGTGATGAGTGCCTCCCCCAGAGTTGAATGAGTGACGGAGCCAAAATCAAGGAATGTTCGAGCCAAAATACCTGGATTCACAGAGTTTGAAGCAATTTAAGTTATAGGATGAGGGGAAGATGGATTCAGGGAGAGAGTTCCAGAGCTCAGCTGTTGACTAGAAAAAAGATTGGGAATATTGTTTCACTCTTGGGTTGGAGAGTTGCACAGAGTAGGGGTGGGATTGTGTTGCAAGACAGGTGCTACATACTTTACGTAGAGGTGGTATACACTGAGAGAGCTCTGAGGAACACTGTGAAATATACTATACTGTACATGAAGTCTGTAAACTTTAAGAGCTTTCAAAAGTTACCTGGTATGTTAATGAGAGTGCTATCAAATCTGTTGATGCTGAAAACAGGCATCTATGACATTGGATAGCACCAGCTTATATTTATGATATGATTCTTGTTATTATTACCCACCTTGCCAGTCATCTTGACCTTCAGACTCATTTTCATTAGTTTCCTCTGTCCGGTCGGCTGTATCATCGCTGAGGGTGACAGCACTTACTTCACTTGCAACAGAATCAACCTGGAGATAACGAAGGTGGTAGTTAAGCCTTAGACTAAGAGATATTTTTATACTGTACAGTATATACAGTAGCCTACATAATTTTAAAGACCGAGTGGTCCACACTAGGTGTGTCTCTAAGGCTGTATTCATAGTCACTACACAAACTGACCGATCGTGAACACCGATGTATGGGTCTCACGACCGACCAATTACAATGACTCCCCTCCTTGATTCTACTACAGTAAAAGTCCTTTAATCCGACGACCGATGATTCGAATCTCCCAATAGTCCGAATTTTTCAATTTGAGGCCAAATCCGAATTCACCCGATGGTCCGAATTTCAAGAAGTCCCAAAGTCCCCTTTTTGAGGCATTAGTCCACTCAAATGACACATAATGGAGCACACACATATCATATGTTCATGAATTCACTTTAAAAGTTTACCATTGTCATTGTAGCCTATTACCTACTTCAAAACATTCAGATTAATGGTCAAAGGAAGCTACTGATATAAACGTAAACACCACATCGTCTGCTAGAGAGTTTGTTTTGCTCTTGAATGCATCCTTGGGACGCTCCAATGCGCTACTGGCTTGCACCGCATTTTCTGCAAGCGCATTCAGTCTTGAGCTTGAAAACGCACCTTTGGACGTTCCGATACGCTACTATTTATAGTTCAGTGATCGGAGCGTCCCAAGGGTGCTTTCAAGACAACAAGACAAGGGTGCTTTCAATACAATATAATATAACAGAGCACGTCACAAAAGGAAAATTACAAGAACCTCTCAGGGAAGTGCCGTTGTTAAGGCATTACTTCCCGAACCACATTTTTTTTTTTTTTTCTATGTGATTGAGGGAGGCAAAAGGCATAACTGCCTATAGCGAGTGCCCCCCCCCCCCCATAGTTGAAAGAGTGACAGGGCCAAAATCAAGGGACGTTCGAGCCAAAATGCCTGGACACACGGAGTTTGAAGCAATTTAAGTCATAGGAAGAGGGAAAGACTGATTCTGGGAGAGAGTTCCAGAGCTCAGATGTTGAGTAGAAGAAAGTTTGAGAGTAACGTTTCACTCTTGGGTTGGAGAGTTGCACAGAGTAGGGGTGGGATTGAGTTGCAAGACGGGTACCACGTGCCCTACGTAAAGGAGGTGGTATGCACTGGGATAGCTCTGAGGAACATTGATTATTATAGTAGCGATAGAATAGCGAGAGAGATGCAACATTGCGGCGGAGAGAGAGAGATTGCAGAGAGTTGGTGAGTGGACGGGAGTTAATGATACGAAAGGCCTTCCTTTCAACTTTGTCTAGGAGAGCGGTGTGAGAGGAACCTCCCCACACATGTGAACAATACTCAATACAAGGGCGCACTATGCCCCTGTACAGAGCAAGAAGCTGTGCAGGGGAAAAGAACCCCCTAAGGCGGTTGAGCACACCCAACTTCTGGGAGGCTGCCTTAGCAAGACTGGTAATATGGTTCTTCCAATTGAGAGCAGAAGAAAAAGAGACACCAAGAATATTGAGAGAAGATGAAGGGTTGATTTTTGTATTGTTGAAGAATAAGGGATAGTCCGCTGGGAGATCCTGACGGGTAGATAGATGGAGAAATTGGGTTTTGGAAGCATTAAAGTTAACAAGGTTTTCTCTGCCCCAATTGGAAATAGTATTTAGATCAGAATTTAAGAGTTCTATGGCTTCATTACGTTTGTCGTTGAGGGATTGCTGGCTGGGGCGTTCTGAAAAACTAATGGAGTAGTGTAAGGTTGAGTCGTCTGCGTATGAATGGATGGGAATTAAGGTACAGTTAAGGAGATCATTTATAAAAATTATAAAGAGAATAGGAGATAGGACAGAGCCCTGAGGAACACCGGAGTTTATAGGGTGAGGAAGTGAACAATGGCCGTCCACAACCGCGGCTATGGAACGGCCGGAAAGGAAATTAGAGACAAAGGCACAGATGGAGGGATAGAAACCGAAGGAGGGTAGTTTAGAAATTAAAGATTTATGCCAGACTCTATCGAAGGCTTTCGATATGTCTAGTGCAATAGAAAAAGTCTCACCGAAGTCCCGAAAGGAGGATGACCAAGAGTTAGTAAGATATGAAAGAAGATCACCAGTAGAGCGACCCTTAAGGAAGCCATACTGGCGATCTGAGAGCAGATTATGAGAAGAGAATGCTTAAGAAATTTGGAAGCAAGAATAGTTTCAAAAACTTTAGAAAGACAAGAGATAAGAGCAATTGGACGATAGTTGGAGGGTTGAGAGCGGTCACCCTTCTTTGGGACAGGTTGAATGTGAGCAAACTTCCAGCATGAAGGGAAGACGTTAGAGGATAGACAGAGACGAAAGAGTTTGCCTAGGCAGGGAGTCAGCACGGAAGCACAGTTTTTGAGAACAACAGGAGGAACACCGTCCGGACCGTATGCCTTATTAGTGTTAAGCCCAGAGAGGGTAGAAAGTACATCTGTAGAAGAGATTAGGATATTAGGCATAAGTAAGAGAGAGGAGGGCGGAGAGGGAGGAATAGCACCGGAATCATCCAAGGTGGAGTTTCTAGCAAAAGTTTGAGCGAAGAGTTTAGCTTTGTCAGAGGAAGAAGTGATGGTTGTGCCATCAGAGTGGGAAAGGGGAGGGAAAGATGAGGAAGAGAAATTGTTGGAGAGGTTTTTGGCTAGATGCCAGAAAGCTTGGGAAGAGCTAGAGTTGGATAGTTCAGTGCATTTATTATTGATGAAAGAGTGTTTGGCAAGTCGAAGAACAGATTTGGCTTGATTCCGGGCAGAAACATATGAAGAATGAGAGTCTTGAGTTTTAAGGCGTCGGTACCGTTTGAATGCTTCCTCCTTATTGCGGACAGCAGTAGAACAGGCGTGAGTAAACCAAGATTTTTTAGCATTAGTCTGAGAGAAAGAGAATGGAATGTATGCTTCCATGCCCGATAGGATTACCTCGGTAATGCGTTCAGCACTCTCCGAGGGTCCTCGGCCATGGAAGCAGAAATCATTCCATGGGAAATCAAAGAAGTACTGCCGAAGAGCCTCCCAGTCGGCAGCGCCAAAGTGCCACAAGCGCCGCCGGCTAGGAGGATCGGGTGGCTGTACTGGAGAGATAGGACAGGTGACAGAGATAAGTTTATGGTCGGAGGAGCCCAAAGGAGAGAAAAGATCGACAGTATAAGAAGAAGGGTTAGAAGTTAGAAACAGGTCAAGAATGTTGGGCCGATCTCCGATGCGATCCGGGATACGGGTGGGTTGCTGAACTAACTGCTCTAGGTCATTTAGGATAGAAAAGACGTAGGCTTGTTCACCAGGTGGATCAGTAGTGTGAGAGGAGAGCCAATGGCGGTGGTGAACGTTGAAATCTCCTAAGATGGAGATTTCTGAGAAAGGAGAAATGGATAGAATGTGTTCCACTGTAGAGTTTAGATAGTCAAAGAATTTGGGAAAGTTGGTAGAGTTAGGGGAGAGAGATAGACAGCACAGAAATATTTAGTAAGAGAATGACAGGAAAGTTTGAGCCATAAAGTTGAGAATTCAGAGGAGTCGAAATCGGGAACACGAGAACAAGTGAGTTTGTTGTGCACATATGCACAACATCCGCCTTTGGCTTTGAAACTAGGATAGAGAAAGTAGGAGGATACAGAGAAGGGGTTGCTGGATGTTGCTACAGACACCTGAGTTTCGGTGAGGAAGAGAAGATCAGGTTAGTAGGAGGAGAGATGGTGCTCAACAGAGTGAAAGTTAGAGGAAAGTCCGCAAATGTTGCAGAAATTAATAGAAAGAGTAACAGGCCGAGGTCCAGGTGATTGTGTGGGGTCGTCAGGGGATGGTCGGTCGGGTGAGGGGGCATTTATGGTCCCCCCCCTGGGGACTCCGAGGCTGGGCTACAATTCATCATTATTTTTATTTTTTTTAATTTTGGTGTGGAAGAATGAAGTGTGGTGTGCATGTTTAGTGTAGTGAAGTGGATAGGAGGAGGAGGTGTTTGTGAGAGCTAGCTGGATTGCTCTCAGTGTAAATGAGGCACAAAGAAAATCAGTAAGAGAGGCCAAGCAAGTGAAACAGGAGTTCCAGTGACTCTTTATCACATGCCTATAACCTCACCTGGGTCTAGCCCTGATCGATTGGTGCCTACAATCTCCCCATCTGATCTGATCTTCAAGAGCAAGACAAACTCGCTAGTAGACGGAAGAAGAAGACTACGATGCGGACATATGGTGTTTACGTTTATATCAGCAGATTCCTTTGACCATTAATCTGAATGTTTTGAAGTAGGTAATAGTCTACAATGACAATGGTAAACTTTTGAAGTGATTTCATGAACATATGATATGTGTGTGTGCACCATTGTGTTATTTGGGTGGCCTAATGCCTCAATGTTTTCGTCATACACAGGTTCATAGGGGTAAAGTCCGATAATCCGAAAAATCCACTAATCCGAACGAGGGCCGGTCCGCTGCCCTTCGGATTAACGGAAGTTTACTGTATTTCAGAAGCCTTGTAAATACGATGGATCGTAATTACTATCGGGAAGAGTGTAGTGTGGTGACTAAGAATACGGCTTTTAGTCTCACTCTCACATCCTAATGACGGTGTTCCTAGCGGCATGTCCTTAATGTGAGAAATGTGATGATTAAAACCACTGTCACACAAGCTAAATTATTTGTTAATTAAACTAGGCTATTCACTATAAGTAATCATAATATTTTGCTGTACTGATTCTTGTACTGTACATTTTTTTTTCTATGCGAGTGAGGGAGACAAAAGGCAGAACTGCCTGTAGCGAGTGCCTCCCCCAGAGTTGAAAGAGTGACAGGGCCAAAATCAAGGGACGTTCGAGCCAAAATGCCTGGACACACAGCTTTTGAAGTAATTTAAGTCATAGGAAAAGGGAAAGAATGATTCTGGGAGAGAGTTCCAGAGCTCAGCAGTTGAATAGAAGAAAGACTGAGAATAGCATTTCACTCTTGGGTTGGAGAGTTTCACACGCACTGTCTAGAGATTTTAGATCCGGACTCCCGTGGGAACTGCTTTAGGACTATGCAGACGATTTAGTCCTAATAGCTGACAATGTGCAAGATGCTGAGGCCAAATTCAGAAGATGGAGAGAGAGCATGGCGAGCAAGGGTTTAAGAGTCAATATGAACAAAACCAAGGTTATGCATTGTAGATTGAGACGAGGTAATGTGGAAAAGAGCGGTGCATACCCATGTGCAGAGTGTGAGCGCTAGCTCGATTCGGTGTAGTATCTGTCGATGTTGGGTGCACCATGGGAGTAAGCGCTGTAGTATAATAAAAGGATCCCTGCCAAAGGATAAGTTAGAAATCGAGAAATTTGAGTGCGTAGTGTGCAAAGGCGAGCTTGTGTTAAATGATGATCCTGTGGCTGTGAATTTTGGAATTGAGTCGGGAGCTGGTGGACAAGTTTTGTTACCTAGGAGATACCATCTCTGCCGGTGGTGGGGCCGAGGCTGCCACTGTCGCTAGAATTAGATGTGGCTGGGGGAAGTTCAGAGAACTGCTGCCAATTCTGACCATGAAAAGAATGCCTCTCCCCCTGAAGGGAAAGGTGTATGCCTCATGTGTGCAATGATGTATGCCTCAGAAACATGGGCAGTTAAAGTAGAGGATGTCAACAGAATGGAACAAATTGAGATGAGAATGGTGAGATGGATGTGTGGGGCCAGGCTGCAGGATAGAATAACAAATGATGAGCTGAGGAGACGCTTAGGTATAAAGAGTATTAGCGAGGAGATGCATACAAGTAGACTGGGATGGTAAGGGCATGTGGAGAGAATGGATGAACAAAATTGGGTGAAAAGATGCAGGTCTGTGAGTGTGGAAGAAGCTGCACCAAGGAGTGGACCGAGGAAGACCTGGGATCGGACTATACGTGCCGATCTCAAATCCAAAAATTTGACAAGTGAAGCAGCCCTTAATAGGGATGCCTGGAACGCCGCCATTAGGACAAAAGACTGAAACTGCACGTATGTGTGGAGCACTCAGTCTTAAAATTGTATGTATGTATGTATGTATGTGTAGGGGTGGGATTGTGTTGCTAGACGGGTACTACGTACCCTACGTAGAGGAGGTGGTATACACTGGGAAAGCTCTGAGGAACACTGATTACTGTAGTAGCGATAGAATAGCAAGAGAGATGCAACATTGCGGCGAAGAGAGAGAGATTGCAGAGAGTTGGTGAGTAAACGAGAGTTAATGATACGAAAGGTTTTCCTTTCTACTTTGTATAGGAGTGCGATGTGAGAGGATCCTCCCCACACATGTGAACAAAACTTAATACAAGGATGCACTGTGCCCCTGTACAGAGCCAGAAGCTGCGCAGGGGTAAAGAAACCCTTGAGGCGTATCGTATAAATACGATAGAATATGACTCTTTTGTGATCTCGTATGTCTCTGTGACGTCACGATCGCTCCTACAGCACGACGTAGGACGAGTAGATCGTATATTATAAGATTGTAAATAAGTTAAGTTGTAAAAGGCCTAATATGGTCTTATGTAGTATATATGAATTTATCGTATATATTAATATATTTTATCGTATAGAGCAACCCAGATGCGGTACGATAATTTGGGCTCCTGGCGTTTTGCCAAGGCAGCAAGATGTGTCTTCGAGGAACACCAGAGCCTTCACGAACACCAACCAGTTAACATCTAAATTTCCGCCCTCAGTTGATCGAGCTTTTGTGCCTCTAATCACAATACACATACAGCAATACACTCATCTACACCATCACGACGCTCTCATCGACACCATGACTGACTGACAGATAAGCATAATAATCATGTCCATTCCCATGTAATCATTTATTCTTTCTTTGACTTTACTCGTGTCTCGGGACCGAAGTCTCGTTCCCCATTGTCCACCGCCATATTGGGTAAAACGTTCTCCCTTGCCTCATTGCCATGTGGAACTATTGGTGAGTTAATTCCTGGCTAATATTAACCCTTATAACCTTACCCTATATATACATTTATTATGTGAGACCTTTGGATATAAATTAGCTTGTTTCAGATTGATTCAATTTAGATATGGAATAGCTTTCATTTAGATTGATTTATTTGATTCATTATAGCTTAGTAATATTTAACTTCCATTGATAGTTTACCACATTGGTGCCCAGACCTCGGGAAATGGCTACCAGTAAGGGATTTTAAGGCAATGAACAAGGGGACATATAACAGGATGCAGGAACAACTCTATGATAATCTGGTAGGACTAGCCAAGCGGTGGTTAGAGCTGGAATGCAGGGTCACATCGTTGCACCTGCCCAAATCCTGCATCCCACCCATCATCTTTCCCCAATAATTTTCTTTTCCATTTCGGACTTCCTGTGACATATGACCTGACCTAACATTTTTCCTTGTTCAATATGATCCATTAGTAGGTATTGCTATTTAGTGTACTATTTTTTTTCCATAACATAGAAGTCTGCCGGTTGGCGTCTCTTAACTAGACTATTAATTTGCCGTTGTCTTTGTAACGTAACATTTAGATACATAGCCTATAGGCTCACATGCAAAATGGATAAAGACCATAAAGAGACACCGTCTAGTGGGGTGCTGAGCAAAGCCCCTAAAAATCAAAGGGCGGGACTTCGGGGAGTATTAAATAGGCTAATTGTGGACGTCAGCACTTTCATCACTACTGCCGAACTAGAGGAATTGGAGGCTAGATTAGAAAACGTTCAGGCTACCCACAGTCGTATTACGGCTCTGAGTGAGGTGATTGTGGCTGACATGATAGAGGAGGAGGAAGAGATAGTTACAGAGTGTGATAATCGCGCCCTCTATGACGAACCTATCTTTAGAGCGAAGTACCTATTACAGCGTGCTGTCGCGAGTAAGAAGGGAGGCGATAATGAGGCCCATAGAAGGGCTGACCCAAAACATACTGTACACCTCCCAAAGCTCAATCTTCCTACATTTGGGGGCAAGTTGACTGAGTGGTTAGCTTTTTGGGACGTATTTCGATCTACGGTTCATGAATCCTCTTTGGATAATGTCCGCAAGTTTCACTATCTGAAGGGGCAAATGGAAGGAGAGGCCTTACATTTGATAGAGGGTTTTTCAGTAGTGGGTGGTAGTTATCTTGAAGCGGTACACTTATTAGAGTCCACATACGGGGATAGAGAGCAGTTGAAGATGGCCCATGTCGTTGCCTTGTTGGGGCTCCCAGAACCACAGTATAAGGTTGATGAGTTGACAAACTTCAGGGCAAATATGGAGTGCCATACTCGATCGCTAGACACCCTAGGGCTTACCACGCAGGAAATGATAGTCATTATCTTGCGTCAGAAGCTTCCTATGGCAATACTTGATAAGGTAAGATCATTTGAGCTGGGGGAGTTCAAAACTCAGTTCAGCAAGGAGATCAATAATCTACAGTTGAATAAAGGGAGAATGTATGTGTCGGGAGGGAGTGAGAATGTGGAGAAGAGGGGAACAATAAGCATGACAGTGGGGACTAAAGTGAAGAAAGAGGGTGCGTATAAGAAACCTGCTCAGATTCTATGTAAGCTATGTAACAACAAACATAAATGGAGTTTCTGCATAAAATACCCAACAAATGAGACAAAACTAGCACAGGCAAAAAGATTGAAGCTATGTGTAGGTTGTCTAAGTAAAGAACATGGTAAGCAGGGACAATGTACTGCTACATATTTAAGGCCCTGTCGCCACTGCAAAGGACATAACTTTGATAAGTTGTGTCCTACTGCAGATAAAGTCAAAGATGTCAAAACAGAGGGTACTACAACTGTGACACTAGGTAGCACGCAAGACACCACTATATTGCCCACAATACAGATTCCCATGGAAGGTAATGACAGTAACAAAGTTTGTCGGGTACTTCTAGATCAAGGGTCTCAACGTTCCTTTATAAAGAGGTCCATACTAGTGGGACTGAAGCACCGAATTGTAGGGGCTGAGACTCTTCGATTACAGGGCTTCACAGGGGTTACTGATAAGCAAGACTACGAGATAGCGGAGATTTCATATTTCTACCGTAAAAACCGGTACTTTATGAATTGTATCGTAGTAGACACCCTACCAGAATATGTATCTGTAGGTGTGAAGAAGGTGGACACGCATTACGTAGCAAAGGGGTTAACTTGTCAGATCCCATGGGAAATCAGAGTGAGGTGCATGTTCTACTTGGTGTGGATCATTATTATGAAGTAGTATACCCTGGATTTAAAAAGATGTGTGGTGTAATTTTAATCCGCACTAAATTTGGATATTGCATGAGCGGAAAGGTGCATACTACACAGTCAAAGGTCCTGGTCGACACGGTCTCGATATATAGAGTCAATGTAACCGCGGAAGAGGAGTTGGGAAGGGAGGATTCCCAACCTAGTGACCCTAAGATGGCTGCCGAGTTCGACCTGGAACGACTGTGGAGATTGGATCACATAGGCATTAATCCTATGGAGACTGATTATGACTCGGAAGTTGCGCTACAAAGGTTTGACGAGTCTGTGTGCTACTGTGCCTCAGACAAGCAATATAAAGTTAGTTTACCCTGGAAGAACAGTGAGATAAGCCTGCCTACCAACTATGGTTTGGCATTAGGTCGCTTGCGCGCATTGCAGCGGAAATTGTCTAACGAACCGAGCACGCGCCAGGCGTATGACGATGTATTTCGGAGTTATGAAGATAGGGGCTTTATAGAGAGAGTCTATGTCAAGGAACTGTTTAAGAAGGGTAGGGTTCACTATCTGGCCCATCATGGGGTAAGGAAAGACAGCGTCACCACACCAATACGGGTGGTGTATGACTGTTCTGCCCACCAAGGTCAACAACCCAGTCTAAATGACTGCCTGTTGACAGGTCCGTCCATGGTGTCGGACCTGTCCCAACATCTATTGCGGTTTAGGCTGGGGAAGTACGCCTATACCAGTGACATCGAGAAAGCATTCTTGATGGTCAAGCTAAAGGAGGAAGATAGAGATGTTACCCGCTTTCTTTGGTTCAGCGACATTAGCGACTCTGAAAGTCCAATCATAATATACCGTTTTCGGGTTGTACTCTTTGGGGCCACTTGCTCGCAGTTTTTGTTAAATGCCACAATCAGAAAACATCTAGCTGACACTCATGAGGACACAAGTAAACTATCTCGTGGATTATACATTGACAATTTGCAGGGTACTAGCGATAGTCAAGATGATTTGTTATATGCATACTGGCAAGCACGCAGATTGTTTGCGGATGCACATCTATTTCTCCGCGGGTTACTAATAGTGAAGATCTTCAGAGTTTAATACAGGTGGATGGTACGGCATCTCTTAACCAGGAAAAGTCCAGAAATTTGGGGATGATCTGGCAACCTAAACATGACATACTAACTTTTCAAACAAGGTCTTTTGCTCAGCAGACAGGAGCGCACACAAAAAGAAGTCTGTTGAGCAAAGTTGCGCAATTTTTTTATCCTTTGGGTTTAGCATTACCTGTTACCATAAGAGCTAGGATTCTAATGCAGGAAGTTTGGAGACGTAAGATAGGATGGGATGACAGTTTGCCCGAGGACCTGAATGACCAAGGGACATTGTTGTTGAATGAATATGCCATCCTATGTACTAAACCTATACCTCGTAAAGTGGCGGCGTTCGGTGACGTTACGTTACACACGTTTTGCGATGCTAGCGCCACGGCATACGGGGTAGCCATATATGTCGTTACTTCATTTGGGGCACATTTAGTTACAGCCCGGGCCAAAGTAGCCCCGGTTAAAAAGGTAACTATCCCTAAAATGGAATTGACTGCCATGCTGCTATTAGCACGTCTGGTGCAACATGTACGCGCAGCATACGAGAGCGAATTAAATATTGAAATCGTTCATGTATGGTGCGATAGTCAGGTCGCACTCAACTGGATACATAGCAAGAAGTCTCTGCCAGTTTATGTGCGGAATAGGGTAGATGAGATTAGAGCCCTTTTGCCAGACGTTGCTTATCATCATGTAAATACAAAAGAAAACCCTAGTGATCTCATAACTAGGGGTATAACGGCTAGCCAGTTAATGAAGTCCGAATTGTGGTGGCATGGTCCAAATTGGCTGCTCCATGAAAGTGAATGGACGATTTGGCATGCTGTTGGTGAGGGACTTCTGCCACTGGAAACAGTGGCAGTTACAGCCCAACCAAATGAGCCACCGGGTCCTATCATAGAGTGGGCAAGATTCGGTGACTATAATAAACTAGTCAGAGTTGTAGCTTGGGTATTGCGATATGTATCCAATCTCAAGCTTAAAATAACGGGCCAACTCTGCAACAGGGGTCACAACATTGATGCTCGTGAATTTAAAGCAGCTGAAGTAACTTTGATCAAATGGGTTAAAGTAGAAACCTTTTCCCATGAATTAGAATCCTTGAAAAGCTCGAATAAGACATTAATGCCTAATATAGTGCGTCAACTAAGGTTGCACCTCGACAATGGCCTCATCAGGTGTGAGGGTCGCCTGAAGTGGTCGGGTGTACCAGACGGCACAAACCGCCCTATACTTATGCCAACAAGACATCACGTTACTGATCTATTGATCATATGTGCACATAGGGATGTAAAACACTACGGGGTATGTCATATTATATCAAATTTACGTCTCGCATGGTGGATACCCAGAGTTCGACAAGTAGCTCGACGCGTAGTAAGAAAGTGTGTAATATGCCAGAGACTAAAAGGTAAACCATATGCAACTGGACCAGCTCCACCTCTACTTGAATGCCGTGTAAAGCACGTAGAACCTTTCCAAGCGGTAGGCTTAGATTACACAGGGGCATTGAAGACGAGGGAGAGTGAGAAGGTTTATATATTATTGTTTACCTGTGCAACATCTCGAGCGGTACACCTAGAACTATGTGATAATATGTCTAGCGAAGAATTTATGCTGGCGTTCAGACGGTTTTGTGCCCGTCGTTCATTCCCTCAACTCATTCTTAGCGACAATGCTCCCACTTATGTCCAAGCATCAAAATATCTAAAGGATATGAGTAGTGATCCTACTATCATCACTTTTTTGGGAGAGAATAAGTGCGAATGGAGGTTCATTCCAGTTAAGGCACCTTGGTTTGGTGGAATGTGGGAACGATGTGTCGGCATAGTAAAGTCAGGACTAAAAGCGGTTGTAGGACGTGCTCTATTAAAGAAGAGTGAGTTGACGACAGTCCTCACAGAGATAGAGGCAGTCGTGAATGATCGCCCGCTTACATATGTGTACACCGACCTGCAAGAACCACTACCATTAACGCCAGCTCACTTGCTATATGGAAAACCATTGACTGCGTTTCCATCTGATTTTCAGTCCATAGTAGAGTTAGAGGATCCCTCGTTGTACTCTGAGGTAGCGGTGTCTAAGAGATACCAGTATATATCCAGGATAATCGAGGATTTAAGGAAACGGTGGATTAGTGAATATCTGCTAGCGTTGAGAGAAAGGAGTGTTACTCCCTCTGGTAGACCAACGGCACCTACAGTTGGTGAAGTTGTTTTAATTAAAGAAGATAGTCCTCGTTTATACTGGAAATTAGGCCGCGTGTTGGAGGTATACAAGGGGGCAGACTCTGTAGAGCGGGTGGTGCTATTGAAGACAGCCACTGGTACTACTGTTCGTCCTATCGCACGTTTGTACGCTTTGGAGCTTGATTCCGCATTGCAATCTGATGCTCCACCTGTTATTGCTGGGTCCGAGGATTCTCAAAGGAACGACTCACCTCTTACTGATGGTGATCATTCTCGGACCGGGACGCGTCCCAGACGCGCTGCTGCTGGCGCCGTCGACTTGTGGCGTCAGAAGATAGCCTCTGGGCAACTTTAGGTATAAGGTGGGGTTCAGGTCTTTTTTTTGTGGGGGGAGTGTATCGTATAAATACGATAGAATATGACTCTTTTGTGATCTCGTATGTCTCTGTGACGTCACGATCGCTCCTACAGCACGACGTAGGACGAGTAGATCGTATATTATAAGATTGTAAATAAGTTAAGTTGTAAAAGGCCTAATATGGTCTTATGTAGTACAGTAAACTTCCGTAATTCCGAAGGGCAGCGGACCGGCCCTCGTTCGGATTAGTGGATTTTTCGGATTATCGGACTTTACCCCTATGAACCTGTGTATTAATGGCCTGACGAAAACATTGAGGCATTAGGCCACCCAAATGACACAATGGTGCACACACACATATCATATGTTCATGAAATCACTTCAAAAGTTTACCATTGTAGCCTATTACCTACTTCAAAACATTCAGATTAATGGTCAAAGGAATCTGCTGATATAAACGTAAACACCATATGTCCGCATCGTCTTCTTCTTCTTCTTCCGTCTACTAGCGAGTTTGTCTTGCTCTTGAAGATCAGATCAGATGTGGTTCGGGAAGTAATGCCTTAACAACGGCACTTCCCTGAGAGGTTCTTGTAATTTTCCTTTTGTGACGTGCTCTGTTATATTATATTGTATTGAAAGCACCCTTGTCTTGTTGTCTTGAAAGCACCCTTGGGACGCTCCGATCACTGAACTATAAATAGTAGTGTATCGGAACGTCCAAAGGTGCGTTTTCAAGCTCAAGACTGAATGCGCTTGCAGAAAATGCGGTGCAAGCCAGTAGCGCATCGGAGCGTCCCAAGGATGCGTTCAAGAGCAAAACAAACTCTCTAGCAGACGATGTGGTGTTTACGTTTATATCAGTAGCTTCCTTTGACCATTAATCTGAATGTTTTGAAGTAGGTAATAGGCTACAATGACAATGGTAAACTTTTAAAGTGAATTCATGAATATATGATATGTGTGTGCTCCATTATGTGTCATTTGAGTGGACTAATGCCTCAAAAAGGGGACTTTGGGACTTCTTGAAATTCGGACCATCGGGTGAATTCGGATTTGGCCTCAAATTGAAAAATTCGGACTATTGGGAGATTCGAATCATCGGTCGTCGGATTAAAGGACTTTTACTGTATATATGAATTTATCGTATATATTAATATATTTTATCGTATAGAGCAACCCAGATGCGGTACGATAATTTGGGCTCCTGGCGTTTTGCCAAGGCAGCAAGATGTGTCTTCGAGGAACACCAGAGCCTTCACGAACACCAACCAGTTAACATCTAAATTTCCGCCCTCAGTTGATCGAGCTTTTGTGCCTCTAATCACAATACACATACAGCAATACACTCATCTACACCATCACGACGCTCTCATCGACACCATGACTGACTGACAGATAAGCATAGTAATCATGTCCATTCCCATGTAATCATTTATTCTTTCTTTGACTTGACTCGTGTCTCGGGACCGAAGTCTCGTTCCCCATTGTCCACCGCCATATTGGGTAAAACGTTCTCCCTTGCCTCATTGCCACGTGGAACTATTGGTGAGTTAATTCCTGGCTAATATTAACCCTTATAACCTTACCCTATATATAAATTTATTATGTGAGACCTTTGGATATAAATTAGCTTGTTTCAGATTGATTCAATTTAGATATGGAATAGTTTTCATTTAGATTTATTTATTTGATTCATTATAGCTTAGTAATATTTAACTTCCATTGATAGTTTACCACAAGGCGGTTTAGCACACCTAGCTTCTGGGAGGCTGCCTTAGCAAGACTGGTAATATGGTCCTTCCAAGTGAGAGCAGAAGAAAAGGAGACACCAAGAATATTGAGAGAAGATGAAAGATTGATTTTTGTATTGTTGAGGTGTAAGGGATAGTCCTCTGGCGGTTCCGAACGGGTAGTAAGATGAAATTGGGTTTTGGAAGCATTAAAGGCAATAAGGTTTTCTCTGCCCCAATTGGAAATAGTAGTTAGATCAGAAGATAAGTGTTGCATGGCTTCATTACATTTGTTTTTGAGGGATTGCTGGCTGGGGCATTCAGGAAAACTAATTGAGTACTGTAAGGTAGAGTCATTTGTGAATGAATGGATGGGACTGGAGGTACAGTTGAGAAGATAATTTATGAAAATTAGAAAGAGAATGGAAGTTAGGACAGAGCCCTGAGTAAAGTACTGCAATTAATATAACTACCAGTATTCAAAAGTATGAGCTAGAAAAAATCATAATAATGGCATGGAAGTGAAAATAGTCATATAATTTCCTTATTCTTGAAATACGTAAGTTTTACTCCAATACATTGACTTAAAAGAATATCTGCCGCTAGGATGCTCGTGTTTCACCAGCTAAAGCCTTTCCAAAAGGCTACAGAATATGAGGGTCTTAACCCTCTCCGACATATGATGCAATTTTGAGCCTATTGGGGATACTTTAAAGCCTTTGTTACCATCAGGGGTATTTAGAAACCTTTAGTTTAGTTACTTCAACCTTTGCAGTTGTCTTGAGTTAGCTGTGGGCAAAAAACTAATTTTGGAGAGGTAATTATAAGAGTGAGAGAACTCTATTTCTTATTGCTAATCTGGCAACCTCTGCGTCATAAATGTGTGAAAGGGTTAATATGAGAAATAGGAGATGATGGGAAGTGAGCTAGTTTTTGTTTGCAAATGATGTGATCCACATTGCAAACTCGAAGGTAAAGCTGCAGAGATTGGTGTCTAAGTTAGGAGTGGTATGCGATAGGAGAAAGCTGGAGAAAAATTATGAGATGCAGTAGAAATAGATATCAGGATAAATTAAGAATACTGTATACTAAATAAGGAATATTTGGAAAAAGGGAAACTATTCAGATATCTGGGAACAAACATAGCAGCAAGTTGAGACCATGGGCACACAGTTGACCAAAGGGTGGGAGAGGGATCAAAAGTATTAAGGGCCTTTCAGGAATGTGTAGACACAGGTGAAGATGGGAATGTTTGAAGGAACAGTAGGACCAACAGTACTGTACAGTATAGATGTAAGGCATGGGCTCTGAATCCTAGACTGTGTAAGACGGTGAATGTGATGGACATTAAGTATCTAAGGACGAAAAGTAATGTTAGATGATATAACGGGGTGAGAAATGGTAAAGTTGGAGAGATGTGTGGAGATAGGTGCAGGTTACTGGAGAGAGCAGACCAAGGATTACTGAACTGGGTTGGGCTTATGGAGATGATGAGTGCAGAGAGAATGACAAAGAATGCCTACAAAGTAGAGGTGGATGGGGAAAGGAAGACCAAGGGAAAAATGGAGATGGTGTGAAAGAGGCATGCAAAACAGAATAAGTTGGAGAGAAGTGGTATATAGGGTGAGATGACGCACCGAGTCAATCGTGAAGGGGTCTGAGTAAACCATAACTGGGGCCTGCTCCATTGTTACTCCACTCAGCAAGTAAGTGCAACAGGGGAAGAGGGTTATAGGAACGCTAAAAGCAGTAACAAGAAATAGGGTGGTCAGCATGGAAGTAAAGAAGTCCTTGCATGACAGTGTGATAATCCCAACATTGACTTACGTGAGCGAAGAATGGACGTTGGTGAAGAGACTCAAACCAAGAATGAGAGGGGTGGAAATTAGTTACTTGAGAAGTGCGTGCCGAGTTACATGGAGACAGACAAATGAGGAAGTACGAGATAGGTGGTGTGGTATGGATGTAGATGTGCTGGAAAATGTGAAAAGGAACACCTTGAGATGGTTCGGCCATGTGGAACGTATGCGAAGCGAGAGAATTACTAATAGAGTGTACGAGAGCGAGGTGGAGGGACAGAGAGAGAGAGGTAGACCGAATGAGAGGTGGAAGGATGGAGTGAGGAAGTACATGAACGAAGGTGGTGCTGGTTGGGGGGAGGGGCGTCGACTGACTGGGGACAGAGGTGCATGGGGGCGGTTCATTCGTGGCCACCCCTTCGGGGATCACGGCATCAGGTAATAGATAGATAGATAGTGTACGAGAGTGAGGTGAAAGGACAGAGTAGACCGAGTGAGAGGTGGAAGGATGGAGTTAAGAAGTATACGAGTTAAGGCGGTGATGGATGGGAGAAGGGGCGTCGACTGACTGGGGACAGAGGTGCATGGGGCCGTTTTGCTCGTGGCCACCCCTTTAGAGAATCACGGCGTCCGCAAATGTGATTGAAAGTATGTGAATGTCCTTTTTGGTCTCATCAACCCCCCCACCCCCCTTTTTGTTCTGTGTCATATCACCCAGGTGGGGAACAGTAAATATTTGACTACTGTACCACTAAAAGTTTGAATAATATTAATTGTACCACTAAATATATTCAAGTAGGACATAATAGACTATCTGGTACTATGAATGCCCTATACTAAGAACTGTTCTGGTACAAAGACCCAGTAACTCATAATAAACGCTAAGGTACTGGAATTTCCGCTGCACTAACCTATGCCTGTTAGGGTTGAGGCATAGTGTTCTTTCAACTCTGCAACCTTTCTATCTCTTCCATCGCTTTTATCTTTAATCCCTTCATCCCTAATACTGTATATAAAATACATGAAAGACTACCCTAATAAATCATGCCATACACTAAATACAAACAGATCATTCTCACAATAAAATACTACTGAAATGTCTGCTGGGCTAACCAAGTGCAGTGAGGTTTAAAGTGCAACAAGTTTGGGGTTAAGTAAATATAAACATCTAGTAAATCATAATAAGCACAACCGATACTGAAATGTCCTCAGTACAAACCGAGGGCTGTGAAGATTGAAGGGCAGCAAGTTCCAAGACATGGCGTTCATTCAGCTCTCTCTCCAGCCTCTCGATCTCTTCCGTGGCCTCCTTCTTCTTCTTCTTGTCTTTGTTGGTGTGTTTCTTCAGGTGCTGGATGTGTCCTGGATAACACAAGGAAATGTAAGTGAGGATATAAAGGCATACCGTGGACAGTTACAAACTACTGTCCTGTATAACTAATACTGATGACTTTAGTATCACTTGATAGGCCATTGATCATACTATCAATTCAAGATAGTTTCAAAGACAGGAAGCATGACAAAAATACCAGTATAGGCTTTATGGAAAAAACAACTAGGATATACAGAGTTTGGTATATACAGTACAGGTACAGATATATTCATATATACAGTACCGTACTGTATTGTAGTAAACCAAAGTAATACATGATGATGAAAAGTAATTATGACTACTGTACTAAAAAATTATTATTATTTTGTTTGACCTTGGAGCTCTTTCTTTTCCTTGCGATGTCTTGCTAGCAGGTCCTCCATGTCCCCGCTCTGTACCTCACCACACCTAAAAATACAGTATATATGTTGTTACGTGTACCAAGGGAGCCAGACTGATGTATCTTCCCTTTCCCGCTTCTACGTACGCCATGGACAATATATATAAATTACAGTGCAATTAAATGTTGAAAGACAGTCATGAAAGAGAGCAGTAAGTCACAGTACTGTATTTGAAAAAGGCCATTGATCAAACAAGGCGCGTGGTAAGGGCATAGACACCGTCCGCAAGCAAACCGTTCCTCTCTTTCTCTCTCCACTACCATATCGCACTTTTACAGTAGATATTGGAAATTGTGGGGTAAATTGGATACATGATACACCCCCCTTGAGTTGACTTATTGTCATCCTCATATAGGCCTATGCTATGTTGATCTGTAAGGGGGCTGCGCAAAAACAGGTTGCCGGTACAATAAATCCTCGTTATCTCGGACTAAATGGGGGATGGCCACTTCCGAAATGTACGATTTTCAGAGATGTCCGAATTACATCATTACAGCACATGTGAAATTAATCATATTAACCCGGGAACGGCGAGAACACCCTTAAGAGGATTTGGTGGGCAAGGGCGAGGACCCTCTTAGGAGGTAAGGCCTAAAAAAAAAAACTTTTAAAAGGCCCCAGTAGCACTTTAAAAAAAAAAAAATCCTCCATACCTCATATCACTCCTCCACATCCCCTCCTTCCCGCACCTGGAATATGCGAACCAGGTGTGGGCTCCATATATGGTAAAGGATATAGAAGCAGTGGAGAAAGTGCAGAGGAGAGCTAGCAAGCTAGTACCAACGTTGAAGAACGCGGGCTATGATCAGAGGTTGAGGACACTGGGGCTTCCGACACTGGCATATAGGAGAAAGAGAGGGGATATGATAGAGACTTTTAAGATAGTGTCAGGAAAGTATGATGAGGATGTGTGTGAAGGTATCTTCTTGATGCGGGAGGGAACAAGAATGAGAGGACACTCTAAGAAAATTTACAAAGAAATAAATAGGCTTGAGAAGGCAAAGAACTCATTTTGTGATAGAGTGGTAAATGAGTGGAAAGCACTGCCCCAGTATGTAGTCTATTCCGAATCAATAAGGGAGTTTGAAAGTAATCTTGATAAAGCATGGGGAAGACAAGATTTGAAGTTTGATTATAAAGCAAAAATACAGAATAGTAAAAATGTTGCATCTGCTACCGCCGCCGCCAACACCGTGAACGGCCGCAGCAGTGCAAGTACTGGTACTGAGCTGGATACACAGACCTAGTTTGCCTTTTTTCCAGAGGATCTAGTGTAAGAAACTGTAATAGGCTAGGCCTAGCGCTCGAGGTTATAATTACTATAGCCTAGTAGGCTACTTCGCGCATCTAACTAATTTCCTCAACATATTATTGTATCCAATGGCATTCAAAATAGACGGGAACATGATTGCAAGCGTCCGAGCCGCCCCCACCGTCATGTTTACATTTGTCGAACGCCGTGGTTAAGTTGGCGTCTATTTTGACGCCAATTTTTTCGGTTATTTGCCCCCTGCTGGCAACATATATGATAATGACAATATGTCATGGGGGGGGGCAAAGCCCCCTCTCAACATATTATTGTATCCAAATTAAGGCAGTCAAAATAGACAGGAACATGATGGCATGCGTCCGACGCCGCTCCGCATAGTGTAAACAAGGCTGGCGCTGGCGCCTGGCGGTACGCCCGAACTCTATATTCTAGGCTACCCATTAATACTATTAGCCTAGGCTAGACGAAATATAGCCTAAAGATAACTCGGTGGAAAAGTTGCGTTCGCGGGAGTACCGTAACGTCGATCGTTTCTTGACATAGGCTAGGCCTAGCGCTCGAGGTTATAATTACTATAGCCTACAGTGCATTCATTCGACATATATCGACTAGTAGGCTTAGGCCTAGCCTATTGGCGGTTCAATTAAAATTTAGGCAGCGGGATACACTGTTGTATGTGTTGAGCCTCAGTTGAGAGGGGGCTTTGCCCCCCCTAGACTTATTATCATCGTCATATATATAGCCAGCATGGGGCAAAAACACAACCGCAAACGTATGGCTAACGTCGAGCGTCGTGTCAACATACCGACGATCGGAAGCGGCGGTCATTCGGTCAACTCCCGATTTTCGGCCCAATCGCGCTTCTTTATTCTTGTCGAAAACCACATTAAAAACGTTATTAAATCGCTTCTATTAGGCCTAGTATCAGACCAGAAAAGGTGTAGGTTGTAGATGGAGGCGTGGAAAGTTGGAAACCTAGGCAGCGGCTAAATTAAATGGAATGAGTTGCGTTACCGGCAGTCCGACTCCGACAATTGCGACAAAAGAGATCAAATTTGGGTAAATATACAGTTATAGTACCCCTCACAAGCTCCCCCCTTCAAAACATGCCTTTTAGCGTGTTTTTGGATGGTTCAGCAGACGCGGAAACTGGAAAAAAAACTTATTTTGATAAAAATGTATCACCAACCAGATACGAGTTTTTCAGGTAATTTGTTGTTGTTTTTTATTTGATATACAGTGTTGTTTAATACCGAGGACCGCCGCATTTAATATTTTTAACATTAGCCTAACCTACCGGTAACCTAACCTAACCGAAAACTAACCTGTCTCGCGACCGGTCTAAATCCAGCTCACGTTCCCTGTTTATGGGTGCACGACGGTCTATACCCAGCTCACGTTCCCTGTTTATGGGTTCACGAAGGTTTGTAATACTTCAATGGGTTATACTGATGTTTTGGACCGACAGTTAGCCCATCAATTTTTTTAGGCCTAAAAGGTTCAGTAGAGCATATACATCATTGCTATATATGTCATTAACCCGGGAACTGCGGGGAGACTCTTAAGAGTTCCCCCGGCGGACTGCGGGGAGACTCTTAAGAGTGAGTGAAAAAAAAAATCAACTTTTGACATCGAAAAAAAAAATATATATATTATTTTTATTTTTTTATTTTGTTTTGGCCCCTGGGCCATGAAAAATATCAGTCCTCTACCTCCCCTCCTTCAGTTATCACCTATTTTCCCTGTTATTCCCTTATTCTGAGGTATATTTTCGTGCTAACATTAGCGAGTTGCAAGCAGGGTGTTGTCATCACTGATGGCAAGCGAGTGCAAGAGAGAGAGTATCGATCGACTGTGTCTCAGTGGCCTTGGGGGAAATTGGCGGGAAAGCAGCTTGCCTCACCCATACATTATACAACTCGCGGGCTATATCTCCGATTTTGACCATCCAAACGCTGTTTTCACTCGTTTTATTGTTGTTTCAGGTTAATACCTTTATAATCAACCCATAATAGGCGCACATGGATAAGTATTAATGCTATTAATGGTACAATGAATATTTTAGTGACGGAAACACCTCAAATACATGCGCACAGGGAGAGGTGTCTAATTACCCCCATGCGCACTTCAGAGGTTAAGAGCTGAAATGTATTATAAGGGAGAAAAAAAAAAAACGCTAAAATACACAGGCTTATACATTTTTCAGCCAGTACCCAACCAGCGGGGGGGGGGGGGGGGGGGCAGCCCCCACCCATATATTAGGTTAGGTTGTTGTTGTTGTTGTTGCTGTTCCTCAGGCTGTCTGGCCGAGCAGCCCCAAGGTCCCGAGCAAGGCCAAGGCCACAACCAAGCGCCCCCACAGAACCCTCCCAGCCCACCACCAACAATGCCCAGGTGACCGAAGCCACTCAAAGGCGGGGAGCTGAGGAGGGCGCGGAAACGCCCGGGAAACAAAAGCCCCACCCAAGGCCCTGTGCCCCTCAGCAATGATAAAGGGAAAGTTGAGGGGCAAAGGAAAAATGTGACGCTTTGGCTCCCAATCTGCCAGGGTTGGCAGTTGGCAGTCAATCCACGGAAAAGATGCCGTCTTGTTAAGTTTAATAGCACATAATAAAAAAAAAAACAAAAAAAACAAAAAAAAAATAACCCAACCAGCGGGGGTGTGGGGGCGGCAGCCCCCACCCATATACTAGGTTAGGTTAGGTAAGGTTGTTAGGTTAGGCTAATAGCCTAGAACATTTAAAAAAAAAAAAAAAAAAAAAATCTAACCCAACCAGCCGGCGTGTGGGGGCAGCAGCCCCCACCCATAATACTAGGATAGGTTAGGTAAGGTTGTTGGGTTAGGCTAATGTCTTCCCAAAGTTGTCTATTTTTATAACACAAGATATTAGGCTACCCACTCCACCCCGTGAAATCCGAGCCAGCTTTCGTCAAAAGTTGGCTCGGGTATGCACAAAATTGGGTTGTATGGGTTTGCAATTTGGAAAAACCCGAGCCAAGTTTTGATACAAAACGCTATATTATTGTATTATTACGCTTTTAACCCCTCATTTTCCCTGAACTTCATAGCCCTCCCCACTAGTGGGGTGTGTGTTTTTAGATTGTTGGATAATGGGTAAATACTCATTTCCGCTCCTCTTCACTATAAAACAACACTATATCTGAAGGAAAAAATACAAAAAACAAAGTAAAACTTACTGAAATCGCTGTCGGTCCAAAAAGTCAGGTTTACCCTTCAATGTATCAATTTCAAGTCAGATATACATTTCCGCGCATCATCAAACCATACTAAGTCTACTACTAATAATAGTAACCCATTAGTACCAACAGAATAGCGACAAAATAGGGGTAGTATAACTGTAGATTTATCCAAATTTGCACCCAGTCCTAAAACCTGAAATAATCTTAAGTCAGTCCAATTGTCCCAAATAGCCTAGCCTATCAAGATCCATTTTTTTTTTTTTTTTTAAAGACTAGGCTAGCCTACTTACCGGGCATAGGCTAGGCCTACGTTGTGTAGGCTAAGAACGTAAATTGATGTCAATCAGTGATGGTGTGACTGGCCCCCCCATAATAGGCTAGCCACTAGGATAGGTTAGGTTACGCTAAGGTTGTTAGGTTAGGCTAATGTCCTTTCAAAGGATATAGGCTAGGCCTAGTAAACACTAGGATATACCCGGTCAGAATTAGGTGATAGCTTACGCGGCTACGCCCGAAAATACAACTCTCTCCAATAAATATGTGGTGGTAGGCCTACCTGTCAAATAGGCCTACGTGTCCTAATAGTAAAATTGTACCAAATACCCTAGCTGATCAAATATTAATGAATAGCCAGTATAACTAAATAAGTTGGTCACCAATTATTTTGCAATATTTGAAAACAAATATGGATTTTATATGCTCTAAACATAATATGCAAAGGTTTTTTAAGAAATTTAAGCCTCGGCAAAACCTAATAAATATATATGGTACTAAAATGGAATTTTGTCGTAACATGGTTGTCTATACCTTCCTATAGACGGCACCGATTCGTACACACGCCATTTTCACCTGTCTCCCAAGGTCTGTCCACCAGCTTTTTAGTCAACACTAATTCCACCTGCCCATAGGTTGGGTTAGGTTAGGTTAATTAGGTTAGATTGTGCATCCGCTTGATCAGGAATTCGCTCGAAGTGACTCGCATTCGTATTTACAGATACGGCCGAATACCGATAGGCTACTAAATGGGCGCCGGCCAAACCGCCATGTTGTATCCCACGTAGGCCTACTAGGTACTACGGACACATTGTAGGCGTTAGGTGTGGTTTCGCCGAGGGTTGTAATTATTTCCAAACACTATATAGGCCTATTGATGAAAACTAACAGGGAAAAATAAAAAAATAAATGGGAAAATTGGTGACCATCTTATTTAGTTTTTCCGAATAGGCCTAGCCTAGGTAGGCGATAATATTCAAGGACACAGTGGACACTAGGCTAGGCCTATATCCGCCTTATTAGAATTTTTTTATTAGGGAAAATAGGCACCAACAGATTCGCCATATTTTTCTCCATATAGGCCTAGGCTAGGCCAGGTAGGCCTAGTCCGCATGGAGGATTTTCGTTAGGCCTAGGCTATTGACAAATTAAAAAAATACCCTTTTCACAGAAAAATACACCAAAAATCTGTCAAAGATGTCTAGCCTAATAGCGGGGGTGTGGGGGTGACAGCCCTCACCCATAATAGGCCTACTAGGACTGGATAGGTTAGGTAAGGTTGTTAGGTTAGGCTAATGTCCTTTCAAAGGGGTATAGGCCTAGGCTAGTAAACACTAGGATAGCTTATACCCGGTCAGAGGTAAGAAGAGTCCTGATGTAGTCTCCTTGAATGCTAGTAGGCTACTTCCCGACTTTCAATTAGCGGCTAAACTGATAGCCCTAGCCCCTAGGCCTACCCTATACTGTATTTATCTTCTGTTTGCTTACTTATCTGTGTCTGGAATATAGGATTGTAATGTTATTAGGCCTACAGCTGCAGCAACCTGCAGACCACAGAAGTAGAACTTACAAGAATTTAGGAAACCAAGAATTTAAGACCTGTCAACAGCGCCTTGTCTTAGGGTATGAAGACAATACAGCTATATACACCCTGCATAGTACACCTGTCATTCAGAAATCATACTAGCTTTCGCAGGATAAGGTTATGCTAATGGAATTGAGCTTGGTGGCTCAGATTTACTCATGAATTGGGAATAAAGTTTTGTGATTAGGTTATAATATGAAGAGTGGTAACTGATGAGATGGAAAGTGGTGCCCACTCTTGGATGGCCCTGTAATAGAGATAACACTGGTGTTGGATATTGAATGTAAAAACTATTTGAGCTGCCAGCCCAAGTGGGGTATCCTACTGTATTCAATCCCCAGTAGTGAGGGCTGGGATTTTGTGAGACAACCAGTTCAGTATCTGAAATGCTGAGTGTGAAGGGAATTTAACTCTCCGAAAATCCCCAGGCCTGGCGCGGTTTCGAACCCTGGTTGTAATGCCCTCGAAAATGTCCCGCACCCACAATAATACTAACCCGAGTTGACGTCAGGTATAGCGTAAAATAGTCGTAGATGGTAAGTCCAATAAACTCATCACGTGATAACACCACGAGACTATCACCTGGTTCTTAAAAATCGGACTAAGGTTGCTATACTTTTAGTACATCCGTGGTAGTACAGTGGGTTAGCGCACGGGCCTGGTGGTGATGGTTGGGTCACTAACCAGGGTTCGAACCCCACCCAAGGCATCTCAAAACCTGTGGGTTTTTAGGGGGGTTAAATTCCCTTCAGAGGTTCGTACCCCGCGCCAGGTACCAGGAAAAGTTGATCCTAAAGGTAGCCTGGGGATATTTCAGGAGACCATGAATTCCCTTCACACCCGGCATTTCATTGGTGGCAGCTAGGGAACGTGACCAGGTAGCTACGTGGAGCACCCGTCACGCGAACCCTATACCAACAATATTGAGATTGCTGAGGTAATACAGCTACGATACCTTACGACCTTAAAATAGGCTAGGGACTAGCCTAGTTAAAGAAGGATGTAATGTAATGCCCTCGAAAATGTCCCGCACCCACAATAATACTAACCCGAGTTGACGTCAGGTATAGCGTAAAATAGTCGTAGATGGTAAGTCCAATAAACTCATCACGTGATAACACCACGAGACTATCACCTGGTTCTTAAAAATCGGACTAAGGTTGCTATACTTTTAGTACGTCCGTGGTAGTACAGTGGGTTAGCGCGCGGGCCTGGTGGTGATGGTTGGGTCACTAACCAGGGTTCGAACCCCACCCAAGGCATCTCAAAACCTGTGGGTTTTTAGGGGGGTTAAATTCCCTTCAGAGGTTCGTACCCCGCGCCAGGTACCAGGAAAAGTTGATCCTAAAGGTAGCCTGGGGATATTTCAGGAGACCATGAATTCCCTTCACACCCGGCATTTCTAAAATGCCCCAGAACGAGAAGCCCACCACAGAAGCCACGAACGAACACCACACAGAAACACCAAAGGAAAGGTCCACAGAACGAAAGGACCAGCTGACCGAGCCAGCCATTTCAGACAGGCCCAAGCCCGCAGGGCTAAACAGCTCCAGGACGCACCCATTTACCTTTTCTAAACTGACCATTTTCCACACCTCACGTACACTAACCCTCTCGTGTCCTACACTCTTAACTACAAAGATGATGAACAGGAATATACATTCATATTAAAAACACCCATGCCCTGTCCCGACGTTGAGCCAATGCCAACACATCAGACAGCCATAATTATATCTATGTATGTTCTTACATCCGAGAAGTAGATGTTATATATCTTAGAAGTTAAAACACCCACGCTTGTCCCTAGACCTCGTATATCATTTTCCATGACGAGTATAGATATATGTAACCCGTGCTCAGTCGCCCCTTGCATTGTTCCTCTAGTAACTAAGTCTATAATATTAACTGCCACCAGCATTGATGCGACATAGCGGCACTGTCCTTGTGTCGTATTGTGCCAAGTACATATCAACCAGGTTTCATCACCTTATTAGGACGACGACTATAATGTCATTGTTCATCGATGTATGCAATCCTTAGGTTAAGTATTTTTATCCGCCATTGTGTTAACCTTTTTCCATTTACTTTCTACAATTGTCATACGTCTTCCCCTTGCCTCCTTCGTATCCACAGTCCACACTACGCCAATTTACTTCGTGTCTTACACCTCTTACCCCAACCAGAGATTGTATAAGATAACCTGGTTACCAGTATCTGTCATAAGTACCCCGAAACAATAACTAAGTACCTCTACGAACTGCCGCTGTTGTTGGTATATTTATATTTAATAGAAAACGCAGTTCCCAGGGCCAACTAATAATATCCATAACCCTCGGACTGATCACATAACTCTATCTTTTCCAGACTCATATACCACCCCATAGTTGCATTCCCCGGTAGCATTTGGCTAACGTATTCTACTGCCTTTTCAAACTCCCATATCAATTGTAGCCTAATGCCACCCCCACGCCCAGGTACCTTAGGGGCAAAATTTCCCTGTAGCCCTTGAACTCTCCCCCCCCCTCTCATTTAGACACCCGCGCTTCTCGACTCTTGTCCGACCTAGCCTCTCTCTCATACCTCTTGAAGATCCTTGAATTGTCCGTTGCTAACGCTCTCCAACCTTTTATATATATACTCCTATCCAGCCTACCTTCACTTAGTAGGCCAGAACAACATTAGAACTTTACTAGCCCCTTGCATGCCATCTATTCTCTTACAACCCATTCACAACCCTGCACCCAATGGTCGTCGGTGCGAGGCTAACCGCCCCGCCAGTAACTAACTTCTATTGCCATACTTCCAGATAAATGTGGCAGAGTTAGCAACCCAGTCTCCACCACATCCAGCAAACCCTACAATTAACAACCAGCCGAGTAAAGCCAGCTAGCTAAGGCACCTTCGGTTTTGGTATTAAGGACACCCACATCTGTCTCATACACAGAGGGTTATTACAAACACTGGTGATATGGCAAGCCCCTAGCCACAGCCGCCGGACGACTATCACAGAGAGAGGGCGCCCAGCTCCCCCTTTTTGCCCACCCGAGGAGGGAGACCCCCACCCCTGCGGAGGTATACCTGACCCCTGTTTTGACTTTCGAGTCATTGCCAGGTAGCACAGGAATTCTTCCTATCAATGAACTAACCATGCATGACTAACACCTTTACTAACCTCTATTTACTCACAATAAACCATTTACCTTTCTTGCATGCTCTGATCACTAAATTAGCACCTCAGCTATACCATAGAATGAAGATTGAACAATCTAGAGAGACGCTCCTATCACAGCTGTCCCCATCCTCCTCGCAAAGTAGATCCAGTCTCTCTCCCCTAAATACTTCCAGTATAGCCAAAATAGTACCTCTTACTAAGGCTCAGTTATATGAAAATATAAAGGCTTCCTATAGCCATGTGCCACAACAGTAAATACCATCTTACCTAGTCCCCATATCTATTGAGAGCTCAATTAAGTCCATAAGACTCGAGATCCCTACTGTCTACAGGGTCCAGAACCGAGCCTATAAATCTAACTCCCGCCCCCAGTCAAATCAGTTGAAAGCTAGACACCAACCAGGGGTCACTACCCTGCAGTTAACTTCTAGCTCTGCCCTTGTGTTGTTCCGGAGTGAGATCCCAGAGCCGGCAGACTCCGTGGCAGATTTGGATAGAAGGACCTGCCCACGTATTTAAGAACTTCACACATATGGGCCCCCTGGACGGCCGCGGAACCAGTCGTTAGCCCCCAACATCATGGACGCAAGATAACCAGGACCAGACCCATCAGATGCTACCTAAGATTCCCTTTAGCAGTACTACATATTACTGTGCTGTTTAGAGATTCACTAATTAATATTTCTACGAAGTGGCTATCTCTTTGCCCCAGTATATAATTCATATAACCATTCAATTAGGAAGTGCTAAGCGTATCAGTGTTCATTATTTAACAGGCGATACTAACTCTCGTAATCAACCATATGCCCAGATATTATTACCTAGAAGGAAACCCTAGTAATATCTGAAGGTTCGCCCACTGATTTGCGTTCTATGTATTTCTGAGACAAGAATAGAAAACTTAGATCAGTACCCCCTGAGGTTACTAGAATTCTCGTGCTCTAAAATACGCGTGTCTAATCTAGTCTGTGAACTACTACTTGTGCACCAGAGCCACCAGTAAGAAATTTAACAGTGAATATGATTCTATAAGTAACATTGATGGTCTTCGGTATATAAACCTGTTAAATCAAAGCCAGTGATCAGAAGATTAATACCTGAACGTTGGAAGTGGGAGACTAGGCTCCATCCAGATCCACTTATGCTAGTGTTGTTCGATTCTATTATATTGTCTTACACAAGTATTCTGCAGTGGTATATCAATAAACGTGATCGTGTAACTTGCTACCATGTGTTTCTTTGTGTTCTCTATTCCTCATATCTTGTATTGTGCATGCAGCCTTATATACCCAGTCAATTAGAACTCACATTACCCAAGTTAAACCTGTAGAAAAACAGGGCATAACATTAATAGGCTAGGGACTAGCCTAGTTAAAGAAGGATGTAATGTAATGCCCTCGAAAATGTCCCGCACCCACAATAATACTAACCCGAGTTGACGTCAGGTATAGCGTAAAATAGTCGTAGATGGTAAGTCCAATAAACTCATCACGTGATAACACCACGAGACTATCACCTGGTTCTTAAAAATCGGACTAAGGTTGCTATACTTTTAGTACGTCCGTGGTAGTACAGTGGGTTAGTGCGCGGGCCTGGTGGTGATGGTTGGGTCACTAACCAGGGTTCGAACCCCACCCAAGGCATCTCAAAACCTGTGGGTTTTTAGGGGGGTTAAATTCCCTTCAGAGGTTCGTACCCCGCGCCAGGTACCAGGAAAAGTTGATCCTAAAGGTAGCCTGGGGATATTTCAGGAGACCATGAATTCCCTTCACACCCGGCATTTCACTGGTTATATAGTCAAAGTCACGGGAGAAAAGACAATCCCGTTTGGCAACTGTCTTCCAACTTGTTTGAGTTGTTGCATTCTTGTGGTGAATAGCTAAATTATATACATGTCCACCCACGGATATTAATTATTTTGAGTGGGTATCAACAAGCTGGTTTATTAGAGCCTTCCAGGTGAAGTAAGCTAATATTCTCGCCTACCCCAACCCCGGTGCTATTGTGGATAAAAGCAAGCTACCAGTGTAGGCCTATTAGCAAGAGCCGCATTTTCCTTTACCATCATTATCTCCGATAGACTGGAAATGGTGTATTTCACACCCAAATGCCATAAAAGGGTGTCCAATATCAAACCAACTCAACCCTGCTCCTCCACAGGCTTGAGGAAGTGAACAACTGGGTTAAAGTCAAGCCGATTCGGGCTTTAAGTATATATCTGTAAGAAAGTCATCATATTTCATTGGCGAGTGTTAAAAATGTTATGCCCTGATTTTATACAGGTTTAACTTGGTATAGGTGAGTTCTGCAAGACTGGGCTATTGGATATATTGCAAAGTACATAAAGGAAATCAACAGAGGACAAAAATAATCGTGGATAAATGGTTTGTAATACAGCTTTATTTAAACTGCTAAACACTCGGGTATAGAGTACGCAATAGGATTCGCACGAACAATAGATGTTGGAGCACTCGGTTAAGGTAGGGGCCTTTGTATAGTCTCTTAGCACTGCTCGCGGATTTGAATAGAGTTCTTTCGCTTCCCACTTCCAACGTTCAGGAATGATTCTTCTGATCACATTACTCAACGATACGTGGATTACTTAAATCACAAGGCTAGGTATCTCGTTATCTTGAGTTGGTGTGTTGGGGGCTAACAGCGACTCTTTGGCCGTTCAAGTTGTCCGGGAGTGTAGAGAAGTGTACAGTTGGGCTAATTTGTCTAGCCGTTGATGACACGTCGTTATGGGACTCCTACTGAAAGCCTTAAATGCCTCTGTCATCGGCACAGCCAGAGAAACAGTGGATCGAAATAACGTAAGACAATCGGGAGAACGACTTTTCTTACTAATTCTGGCCTTATGAGGAGGTTCAGACGTGCAAACGGCTTTTCGCCTTTCGGTCAAACAGACAATTGTTTGCCCAGGAATCTTCTCGTCGAGTCTTCTCCTAAACTCGCGTAATCCCTTCTAACATAACCAGATCTTTCTACCTGGGACCGGTTATGAGTTATGATTGCTCTTAAGCCCAAAGTAGTGGCGAGCCGGCTGACAATACGCCTATGAGACAATAAAAAAGAATTTATGAATCGGTTGTTGAAAGATATAATCTTGCCCCTGGTTTCTCAGTTGCAACAATATATTTGTCAAGGATTGATTCATTCCCCCACAGAGTCACTTAGATCGCGAACACCGCAAAATCACTGTATATCCTGAGGGTGGAGCTGGGTAATATATCCACGAGTGCGGCGCTTCCGTTATATGGCTTATATCCTCTCGAACTGGTGTTTTTGGCGCGGAACTCTATATATGGGGAGGGGGTTAATCCTTTGTCTAACTTTTGGATGTCGGAGGAGAATACAAGTTAATTTAATCCCTTGGTTGAAGAGGGTAGCATTAAAGGTCTATTATAAAGTTAGCATGTAGGCCGCAGTAGGAATTACCTTTTTCTGACATTTACTCTAAGACAAATTATTAATAGGAGTTGAGGGTAGGATGTTAGGGAAACAAAAAACTAGTTTATCCCGCGCCTTTGGACTCAAGCGGTAAGGCAGCCTACGTTAACCCTCTCACGTTCTTGACGCAATTTTGAGCCTATTAGGGATACTTTAAAACCTTTGTTACTATCAGGGGTATTTAGAAACCTTTAGTTTAGTTACTTTAACCTCTGCAGTTGTCTTTGAGTTAGCTGTGGGCAGAAAACTAATTTTGGAGAGGTAATTATAAGAGTGAGAGAACTATATATTATTGCTAATCTGGCAACCTCTGCGTCATATGGTCGTGAGAGGGTTAATATTATCCCTAGGATCCTCCTCTGAGTTAGCTGAAATGCTATTAGGAGTCTAAGATGGTTTAAGGGGGACTTGGGGGTTAGATAGGAACGGGATAGGAATAGGATTTAGGCTGGAATCGAAAACTTGGAGGTTGGTATGGGTTGTAATTACCTGGAGTTTCTAGCAAGAATTTTGGCGGGCATAAGGATGCCGGTAGTCCTACGCGAGGGGGAGATGCTGGGCCTCTTTGAGGGGAGGAAAGGGGGGGTTAGCCTCGTGCGCATTAATTCACTACCCCAGGTTGTAGGGGTGGTTAGTTATATTAGGGGATAGTTACAGGAGGTACCAAATAGGTTTGTACTATCTGATTACGGAAGCTTGAGAAAATTACTTGCTCGGCACAATTTAACATCCTGATGGCATCCTTTTTAGAGGGAGTTATTACGTTCGGGTTGGTATGGAAAACGACAGGGTGGATAAAAGGCTACCTGAACATGCTTGTTACTACGCAAAGTATTGGTGGATTAATGAGAGTTAACTTAGGAAAAAGTGACATGCATGAATTGGATGGTATTTTGCCGTCGTTAATATAAAAGTATAGAACCTGGTTGAATAACTCCAGTTCAATTGTATAACTACTTATGTGCTAGAACGAATCCCGGAGCATGGGGTAATATACGTTTATCTTCTTAAATGGAGAGAAAAAAAATAGGTGGTTTCCCTAGAGCTCTCCGAGAGGATCGTATTTAGATTTGTTAATTAATCTTATATAAAACAACAGAGATACGAAAAACAGAGTAGTGTGGACTGTGGACTAGAAGGGATGACTGATTAGATGTATAATAGGTGTGGAAAGAGACGGCAAAGGAGGAACACAAGGACGAAGGAAAAAGAAATACTTAACTTACGAAAACGAAATGTGGGTATAAAATGACGGTATTAGTTGTTAATATAAAGCGAATGAACCCTGGTTGAAATGCACGGAACACGATTCGACATGGGCAGTGCCTCTGTGTCAGATCATATCGATCGGGCAATTTCTGGTTCATATAATATCCTAGGCACTAAAACGAAACAGCTGAGCTTGGGGTCGGTGGATGTGACATTTTTATAGCCTATACCCTCTTTCAAGGGGGTGGGAGGGGGGCATAGCCTCGCGCGTTCTACCCCTACGGTTCAGGTGGGGAGTGTGGTTTACTTAGGTTAGAGGATCGTGAAAGAGATACCAGAATAGGTTTGCACTCTCTGTATACTGGGGATCGAGTCGGAACTGACTGCACGGAATATAAAAACATCCTGATGGGCGTCATGCGAGGGGAAGGTTTGTGAAGTTGGGTTGGTAGGCCTACGGGGAGAGGACAAAAAGGACAGGGTGGATAAAAGTTTACCACTGGGCACGCGGTCACTAAGCGGAGTATTGTGGATAAAACTTTTTCTTACTCTTAGGAATGGGTACATGCATGAGACTGACATCGATCTATCTCATAATGGAGAGAGAGAGAGACTAGGTAGTTTTCCTGCACTTCTCTGGAGATGATCGTATGCAAATTGGATATTAGTAATTATATAAATCAACAGATATGGATTAGTACAAGCACAGGGTTAGGTTAGTTTTCTGTGGATCAGGGGCATACATAGAAAACGGGTTTTCATGGGGTAACAATTTTGAGGCGGTTGTACCGAGTTTGACCCGTAGCCAAACTCACGCGAAATTAATACGACGATATTGTCCGGCACGACAATTTCCTAAGCACAGACCCGCATACGAAATTGGGGATGGTCTGGGGGGGTTTTCCAAATCAATGAGTAATTGCCTCATTAAATCTCGGAACTACTCCTAGGTATCTTGTCTAGTGAAATGGAGGTTGCATTAAGAAGGTTGGGAACATATAATTGTTACATAACTAAGTACAGGGCTGACGTAATCAAATAGACCTGTAGATGGTATATTAATTCAGGTAACGTCTATCTTGAGGAGTTATAGAATCGTCTCAACATAATCATTTCGATCTCCAACTCTCGAATATAGATTCGTAGTCGGGGATGTTTTCTCATCTGAAGCAATAGTAATAGTAACACACAAGGGATAGGGTACATAATAGGTTGAGGATAAATCCTACACAAATGTGGTTAAGAATCTCAGTGAATTACTGGCAACAAAGGTGAAACATGAACATAGTATTAATCGCCAGTACTAATAACAATCGATATGAGTCGAGTGTCTTAAGTGACGGATTAACAACAAAGACACAATTAATATCTCAAGTTGAGAGACCTGGGGAGTATTGAAACAAATAATTGCCCAGAATGACTAGGCGAGTCACACGGCTGAGGTTCGTATTACCGGACAGTCGTGGTGGACTCCAGAACAGGGGGAGGGGCATAGGTTTACTGAGGTGTCTTCAGATCGCCGTCGTACCTACACAATGAAAATATTATAGTCTGCATGCATGGTTGGTGCCTTAATTAAATACATACTTAGTTGGTACATACAAATGTTAAGGAATTAAGTAATGTGGGTTGTATACGAGAAGGCTGTGATTGGAGAGACGTATACATATGTGGAGTTATGTGAAAGGGAGACAACGAAGTTGGTGTGGTGATCTTTATAGCTATCCTGGCCTGTGACGCCGGTCCTTTCGTTCCTGTGGCATTTAAAAAAAAATCTATCTATCTAAATGTAGCCTTAAATTAGCCCAAACATACGCCAAAGTAAAGATATTCACGATCATTCGAAATTGGGCTTTTGTGTATTACCTCTTTAACCCGGGAGCTGCGGGTAGACTCTTAAGAGTTCCCCCGGCGCACTGCGGGTAGACTCTTAAGAGCAGAGACTTTGAACACGTACCAAAACCGCGCGTTTATAGCCAGGCGGCTGAAAATTGGTGTGGGTATTGTACTACATGTCAACTCTCGATACCACCCCGCCAAACGCTCGCCCCGCACTCGTGCAAGCACCACCGCGCCAGTAACCACGCACTAGTCATGGAGCCTACACGTCCCTCACGCTCGCTCCCTGATGACACAACCAGCCCTCCTTCTGGTGGTGTTAGCCGCCGTGGAAGGCAGAGGGTGGCTGCCAAAGACCCTAGCTACCAGTACGACACGCCCTACAGCTCAGAGGACGAATCACCAGCACCAAAAGCACGTAAAACACGTGCAAGCAGGGCAATGGCACAGAGGTCATTGGTCTTTCGGGACACTGCCACCACGACCCAGGCCACTGCAACAACCACTACCACCACCACTGCCACCACTGCCACCCCTGCCACCCCTGCCACCGGTACCAGCGACGCAGGAGGCCGCCCTAGGGCTGCATTACCTGCGGGGGCAGGAAAAATTAAAGGCACGGGCGTAGGGAAGAGAACCCGTACGCCAGCCACAGTGCCCCTACCACCACCACCACCACCAGCCGCCCCTGGCCCAGCTGCCCCTGCTGCCCCTGCCGCCCCTGCCGCCCCTGCCGCCCCTGCTGCCCCTGCCGCCCCTGCCCAAGGAACAGGGAAGGGGAAGGGGAAAGGGAGAGGGAAAGCGACTGGGAAAGCGACTGCTGGCCCTGGTGTCCCTGCCGGCCCTGCTGCCCCTGCCGCCCCTGCTGCCCCTGCCGCCCCTGCCGCCCCTGCCGCCCCTGCCCAAGGAACAGGGAAGGGGAAGGGGAAAGGGAGAGGGAAAGCGACTGGGAAAGCGACTGCTGGCCCTGGTGTCCCTGCTGCCCCTGCCGCCCCTGCCGCCCCTGCTGCCCCTGCCGCCCCTGCCGCCCCTGCCCAAGGAACAGAGAGAAGGGCGACAGGCACCACCATCATCTTGCCATCAAGGCCACGCACCACTGCTGCCCCTGCCGCCGCCGCCCCTGCCGCCGCCGCCGCCCCTGCCGCCGCCCCTGCCACCACCTCTGCTGTCCCTGTCCATAAGACTCCCGCACGTGCCAAAGTGACCCGGAAAAATCTTACACCATCTAAGTATGCCGCCCTGCTGTTTGATGGTGATTCGCAGGACATTGGCAGCCCGGGTTTCGACGACGAAGCCCTAGCACGGGACCAAGGGTGGGGGGATTTGGGAGTGGACAGTGGGAGTGAGTCCGACGTCGGTGACGAAAACGAGGAAGGGCATCGTCTGTCGAGTGAAGAGGAGGGTAATGATGATGAAGTGCTGTATCGCGACCATGGAAGCGATATTTCAGACGCAGAAGAAGACGCAGACGACATTCCGATCCCTGGCATGCCTTCGTTCGATTGGTCTGACGGGGTCAATTTTGTACCTGACGTGCCCCAGTTCAATCCTGGGACGTCAGGAACAACTGACAACTGGCCCTGTGATGATCAAGCGAACGAAAGCGACTTCTTCCTCGCTTTTTTCGACATGGAGGTAATGACGTACATCGTTGCCCAAACAAACGCCTACTACAGGTGGGTGTTTGGCAGATTGGACGTCCTTTCTCCAAAAGCGAGAATACGAGGCTGGGTGGATACGACTGTGGCAGAATTTCTGACGTTCTTTGCCTTGTTGTTCCTCATGCCTCTGATCAAGAAGCATGTGTTGCAACACTACTGGAAGCACGACCCTCTCATCGCCACCCCAACTTTCAATAAGTTCATGACTCGTGACAGATTTTTGTTGCTGCTAAGATTTATGCACTTTGCAGACAACGAAAATCCTAACAGGATTGACAGGATATGGAAAGTTCGGGATGTGTTCACCATGTTGTTGGAGAGGTATAGGAAATACTTTTACCCCTTCCTCAATTTGGTGATTGATGAGTCGCTCGTGCTCTTCAAAGGACGTCTTGTTTTCAAGCAGTATATCCCCTTGAAGAGGCATAGGTTCGGAATCAAGCTCTTCGTGTTGTGCGACTGTGAAACTGGAATAGTGCTTGACATGATCGTGTATACAGGCACTGACATTGACATACCGAAAGCCGCTGCCAATGACCCCATGGGCATGTCAGGTGCCATCGTCAGGAAAATGTTGGCACCTTACCTGGGCAAAGGCCACATCATCTACACTGACAACTGGTATACTTCTCCTGCTCTCTGCCAGTTTCTTTATGACAACCAAACGGGGTCATGTGGGACTGTCAGAAAGACAAGAAAGTTTATGCCAAAGTTCACAGGTGATGTCATTCCTCTCACAGATGCCTCCTCCAGTGACACACCTTCAGAAGACGACCTGGCCAAGGAACACCGCGAGAGGCATGTGCGAAGAAGGCGACGAAAGGGGCAGAAATACAAGCAGCTCGAGAAGTGTGGGAAACTGATAGCCCTGAAGTGGAAGGATAAGCGAGACGTCCACCTGCTTTCCACCGTCCACACAGGTGCCCAGGTGGATTCTGGCAAAATCCACTACCGAACCAGGAAGACAATCTACAAGCCCGACATGGTAGTGGACTACACCAAAAACATGCGCCTGGTGGACAAGTCTGACTGTCAGCTGTCAGGTGTTGAGTGTCTGAGGAAGACTGTGAAGTGGTATCACAAGCTCTTCCTCCACCTAGTTGACATAACGATGCTGAACGCCTACAACTTGTGGTTGGTGAAGAAGGATATGGCCCCAAACCAGAAGCTGAAATTCCGGGAGTTCGTGTACAACGTCTCCTACCAACTCCTGGAGAAGTATGCCACCACCACTCACAGACGTACGGCATGGCGTGGGGATCACGTTCCTGACCGCATCCAGCTGGGTGTCGAAAGACACTACACAACCAACACCGAGCTGATTGGCACTCGTCACAGGCAGGTGCAGTGCACCGTCTGCAGCTCCAGTGTGAGGAAACCCCATGTGACCAAAAGAGTCACCTCAATGTGCGCCGAGTGCAAAGTTGCACTCTGCCTGGGTGACTGCTTCAGGGACTACCACACCTTCAAGAACTACTGAGTGTCGGCCCCTGCCCTGCCCTGCCCTGCCCTGGACTCGCCCCGTGCCCTGCCCTGGACTCGCCTCCTGCCCTGCCCTGCCCTGCCCTGGACTCGCGCCCTACCTTACCTGACCTGACCTAATTGATCACGCTACCTCATAATGTAACATATATATTATATAATGTATAAGTTCCAAAGATGTCCCTGTGATATAGCTTTTACATTATATAATTGTATGTTTCATTATTTAGTTTATAAGTTTCAAAGATTTACATGTAATATGCCTTATTTTTTTAGTATATCAATATATATGTTTGTTATTAGCCTAAGTAATGTGTATATAATTATTTTCTTACCTCAAATGAATTGTACAAAAATAAATATGTTTCAATAAATCATGTCAAACCTACTATGATAATAAAATAAAACAATAAAAAAAGAAAAAAAGAAAACAAGGTCATGTCATTGTATTCTTACAATATGATATATTCTATGAATATTTCATATTGTTTGAATACAATGGCATGATCTTGTAAAAAAAAAAATTTATAAAAATTTTTCTAGACAATATAAAACCTTCCCCATAACCCCCTCCTGGATTCGATCCCACTACCCTACGACACTTTGAGTTTTCCAGTCCGCGACCTTACCAACCATGCCACAGGAGCTCATACCAAATATCACTCAAAACTTCGTGTCTACAATCGAAATGACAATATACAAAAAAAATGAATTATCCCACCAATTTACGTTTGTAAATTGATGGGATTATCAATTATATCATGCCAAGGTTTATAATAGTTTGTCTCTGTCAAGAATTAGTAATTATATAACTTTATTCTGTCAAAAATTGCCCAAACACTCAGCAAAATTGCCCCTCTCAGTGACTCCACTCATTTTCACACGGTCAGGCGGTCACGAGGTGACCCTTGCCGCTCCTTGATTCTCCAGCTACAGCAGCTCTGTCTGGGAACAAAATTGGTATAAATACAATAATGGATAAAATACTCTTCACAAATACATTTGTATTGTATAATATTGTAAATAAAAATGAATAATAACTGTGTGGGTGTCGAAAATTGCTCAACCAGCTTTCTTATGTCTCGCCTACGCGCGTATATTGGATTATACATAGTCATGACTGTCATACAAATAATTGCAGTAGGTCTCGAATATACATTTAGATTGCATATTACTTCGAAATAAATAAGTAAACGTTTCTCTGGTGGCAATCTACCCTTTCGCAGGTGTAAGGAGACACCAGTCTATATTTAGCCCTCTATCACAACAGGCAATCTGCCTGTGTTGACTCAGCACCGTCGCTGGTGGTCTATAAATATAGTACTTTATTTACAGTCAATGGCCTACATGTTTCTGTGGTACTTCACATGTGTCTAAAATGCAATGTCTGCTTGCATAAAAATGCAATTCTGAAGTCCATTTAGATGTACGACATACGCATGTCTCAGTTTCTCTCTCTCTCTCTCTCTCTCTCTCTCTCTCTCTCTCTCTCTCTCTCCTGACTCATGTTATTGTAGACCTGTTGATGGCAACGAACACCAGCCATCTGGTAGACATAAGGGTCAAAATACCAAACATCAATACGCCTGGGGCGCCTCCACAATTATCACTAAGCTGGTTATCTATCTAGAGATCTGCCTGACTTCCATCTCTCCACGACTCACTCACTCACTGCACCCCTGCATGCCTCCCTCCCACCCACCCACCCACCCCCAACCCCCCCTTACAGGCTTCCGTCTGCTAGAAACACATTCACAATTTGCGTAAATATCGCATCAATTGGGCTATATGCGGTATATTCCTTGTTATATGGGACGCCTACATATGTACACGTCTTTATTATAGCATGAGAGTGCTCTAAATACAAGATTGACGTGATATTTATGGCGTAACACACCCTCTCCCCCTTTCATTCCCACCACAACTCACTCACACCTTGGTTCACGCATAGAAACTCATTGATAATGTGCGTAAATATCGCATGAATTGGTTTATATGCGGTATATATTTTGATATATGGCACGTATACATACGTACAAGTCTGTATTATAGCGTGACAGTGCTCTACGTACAAGATATACGTGATATGTATGGCGTAAACCACACTCTCAGCTCATAAATTGCCGCCAAACCTCCAACACATCTTCATTCCCGCCTAAATATTCTCTTATAATTCCCTTATATATTGCAATTTTTGGTCACTATGAGGCATATTCATTGTTATATGGGTGCCCTACACACGTATACATACTCTAAATAGCCTAAAAGGGCTCGAAAAAGGAGATATACGTGATAATACGCGGTAACCCACCCCCTCCTCCCTCTCCTTCTATCCCCTGCGCGCGTAAATATTCGGCAGGGAAATCTCGCCGCTCGATGACAATCTAGCCGCGCGGTGCCATTCGCTCCACATTTTTCAACTACGGACCGTTCCCCTACCCCCCCCAGACATTTTTTGGGGGGTCAAATATATATGGGCCGATGCACGCAAACATTCCCTACACGATGATGTACTTTTTATCGAAATTGGCAATAGGTCCCAAAATCATCATAGGTGCGCACAGTCTTACCCTGTAGAAAACCCCCTGTGCGCCGCGGAGAGGTTAATTCGTAACAATTCTAATTTCTACATTATTTGATTTTTACAGTACTGCTATTTTTTTACCAAATAAACTGTGTATCATAACAATTGTCTTGTAGTTTACAATTAACCTATATTCAAATAACTTTGTGAAAATTAAATAATTGTGTTACCACTGTTTTGGCTACGAAAACTCCAGATGAAGCACAGCCATATATGCGGAAGTGTCCGTAAGCCACGTGCGTGGCTTACGGACACCTCCGCACGTATGGCAGTCAGTATGTACCACTCAGTAGTAGCAGGTTAGTACCGCTCCGCACCCAAGTCGGGTACTGAAGGGTACTAAACAAAGAGGTCCTTTCTTACACTACCTGCCTTGCAGATTGGACCGCTCCGCAATAGTAGGAAGGGTAATAAATACAGAAGACCTTTATTATACGCTACCTGCCTTGCAGATTGGAGCCAGGAGGCTACAATTATACTGCTTCAGTCACCCATAATAATTAATAACAAACCGTTTTCTTCTATATTTAATTTAACTAATATCTTAAAACATTCAAAATAGCGTCTTCAAATGTAACTAATTAGTTATGCTAAAATATTATCTACAAATCTGTAATACAAAAACGTAACATTCACAAGTAATTAGGAATTTAAATCAAAGAAATTTTTTGAGGGGTAACTAAAATGTTCAAAATCTGTTTTCCATTATATCTCTTAACCCGTTGAGCCCCGGCTAGTTATAATATTTTGTTCACCCCAGTCCCAAGCCATTTTCACTTATTTGTTTTGTTTGCTAAAATGGAAGACAAGGATGAGAAATGAAAAAAAAAACAAGAACAAATCACCTCTGACATTTTTTTTGGGGGGGGGGGGGGGGGGGGAGCTTCAAAAAAATTTGTTGAGCCAAAATGGAAGAGAATGGTGAGAAATGAACACACAAATAAAAAAAAACTCATTTCGGTCATTTAGGGGGGGGGGGGGGGGTTTCAATAGTTCGTCTCCCCCGCATGACCACCCGCCCGGGAGCACTAGGGTAAAAACTGAGTATGGCATTGTAAGGCATACATCCTAAGGAGTATCTCACATAAATCTCAAGCCTCTAGCTCCCATACGACCGGAGTAATGAAGGTTCAAAGTGGCGGTAAACTAGGGGTGTAAACTATCCCCACTAAGCCCACCACCACCAGCCGCGCGGCTGTCTCGGCCCGCTCACACCTACTGGCCCGGCTCCCCCACACACTACGGTACCGCCCCCTCCTATTCTCCCGCCATTTCCTACCTTACGAGCCACGTAAGTGTTTTTTATATGTCGGACGCACGTGATGCGTCGCTGGGAGTTGGTGATCAAAGACTGCCGACGCAACACGTGCGACGCTGGGTCTCAACGGGTTAAATAGATAAATTTCGAAGTTACGATTTTTGTATTATATGTCTAAAAATTATACTCTTTCTATATAACTTTACAAATTTCAGTCACAATGGTATGGATGAGGTTGATTTTATCTAGACACAATTTGCGGCCAATGCTCCCGGACTATCTTGGAAAGACTTTGGTTGATCTTAACCTAAGAAGTGCGCATGAGGGTAATTAGACACCTCTCCCTGTGCTGACGTATTTGAGCTGTTTCCATCACTAAAATATTCATTTTACCATAAATAGCATTAATACTTATCCTAACGCGCCTATTATGGGTTGATTATAAAGGTATTAACCTGAAACAACAATAAAACGAGTGAAAACAGCGTTTGGATGGTCAAAATCGGAGATACAGGCCGCGAGTTATATAATGTATGGGTGAGGCAACCTGCTTTCCCGCCAATTTCCCCCAAGGCCACTGAGACACAGTCGATCGATACTCTCTCTCTCTCTCTTGCACTTGATGACAAGGCCCTGCTTGCAACTCGCTAATGTTAGCACGAAAATATACCTCGGAATAAGGGAATAACAGGGAAAATAGGTGATAACTGAAGGAGGGGAGGAAAGTGGGGAAGGAGGGGAGGTAGAGGAGTGACATTTTGCATGGCCCAGGGGCAAATTTTTTTTTTTTTTCGATGTTTAAAGTTGATTTTTTTTTCTCTGACTCTTAAGAGTCTTCCCGCAGTCCGCCGGGGGAACTCTTAAGAGTCTTCCTGCAGTTCCCGGGTTAAGTAAGGGAAAAGTTAGACAAAACACACAAGTACAGCGTGAGTGAGCGTCGGAGAGCCAGCCAGAAGACGAGGAGAGATAGTGATCGAGTAAAGAAAATACTGAAGTTATTCGGACCAGAACCAAGTCTGTGAGAGAGAGAGGGACATAAGTGACGCGTGCCCTGTCTCATTACCTGACATTGTGCCCAGACGTCCCGGAATTTAACTTCAAACCAGTGTTTTAACTCTTTCTACCTGGCCCTCATCTAAACTGACTCCTTTAAGTGCCTCACTCTAAGTTTCATAGTGGTAACAGTGATTATTGTGAGGGCTTAGACCCAGATATGCCAAGTTCTCCTATTTAATTTCACGTAAGCTCCTCCAGGAACGTACTTTCCGTTTCCATATCCTTTGATAACCATTGTCCCGTTTGTTGGGAAACATCACACACCTATCCTACACTGGTAATATATATATACTGTATATTTCTTCGGGTCCGGGCTTCCGCGACTCACAGAAAAAGTTATATACATATATTATCACTATATTAATCGATACATGCACCTTACACGTCATTCAAGAATCTTAAGATTCGTGCAGATCTGAGTTTATATGTTTACTATCATTCGGGTTCATATCAAAATAGTGAAGTCTCGTCGCAGAGTTTAATGCTTTTCAGTCACCTTGATCTAACCTGTGTGTAATAATTTATGAAGATTGCTTTCTTTGATATTTAACTTATTTCTTTACCCATAAGGTTTAGTGTTTCTTTGTTCAATACTTAAAGTATACTTGTGCTGATATTAACTCAGATAGTCCTTCTTGTTATTATTGAAATTATTGTTTCAACCTTTTCCAGTACCTTTGCATTTAATATGTGTTCTATTCATATATTGTGTGCATACTCTGCTGTATTTTAAGGACGATTTTATTGTGTTGAGACCTATTGTCTCTAATTGTTTAACCTAACTATGTCCTTATATACAAGCCTATTGACCATTCATGAGACTGTTTGGATGCTATGTACCCTAGCAGTTAAGAATAAAAAACATTGTAATCTGTCCTTGTGTTTTATGTCTATTGCCTGTTATTTGTGTGGTGATTTGGGGAAATAAGGTCAGTCCTCGCCCAGTGGAGAGGTACCTTAGTTAAAGATAACTGCATATTCCCAGTCCGGGAATAGCAATCAGAATATATCACGTTTCTTGAAAACGTGGCATAACAATTAATATTTCTTTTAAAACCTAGCTATTATTTCAATCAAACTTTCATAAAATGACTTGTCATCAAAGATACTGCAATACCTTGAAACTGAATTTCCAGAGGGACTGGGCCTTCATAAAGCTATAGTGTTTGCCAAATTAGTATAAAACAATAGACAGGCCTGAAAAAAACTATGCCAGTAAGCAAAAAGTTTCTCTACAAACGTACCCATGAGAGTACGTTGGTGAGGCCCCGGGACATAATAGAGAGGAACCAGGAGACGTGAGCAGTTAATTAGCTCTAAACGGTTACAGTGGGGGTATGTAACCGGAGAACTAGGTGTGGGGGGGGGGGGGGGGGAGCGGAAGGAGAGAGGACTACATAGAGTTACAAAGAATCACAGAATACATGGACCCCCTCGGGGCAGGAACGAAAAACTAATGATGTGAAAACAAAATCCATGCACCTTCCTAATTGAGTCCTCCATTCATTATAGGCCTACAGTATGTGTAACAACTTATATTTATCTGTTGTTATTTTAAAGTTACTCTGGAGAAATACATCACAGAGATCGAGGTGGTTCGGGGTGAAATTGAATTCTGGAAAGCAGGTCTGCGTAGAAGTGATTTTTAAGCCATAGTCCGGAACAGAAACACTAATCATTATTAGTTAACCTAGGGAAAGATGAGCAGAGGTGGCAAAGTTGAAGCTAGGTCAACTGAAAATTTACTATTAAATTACCTATAAAATAATACAAGGGAACCAACACATCTATACACACACGTGAGGGAAATAGAGGGTTTTTGATAATTCTAAATGCTCTATTTTCAATTTTATCCAGCTCAGTGCAACAACCTATCCACATGCACTCCTCAATGGCGAGTAATATTTCACCCGAGAATGTACACCAGTTTTATATATTACCAGAACTGCTCATGGAGGATTAAAATGTCCTGCTAGGTTATATAGCATCTATAATGTATAACTTAGCCACCAATTATATAGAGACAACAAGTGTTATACCAAAGGAAATGGAGTTCGAACACACAGATGCACCCCAGGTAAAGTAACACACTCTGCTGACCTGGGTTCGATCCCAACCAAGACGGTAATTTAGTGGGTGTGGTAGTACGTCTTAGCGTGTTTTATATGCTCACACCCAGTCGGGGGACACCTCGACGACGTATACAGACTATACACACACAACAAAGCCACTCCAAAGGCTTCGTCTCTCTCTCCAACACCCTTTTCCCCTCTTCAGAAAATAGGAAATTAGAAAGTAACTACGAGGTGCCGTTGTAAAGGCTTATCCCTCAATATCTTCACCTGCGGGACGTCTTGGGGGGTGTTATACTATTTGGTTTATCTATTGCTGAGGTTCTTTATTGTTTTTGACATATTCGAGCAATGTATTTTAGTTTGCCCTCTAGACTAAGAAAAACGCCACTCCAGAACCCATTGCACTCACCCAGAAAAAAATCAACTTCTGAATGGGGTGAAGTGTCTTATAATCTTCAAACTAATGAGGTGAAATCTCTTAAAATCTACAAACTAATGTAGTGAAACAGGAAGGGACCATACAGATCTGCCTCGCAGCAGATGGGGTTAACCCGGGAATGGCGAGAAGACTCTTAACCCCTTCAGACTCATATGACGCAGAGGTTGCCAGATTAGCAGTAAGAAATAGAGTTCTCTCACTCTTATAATGACCTCTCCAAAATTAGTTTTCTGCCCACAGCTAACTCAGACAACTGCAGAGGTTTAAGTAACTAAACTAAAGGTTTCTAAATACCCCTGATGGTAACAAAGGCTTTAACCCTTAACTGGCGGTGCGCGACCTATGTCGAGTGAAATAAATTTGGACTATGTGGCGGTGCACGACATCTGTCGACGCCATTTTCAGCACGTAATGTTGCTGAGAGAGAGAGCTGAGCGGTGGGACGAGCGTAGCAACCCTATGACCGCTCCCCACCATCGCGGTGGACATACTGAACTGTATTCTACTTTCCTCCCCCCTTTCTTACTCGCTACACAGGGAATTATGTAAGGAAATTACCTTATTTCAGGGTTTTTGCACTCGTGTTGCACGATCGTTGCAAGAGAACCAGTGGTTGTACAAGGATGGTTCAGGTGTCATTGGAAAGCTCTGTTTATGCCCTTTCAGAGATGGATACTTGTTTTACACTCTGGGTCTTATTTAGGCATGAAAATGATCACGTAAACAACCCTATTTAGGGTAAAAACCCTCCGCTGTGCGGTACGGTCAAATAGACCGCCTAGGCCACCAATAAGGTGTTAAAGTATCCCTAATAGGCTCAAAATCGCATCATATGTCGGAGAGGGTTAAGGGGACCGGCCGCCTTTTTTAACCCAAAAATTTTTTTTTTTTTTTTTTTGATACATAGAAGGCTGGCTATATATTCCCTCAACCTGTCTGTAAAAGTTAAATGCCGAAAATCGCTTCTAAGTGCATTATTTCGAGCTTTATATAAAGCTTTCGCAGGCTGAATATGGGCCTAATATACAGTATATGTATAAATTATTATTTTTTATATAAGAATCATTACAAATTAATTTCATGTAATAGGACTAATATATATGTATAAATGACTAAAATGTAAATAGAAATAATTAAAATTACATATAATCGAAAAACAACTTGTCATACAGTAATGATTCATATACCATTCGAAAGCCCATACAAAACTCTACATTTTTTTAGCCACCCCCATTCATGCACAGCACGTCTTCCAATTTGCAAAAACATTGAAAAATGTCAACCTAAAAATATATTAGGCTAAAAATATAACTAGATGAGATATACAAAAAAAATGTAGACTAGATTGTAGAAACACCTTTTGTGAGTTGATTGAACACAAAAAGAAAGACAATACACTAGATTCTTGAGTAATATATAAATTATTGTAGTGTGTAATTTTGTCTAATTTTGACCCTAATTTTTGACATATATAAACAATTATAAAACCAATTTTCAACCTGATGGTACCAAACATTAGCTCTCATAGTCCTCTAAACGTATGCCAAATCTCATTTAAATCAGAGGAAGTTCACCGACACCCTGGGAGTAAAAGGCGGACGGTCTCCTTAAGAGGTTTTGGTGGTGAAAGGCGACAAACCTCCTAACCTGGGAACGGGGAGAACACTCTTAAGAGGTTTTACTGGGCGACAGCAAGAAAGCTCTTAAGAGGGAAGGCCTAAAAAAAACACATTTTAAAAGGCCCCAGTAGCACTTAAAACAATTTTTTTTCTCCATACCTCACATCACACCTCCACATCCCCTCCTTCCCTCCTTCACCCCCCCCCCCCCCCCACCCTTCAATTATCACCTATTTTCCCTGTTATTCCCTTATTCATTGGTATATTTTCGTGTAAGCATCTCCAAACCGTTCCTAGGCTGTGGTCATGTGTGTGTTACGTAAGGTAGAGACCGGGAGGGTGTGAGGGAGTAGTTCAGTACTGCTTCAACCCTCGAGAGAGGAGGGTGTGAGGCCAGCTGGCTCACACTTGACGAATGAACCGCTCGCTAACAATTCGCGATTTTGACCAGCCAAATCATATTCCCACTTGTTTTATTATTGTCACAAGTTACTATCTTCATATTACAGGTAAAATAGGCGCATATGAATAAGTAATAACATATTTATCATAAAATGAGGATTATAGGTAGGAATGGAGCCTAATATTGCCGCCCAGAACTGTGGTGTTCACTACACCCTGCGTGCGCTTAATGGGTGAAGATCCAAGGCCTAAAAAAAAAACATTTAAAAGGCCCCAGTAGCACTTAAAACAAAGGAATATGTGATTAATTGAGATAATTCCCCTCCATACCTTCTATCACAACTCCACATGTGTCAATACCCCCTCCTTCCCCACTCCCTTCAATTATCACCTATCTTTCCTCCTATTCCTTTGTTTATCAGTTTATTTACCGCGCCAATATCTCCAACCCGGTTCCAAGGTGTGTTCCTGCGCATATATCCAGTGCGTGGGGAGAGAGAGAGAGAGAGTGATAGAAAGCTTCAGTCTGCCTCTAGGCTTCGAGAGTGGAGGGTGTAGGGCTCGCTCGTCTCTCACCTCATGACTAGACGATCGGTAATAATTCGCCATTTTCACCCCCCAAATACTACTCTCACTTGTTTTATTGCTGTTACATGGTAATATTTTCATATTAAACGTAAAATAGGTGCATATGAATAAGTAATAACAATATTTATCGTAAAATGACGATTTTAGGCGGGAATGAAGCCTAATATCGTCGCCTAGCGGTAGGGTGTTCACTACATATAGCTCGCGCTTTACAGGTTAAAGGAATGCAGAGAGAAGAACAATGAGATTCCACTAGAACAATAAACAACATCACGGAAAGTAAGAACTGGTGCCTGCACTACAGGTCACGGAAGCAAGTCCATTCGGCCACATTCCCAAACGATCACATTCCGAAACGGCCACAACCACATTCAGAAACGGGCATTACCTAAATGGCCACAACCGAAATGACCACAACCAATAACGTCACATCCAAAACGGCCACAAACAAAACAACCACATTCAAAATGGCCACAGCTAAAATGGCCACAACCAAAACGGCCACACTCTTAAACAGCCACTTCCAAATTGGCCACATCCAAAATGGCTACAACCGAAATTACTATAACCAAAACGGCCACAACATGTGATAAACCAGCCTCACAAACTTTAGTGTCGTGGGTAGGCTAGTGGATGGGTTAGCCTTGGTCGGCAACAAATCTAGGGGACACAATCTTATAAAAATCTGGGTGAATGGGACTCGTCAGCCTTGCTTGGCAACCTGTCTATGGGAATAAACCTTATGCATAATATCGAAGGGTGGTGCGCTCATCAGTGGCGAACTCTACACTAGATAGATAGATCAGCCTACAGCCCTACACCGTTCTAACCTTGGTGACCAAGTCGCCTCAGAGTATATAGTGTAGTTCCCAGGCTCCCTTATCCCATAATGTGTCACGTGTGTCATCCCCACAGGCTCCCTCATCCCATAATGTGTCATGTGTGGCATCCCCAACGCACAAAAACACTACACAAAAACATACGGTACACACAAACATTCCCATATCTCGCTTCCCACACTCCTCCTCCCTCTCACAAATAATGAAAGATTATTATTACAACTTATTTCCCTTTGATTCCGATAGGTTCTTCCAAAACTGTACATAATCGTTTAATGGTAGGCTAGTCTGAATAATATAAAAACAAAAAACGTCATCCAATACTGAAAAGGTTAGTAGAGCGCTATAATGTCTAGTTTCAGCATGTTGAACAGGCAGAAGTTTATAATGAGCTCAGCCTTCAGAAAAATTTATTGATTACTGATTAAGAACATCCCTATTAATTTACATATAAATTCATTTATCGCCAACTTTAAATAAACAAACTATAGTTGTCCTGTGCATACTAGAGACTATATAGACAGAGATCGGCCAACCTCCGTCATTTTGGTGCCACTGGTATCATTAACCTCTCTTAACCCCTTATGTACCGACAACGTCTATTTAATTTTATGCTAGCTACTTTTAGACGATTTGATGAAGCTTAGGAAGGGTATACTGTATGTTAGATAAAAGAATGTATTGAGATAGTCTCCAGCCTCTTTATTAGTAGTAGATATCAATCCTAAGCTGAATTAAATCGTCTAATAGCTGCCAGAGTTTAATGCAAAGGAAGTCACCGGTACAAAAAGAGTTAATTTACTCTTAAATATGTATATGCCCATAATAAACATGGGTAATACTGATACAGGATATTATGCTGTATACGTTTGGTCTTTGGATATGCACTCTACATGATCAGAAGTAATATACAACCCCACTGTTTGACAATTGAAACACTATAATGTCGTTCAAAGGAAAAGATGACCATTCTCTCTTACTATACTATATAGGATCTCTAGTGCATACCAGTCTGCATAGTGCTACAACCGCAGACTGTCACTCACCATCATGTTCAATCACGCCCACACCGCCCATCCACACTCACATTATAACGCCTTCACACACACACACACACACACATACACAGTCACACACACTTGCATACAAATCCCTCATACACACACCAACACACTCTCAAACCATCCATCCACATCCCCTATAACCCCCCCCCCCACCCCCCACCCCCCCGACCCATGCACACTCACGCTTACTCACACTCACATATAATCCCTTCGTACACCCCCCCACACACCACTTACTCACACTCACATATAATCCCTTTGTAAACCCCCCCACACACAACTTACTCACCCTCACATATAATCCCTTCGTACACCCCCCCACACACCACTTACTCACACTCACATATAATCCCTTCGTAAACCCCCCCACACACCACTTACTCACACTCACATAAAATTCCTTCGTACACCCCCCCACACACCACTCACTCACACTCACATATAATTCCTTCGTACACCCCCCCACACACCACTCCCTCACACTCACATATAATCCCTTCGTACAACCCCCACACACCACTTACTCACACTCACATATAATCCCTTCGTACACCCCCCACACTCACATATAATCCCTTCGTACACCCCCACACACCACTTACTCACACTCACATATAATCCCTTTGTAAACCCCCCCACACACCACTTACTCACACTCACATATAATCCCTTCGTACACCCCCACACACCACTCACACCCACATATAATCCCTTCGTAAACCCCCCCACACACCACTTACTCACACTCACATATAATTCCTTCGTACCCCCCCCCACACACCACTCACTCACACTCACATATAATTCCTTCGTACACCCCCCACACACCACTCACTCACACTCACATATAATCCCTTCGTACAACCCCCCACACACCACTTACTCACACTCACATATAATCCCTTCGTACAACCCCCACACTCACATATAATCCCTTCGTACACCCCCACAAACCACTTACTCACACTCACATATAATCCCTTTGTACACCCCCCCACACACCACTTACTCACACTCACATATAATCCCTTCGTACACCCACCCACACACCACTCACTCACACTCACATATAATCCCTTCGTACACCCCCACACACCACTTACTCACACTCACATATAATCCCTTTGTAAACCCCCCCACACACCACTTACTCACACTCACATATAATCCCTTCGTACACCCCCACACACCACTTACTCACACTCACATATAATCCCTTCATAAACCCCCCTACACACCACTTACTCACACTCACATATAATTTCTTCGTACCCCCGCCCCCACACACCACTCACTCACACTCACATATAATTCCTTCGTACACCCCCCCACACACCACTCACTCACACTCACATATAATCCCTTCGTACACCCCCCCACACACCACTTACTCACACTCACATATAATCCCTTCGTACAACCCCCACACTCACATATAATCCCTTCGTACACCCCCACAAACCACTTACTCACACTCACATATAATCCCTTTGTACACCCCCCACACACCACCAACACACACTCACATATAATCCCTTCGTACACCCACCCACACACCACTCACTCACACTCACATATAATCCCTTCGTACACCCCCACACACCACTTACTCACACTCACATATAATCCCTTCGTACACCCCCCCACACACCAGTTACTCACACTCACATATAATCCCTTCGTACACCCCCCACACACCACTTACTCACACTCACATATAATCCCCTTCGTACACCCCCCCACACACCACTTACTCACACTCACATATAATCCCCTTCGTACACCCACCCACACACCACTTACTCACACTCACATATAATCCCTTCGTACACACACCCACACACCGCTCACTCACACTCATATTATAATCCCCTTGTATACACTCCCACACTCCGCTCACCCACACTCACACATAACACCCTCATACATACACTCACACACCGCTCACACATAACCCCCTCGTACATACACACCCACACACCGCTCACCCACACTCACACATAACCCCCTCGTACACACAGTCACACACCACTTACCCACACTCACATTATAACCCCCTCGCACACACACACCCACACACCACTTACCTACACTCACACATATAAAAATAGAGAAAAATACGAAGATATGTGCCCCATTATTGAAAAGGAAATAGTAATAGTTGATAGTGCGCCGTGGTTTAATGCTGATATTCAAAGAGCAAAAAAGGCCAAGAAGAAATATGAGAGGCTATGGAGACGTCTACGAACCGAAGAGGCAAGAGATAACTATAAAAGAGCTCGGAATATAGAAAACAGGCTCATTGTGCTTAGAAAACGTGAATACTATATGAATAAAGCAAAAGAAGCTGGATCTGACATGAATAAGCTGTATGTGGTACTTGACAACTTGACGGGAAACAAGAAGAAAAATAAGTTACCAGAAGGGATTCCGGATATGACATTGGCAAATTATTTTTCTGACTTTTTTTGTGATAAAATTAATGCCATTGTTGGAAATTTTGGAGTAGTCGAGACTCAAGACGTTGTTGTAGCTGAGCCTACTGTGACTACTGTGACTTTTTCTATTGCACTAGACATATCGAAAGCCTTCGATAGAGTCTGGCATAAATCTTTAATTTCTAAACTACCCTCCTTCGGTTTCTATCCCTCCATCTGTGCCTTTGTCTCTAATTTCCTTTCCGGCCGTTTCATAGCTGCGGTTGTGGATGGCCATTGTTCACTTCCTCACCCTATAAACTCCGGTGTTCCTCAGGGCTCTGTCCTATCTCCTATTCTCTTTCTAATTTTTATAAATGATCTCCTTAACTGTACCTTAATTCCCATCCATTCATACGCACACGCACACGACTCAACCTTACACTACTCCATTAGTTTTTCAGAACGCCCCAGCCAGCAATCCCTCAACGACAAACGTAATGAAGCCATAGAACTCTTAAATTCTGATCTAAATACTATTTCCAATTGGGGCAGAGAAAACCTTGTTAACTTTAATGCTTCCAAAACACAATTTCTCCATCTATCTACCCGTCAGGATCTCCCAGCGGACTATCCCTTATTCTTCAACAATACAAAAATTAACCCTTCATCTTCTCTCAATATTCTTGGTGTCTCTTTTTCTTCTGCTCTCATTTGGAAGGACCATATATATTACCAGTCTTGCTAAGGCAGCCTCCCAGAAGCTGGGTGTGCTCAACCGCCTTAGGGGGTTCTTTTCCCCTGCACAGCTTCTTGCTCTGTACAGGGGCATAGTGCGCCCTTGTATTGAGTATTGTTCACATGTGTGGGGAGGTTCCTCTCACACCGCTCTCCTAGACAAAGTTGAAAGGAAGGCCTTTCGTATCATTAACTCCCGTCCACTCACCAACTCTCTGCAATCTCTCTCTCTCCGCCGCAATGTTGCATCTCTCTCGCTATTCTATCGCTACTATAATAATCAGTGTTCCTCAGAGCTATCCCAGTGCATACCACCTCCTTTACGTAGGGCATGTGGTACCCGTCTTGCAACTCAATCCCACCCCTACTCTGTGCAACTCTCCAACCCAAGAGTGAAACGTTACTCTCAAACTTTCTTCTACTCAACATCTGAGCTCTGGAACTCTCTCCCAGAATCAGTCTTTCCCTCTTCCTATGACTTAAATTGCTTCAAACTCCGTGTGTCCAGGCATTTTGGCTCGAACGTCCCTTGATTTTGGCCCTGTCACTCTTTCAACTATGGGGGAGGCACTCGCTATAGGCAGTTATGCCTTTTGCCTCCCTCAATCACATAGACAAAAAAAAAAAAAAAAAAAAAAAAAAGTTAACAGAATTTACTATGACGGATCTGAATACAGTTAAATCCATAGTTACGAAAGCAAAACTTACCCATTGTAGTAATGATCCTATACCAATACGTGAAATAGTGCACAGTAAAAAAATTAACAGTTTTCTGGACATATATGTTGACATAATAAACTGTAGCATTGCAAATAATGTATTTCCATCGTCTGAAAAGAATGCGATTGTGAAGCCTATTATTAAAGGGAGCCTTGATTCTCAATGCTTGAGCTCTTTTAGGCCTGTTTCCAATTTAACATTTCTATCAAAAATTACTGAAAATGTAATTCTGGGTCAGTTATGGAATCACTTGAGTTTAGTGAAGGCTCTCCCAGACAACCAGTCCGCATATAGAAGACTTTACTCTACGGAAACCACGATGTGCTCTGTGATTAATGATTTACTCGTGCAAATGGACAATGCGAAGTGTGGAATCTTAATTTTGTTGGACTTGAGTGCTGCGTTCGATACAGTGGTGCATAGCTTACTAATAGAAGACTGTAAAGCTATTGGTATTGATGGTAATGCGCTGGAATACCTTCAAAGTTACCTTACTAACAGAACTTATTGTGTGCAAATAAGTAATACATTCTCAGAGATGAAGCATCTAGAGAGGGGCGTCCCTCAAGGGAGTGTTCTTGGACCAATTCTATTCTGTATATATACAATTGCACTATCTTGCATATTAATGAAACATGGAGTGAAATTCAAGCTGTTTGCGGATGACACCCAATTCTATCTGGCACTAAGTGACGTGGTGAATGTTGAGGAGAAGATTAGTGGTTTACTAAAAGACATTGGGAAGTGGATGGAGTCAAAGCAACTGAAATTAAATGAAAATAAAACTGAATGCCTATTAGTAGGCAGACGGGTGAACCTTGAGAGACTGGGCGTGCAAAGCCTCAATATCAATGATAGTGTGATGACTGTGAGTAGTGTGGTGAAGGATTTGGGAGTCTTGGTTGATAGTGAACTGTCATTTAAAAACCAGATTAATCAAACAGTGCGAATCTCTGCCTATCATCTGAGGAATATTGCTTTTGTGAGAAAATATCTGGATATTAATACAACCAAAATGTAGATCCACAATCATGTAATTAGTAAATTAGACTATTGTAATTCTCTATATTATCGACTACCAAATTACTTGCTACGGAAACTACAACATATAATGAATAGAGCAGCAAGATTAATAAAGAGTTTACCATTCCGTGCGAGTATAACGCCGGCATTAATTGACCTGCATTGGCTGCCGGTGAAAGCGAGGATCATATTCAAACTGTGTGTTATAGTGTATCAAGCTTTGAACTTTGGAAAGCCGGAATATGTGCGAGACTTATTGGAAGACTTCAATGTTGGCACTGATATGATGCTGAGACATGGCAACTTGCTGCATCAATTGAATGAGCATTTGTTCAGGGAGTGTTATGACTTAGAAGATGGCACTGTGAGACAAGACTACAAGTGCTAGATGGTTTAAAGGGCAGCTGCGACGAGCGTCACATCTAGTGACAGAGCGCGGCTGAGAAACTCCACACCAAGCAAGTAAAAAAAACATAACTCCCTCGGACACACAATCACACACCACTTACCCACACTCACATTATAACCCCCTCGTACACACACACCCACACACCACTTACCTACACTCACACATAACCTTGAAAGAGGATCTAGGGAGTGTGTTTTTAAGTTTGATGGAGGTCTAGCGAGGAAACTATATACTGTATATCTACAGTATATATAACAAAAAAAAAAAAAAAAAAAACTTAATACATCAGAGTTGACGTCTTAGCTTCATACCACTACAGAGCGTAAGATCATACGACTTTATTTTATTTTATTTATTTTTTCAGATATTTTACAGTGATGTTCTTGAGTTTGATTTCTGGTCGGGCGGAAACATGTCCACAATAGCCAGAATAAACTTTCAAAACGCGTCATGAATCTTAAGGGGTTAACTTCGATATTGCAATATCGACCTGGGCCGACCATTGTGCATTGTCATGTGTATTTATTCTGGAAAATGGGTTTACTCATGGTGGATATATCCATATTCTGTAATAATATAATGTCCCAGCCAAGGCTGATTTCTTCTAAGTTACAGGCTCAATATCGCTCGGCTAGAAAGAAAAAAAAAACATCGACACCTGATGGGGTGAAGCGCCTTACAATCGCCAAACTAATGGAGCGAAACGTAAAATGTTTTCACATATAACACCTGTTCTACCTGAAACGATATCCCCTCAAGTTGTAATTAGATCGTCAGTAGAACAATTCAATAAGAGAGTAAATAACATTAACCACACTCTGGAATGAGTGTATAGTACAATTCACAGTCTGCCCCTTTCCACCTATATTATCTCCTCAGAATGGACCGCAAGGTCTTTGAGGTAGGCTACTAATTATTCCTTGTAACTCAGTGTAGCTTCTATTTACAATAGCTCCCCCCCCCCCTTTCCACTTGTTACCATGGCCGCCTCATCCACTATAAATATAACTCTACCAATGCTAAGGCTATACCCAAAACAAACACACAGTCCCAGAGATTTTGTGTATACTCCCTTCTTCTACATGGATCACTTTAAACGTACACACACACACACACGCACACAAACATACACACACACACACACACATCCATAACTCATTATTGTCCCAGGAGAGTCATATTACGGCATTTACTGTTTTTTTGTATACCAACACACACACGCACACTGTCATGCACACACTCTATCACACACATACGCGCACACACACACAAACAATATATTTTCTATCTTTCTCCACATAAGATCGAAGTTTGTAGTTGAGTATAGGAGATTCACTCTTACATATTCTGAGGACCTACATGTTATACACTAAGCACACAAGTAATTTGTTAACAACGAGATGGTGCAATTAGGGAATGCATTTTTTTTCATTTATTTAGTTATTTTTTTTATTTTTTGTCTGTACCCCCTTCTCCGTCATCTTTAGCCCCATTTGTTTTGAAATACGTTTACCCCATTAGTTTGTCGATTTTAAGAATTTCCGCCCCATTTCTTTGTCAATATTAAGACCTCGTGCCATTTATGTGTCGATTCTTTCCTGGATGAACTATAACCAGCCTGTAATTTAGGAGGAATCGGGAGAGATTTTACCGAAAATGTAAAACAAATTCTAGAAGAGATGGGGGGGGGGGGTTCTTTTTTTTTCTTCTATATTTGTCTATGTTTTTATTATTATTAAATCTTGATAGAGGTCTAGGGAGCAAACTAAAAACTTAACATTGGGGATTCTGATAACGACCCAATGGCCTCTCGTCATAGTTTATAATGTAACATTAACTTAACATTGGAGATTCTGATAACGACCCAATGGCCTCTCGTCATAGTGTATAATGTAATTGTAGTTATTATAGTTTGTTAACTCTTTCAGTAGTCGAAGAAGTTTTTATTCCTTTGATTTTGGATACCAGGTCCAGTAGAAGATTACATTGGACTTGAGGGGAAAATATTGATGGAGCTAGAGGGTAAACTGTTATATATATTTATTTAATTCTCACGGGTACTTTCTACGCTGTAAAAATCAAGGGTGGACAAGGATATGGAAAAGGTATATATATATGATCATTGTGTATATTGATAGCGACTTACCATTCGTTATATAGGATAGGTTTATTACTACCAATACACCATTTTAAGGTTAGTTTATTATGGACACTTTAATTACCATTATATACCCATATTATTTAAAGTGTAAACTGTTTGAAATCGTCTAAGGTCAACCAGAAAATAATAATAAAATGCGTGTTGATACTAAAAGGGTTAATATTTAGTGAGCCGTTCAGGAATACAGATAAGTGGATGTATTTGAAGGTCTAAAATTGCTTGAAGGAAATTGTTAGGAATGTTAGAATATAATAAGAGTTTTCTTAGCGCCATGCAATTCACCCCCCCCCCCCCCCCCCGCCCTTTTTGCTTTCTCTTATCTCCAATAATTTCCTCCCCCTTCTATCTCCACCACTCCCCCCTCCCCCCCCCCCCACCATCACCACTAATCCCCCCCCCCTCTTCCACCATCACCACTAATTTTTTTTTTTTTTTTTTTTTTTTAAGAGACAATGAACGGAGGAAGGAAACACACAGATAAAACAAAAAGGTCCATGTGCCTAAAGGCATCCTCCATTCATAAAATGTTTGTAACAACTGGATTTAAACATTTGTAGATTGTAAGTTTGTGGAAAGCAATTCGAGGGAAGTGAATTCCAAAGAGTAGTAGCTCTGGGGATAAATGAATTCTGATAAGCAGAAGTTCTGCATTGTGGAGGAGAAAGTGTAAATTCATGGGCGCTCTCAGCTGCCCTAGTTCTACGGGGAAAGATGTGGAGAGGCGGCACAATTGAAGCAAGTTCCTCGGAACAATTGCTGTGAAAATATCTGTAGAATAATGCAAGGGATGCAACGTTTCTTCGTATGGATAATGTAGGAAGGTCCTGTGTGATTGCAGGGTTATTGATTAATCTAATAGCTTTATTAGAACGCACATGACTTTTACGCCCCCCCCCCCCCACCCACCCTTGATTTACATGGTATTATCGGTATTGCCCAACACACCACATTCGGTGGTCATATTATGCTACTAATATTTACCCCTTGGGGATTATGAAGCAATTTGACAGTTTATTTTGGCTACCAGTAGACTATTTTATGATTGGGAAGGTTCTAAGACTATTTGTATTAACCCTCTGACTTCCACGTCTCTCAAACCCAAGATTGAACAAATTATCCCAGTCTTTCTTCTACTCGACAAGCAAGCTTTGGAACTCTCTCCCTCAATCTGTCTTTCCCTCATCCTATGACTTTAACTGTTTCAAGCTCCGTGTGTCCAGACATTTTGACTCCAACGTACCTTGATATTGGTTTTCTGTCACTGTTTCAACTTTGGAGGAGACACTTGTTACAGGTTGCTTTGCCATTTTTCTCCTTCATTCACATTAAATAAAAAAAACTTCCTAATCTATATAAAATCGTCTACTAATAGCCAGAATAAAAATATGGAACGTCTCCTGATCATGATGGGGTTAATGTACTTGTATTAACAGATACCTTACAAACACCCCTACGCTGTAAACAATCAAAGTTATAAAAAAGGGCACCGTTATTGTTGACAGTGTTCAACCTCCTCCTGGTACCTCATTATTTATAATAGGGGGGGGGGGTTTCTGGATCCCCTTTCCCCTCAAGTTTAGCCCCGTTTGTTTTTTACATTTTATGACATTCATCCCATTAATTTGTTAGTTTGGCGATTTTAAGACCTTTCGTGGCATATAGGTCTCTATTTTTTTCTGGCGAGCGATAGCGAGCCTGTAATTTAGAAGGAACCGGCCTTTGCCAGAGGTGCACAAATAATCTCCAAGGGAAGGTCTTGAGAGTATTTGTTTAAACTTGATGGAGGTCTATGGAGGACATAAACAAAACAAATTATGATAATAGAACAAAAATTAAATAAATACATAAATAAAAAAAAAAAAAAAAAAAAAAAATATATATAACAATCTTCCCTTCACTAACATGGCGTGCTTTGTTATTGTTAACTCCAGATGATTTTACACAATTTACACAGTCAAAATTAAGTTAAACAGGGATATAGAAAGGTATATGAAATCCTTGGATCTATTGACAGAAATTTACCTGTCAATCCTTATATTAAATGGATTTGTTACCGCACCAATATACCATTGTAAGGGTAATATTATGGGCACTTTAATTACACTCAATATTCTTGGTGTCTCATTTTCTTCTGACCTTTCTTGGAAATACCATATTATCACGCTTTCTAAAAAAGCTTCCCAAATCTTAGGTGTGTTGAACTGTCTCCGTGGGTTCATCACCCCCACACAGCTTTTTGCTATGTACAGGGTATACTGTGCGCCCATGTATCAAGTCCTGTTCGTATGTTTGGGGAGGTTACACCCATCCCGCACTTCTCAAAAGGGCAGATTCAAAAGCATTTCGTCACATCAACTCGCTTCCTCTTACTATATATCTACAATATCTCTCAATGAGCTGTGGAACTCTCACAGAATCAGTCTTTCCTTCTTCCTAGGACTTAAATTGCTTCAAACTCCGTGTGTCCAGGCATACTGGCTTGAGCGTCCCTTGATTTTGGCTCTGTCACTCTTTCAACTCTGGGGGAGCACTCGCCACAGGAAATTCTGCCTTATGTCTCCCTCACTCACACAGGAAAACGCGCCGCAATGTTGCATCTCTCTCTCCCTATCTTCTACCGCTATTACAATAATTAATCAGTGTTCTTCAGAGCCTTTTCAGTGTATACCTCCACCCTTCCAGAGAGTAGGATGCACCCGCCTTTAGTTTAAAAGAGAACCGTTTTTCCTAGTCTTTCTTCCATTCAACAAATAAGCTCTGAAACGCACTCCCTCAATCTATATTTCAATCATCCTACAACATAAACTCCTTCAAACTCTGTGTGTCCAGTTTGACCCTAACGTATCTTGAACATCCGGGGAGAGCAGTAAATGGAGTGTAAGAATTGCTAGACGTCCTGTTTCATGTCGTTTTCCTCCTCATATGGCAGGTATATACCTTTTCTTGCCTTTTGAGTCTAAGAGAACTACTCAACTGATTTGATTAACTCACTACGATTGATATTGCCCTATAAGATACTTAACTCCTATCTAGCTAATGGCTTATCACTTTACTAACAAATAACAACTAATATCTCAACTCATTGGTCTTTTAGTCAATCAATTATAGTCTATTGTGTTTTGTCTCTGTTTACCTAATATAGGTAACATCTATTATAGTTTGTCTGGGTCATTGTTCTTTACTTCAAGACATATGCAGGGACAAAAGGTTTCATAAATGTAACGTTTCTCCAGCCTGGAAGTTTGCCACAATAGACAACAGCAGCTCCTTCCTCCTTGTGGGTATACGATAATTTTTTTTTATAAGCATATATGCGGTTGGGAGTTGTGTAGGATGAAGGATTCATGACAGACCAATCAGTGCGAGCTTAGGCAGTGTGTAGATCAGCTGGAGTCTGCTTATTTCTCTTGGTTCCTCTCATGGTAATTGGAGCATGCTGATTGGCTGATTGCCTTGCAACATCGCCTCTGACTCCAGCCACCCCTAACTTAGGAAGGGTTAATCCGAGACCTTCGAAACTAGTCTCGGGTAAACAGCAAAGACTGTACTATGTCATCACATTAATCCTATCACTTTAATACAGATGTCCCTTGAAACACCTGTTCTCAGTTTAGCTCTTTTAAAAGGCTTGTATGCTAAACAAATACTAAGGATTTCTGCATGTCATTGGATAGTGCCATAGTGGTGGTGGGTGGGGAAGGAGGTGCAGAGAGAGAGAGAGAGAGATTTAAATAGATTTATATAGATACACTGAGAACACAGACCTTACGATCCAAGAAAGGTGGTCATGTCTGAATTCTAGTAGAGATAGTAGAACCCAAAATACAGGAAAGTGAAAGACAAGGATAGCACAGAAGAAGAAGAAGAAGATAGTGATAGAGAGTGATGATAATAATAATATTTATAACAATAGTTAAAATTATATCTAACATTAGTCAATAGGCCTACCTTGGATCAGAAACAATGCAAATATGCAGAAAGCATATGACTATTAATGTTCTCCTTCAGTAATATGCAGAAAGCATATGATTATTAATGTTCTCCTTCAGTAATATGCAGAAAGCGTATGACTATTAATGTTCTCCTTCAGTAATATGCAGAAAGCATATGACTATTAATGTTCTCCTTCAGTAATATGCAGAAAGCGTATGACTATTAATGTTCTCCTTCAGTAATATGCAGAAAGCGTATGACTATTAATGTTCTCCTTCAGTAATATGCAGAAAGCGTATGACTATTAATGTTCTCCTTCAGTAATATGCAGAAAGCGTATGACTATTAATGTTCTCCTTCAGTAATATGCAGAAAGCGTATGACTATTAATGTTCTCCTTCAGTAATATGCAGAAAGCGTATGACTATTAATGTTCTCCTTCAGTAATATGCAGAAAGCGTATGACTATTAATGTTCTCCTTCAGTAATATGCAGAAAGCGTATGACTATTAATGTTCTCCTTCAGTAATATGCAGAAAGCGTATGACTATTAATGTTCTCCTTCAGTAATTTTCAGGTAAGTTCTTACACAAAATAATAAATGATGCATATATATTTATCTAATACGCAGTCATATACAAATATCGGTGCTTGAACTTTCATTAACCTCTTCTGTACCGGCGACGTCTTTTTAATTTAATGTTAGCTATAGTTAGAGGATATTGTGCAGTATAAGAAGGATCTGTGGTAGTAAATAGGGTTGAGTGAGATAGTTCAAAGCCTGTTAATTGCTGAAATCGTAGCCAGATTAAAGTCAGAAGAACGGCGCACTGGTACTGGACCTGTTAATCATTAAAGTCAGAAGAACGGCGCACTGGTACTGGACCTGTTAATCATTAAAGTCAGAAGAACGGCGCACTGGTACTGGACCTGTTAATTATTAAAGTCAGAAGAACGGCGCACTGGTACTGGACCTGTTAATCATTAAAGTCAGAAGAACGGCGCACTGGTACTGGCCCTGTTAATCATTAAAGTCAGAAGAACGGTGCACTGGTACTGGACCTGTTAATCATTAAAGTCAGAAGAACGGTGCACTGGTACTGGACCTGTTAATCATTAAAGTCAGAAGAACGGCGCACTGGTACTGGACCTGTTAATCATTAAAGTCAGAAGAACGGTGCACTGGTACTGGCCCTGTTAATCATTAAAGTCAGAAGAACGGCGCACTGGTACTGGACCTGTTAATCATTAAAGTCAGAAGAACGGTGCACTGGTACTGGACCTGTTAATCATTAAAGTCAGAAGAACGGCGCACTGGTACTGGACCTGTTAATCATTAAAGTCAGAAGAACGGTGCACTGGTACTGGCCCTGTTAATCATTAAAGTCAGAAGAACGGCGCACTGGTACTGGACCTGTTAATCATTAAAGTCAGAAGAACGGCGCACTGGTACTGGACCTGTTAATCATTAAAGTCAGAAGAACGGCGCACTGGTACTGGACCTGTTAATTATTAAAGTCAGAAGAACGGCGCACTGGTACTGGACCTGTTCAGAAGAACGGCGCACTGGTACTGGACCTGTTATTCATTAAAGTCAGAAGAACGGCGCACTGGTACTGGACCTGTTAATCATTAGCAGAGTTCCGTTGTTTTTATCCAACAAAAATACCTTGATTAACTGATAATAATTTATAAAAGAATATGTGTTCGAAGAATATTTGTTAAGTTGTCCTAGTAAGCCTCCCATTATAACCTACAACCACCACACCTTAACTATTATATAACTATCATGGAATACCTCCCATTATAACCTACAACCACCACACCTTAACTATTATATAACTATCATAGAATACCTCCCATTATAACCTACAACCACCACACCTTAACTATTATATAACTATCATGGAATACCTCCCATTATAACCTACAACCACCATGAGTTGCCCAAGAACACCGTAAATCATACTACCCGATAACAGCCTTCTGCGGGTTCCTCCAATGAACTGAACTGATAGAGGTAACGGAGGGAGGGAGGATAGAAGGAAGGGGGGGGGGGATAGAAGAAGAAGAGGGAGAGGAGAGGGAGGATAGAAGTAAATGGGGGAGGGGGTAGAGAAAGAAGAGGGAGAATAGAGGTAAGGGAGGAGGAGGAGGAGAGAGGTAAGCGGGGAGGATAGACGAGAATAGAGGTATATGGAGAGGAGAGAGGTAGGAGAAGGGGGAGATAAAGGAAGGAGAGGGAGAATAGAGGTAGGGGAGGGGAAGGATAGAGGTAAGTGGGGGAATAGAGGTGTAGATCGAGAGGTAGAAGAGTATAGAGGTAGAAGGGGGAGATAGAGGAAAAAGAGGGAGAATAGAGGTAAGAACCTCTATTATCCCCTTTTCTTCTACCCTTTTACACTGTGAACAATGAACGCTTAAGTGTAACGCAAATGGTAGACATAATATAAGTGTTTCAATCGAGAGGAAGGAAGAGAGAGGGAAAGGGTAGAGAGAAGGAAAAGGGGGTAATGGAGGTAAGAAGAGGAAGGAAGCAAGAGAGAGAGAGAGGGGGGGATGGGGGAGAGGGGAGGGGTAGAGATAATTAAGAGGAAAAAATAGAGATATGAAGGGAGGATAAAGAAAAGGAAGGAATAGAGAGAAGGAAGGGGGGAGAAGGGAGGAAGAGAGAGGGGAAGATAGAGGGAAAGGATAGAGGAAGAGGAGGGAATAGAGAGAGGGGAAGATAAAGGGAAGGGATAGAGGAAGATGAGGGAATAGAGAGAGGGGAAGAGAAGGGAGGACGAGAGAGAGGGGAAGATAGAGGGAAGGAATAGAGAGGGGAAGAGAAGGGAGGACGAGAGAGAGGGGAAGATAGAGGAAGAGGAAGGAATAGAGAGGGGAAGAGCAGGGAGGACGAGAGAGAGGGGAACATAGAGGGAAGGGATAGAGGAAGAGGAAGGAATAGAGAGAGGGGAAGATAAGGGAGGACGAGAGAGAGGGAGGACGAGAGAGAGGGAGGACGAGAGAAAGGGGAACATAGAGGGAAGGGATAGAGAAAGAGGAAGGAATAGAGAGAGGGGAAGAGAAGGGAGGACGAGTGAGAGGGGAAGAGGAAGGAAGAGATTGAGGGGAAGAGAGGGGAGGGTGAGAGAAGGAAGGAGGTAGCCTGGGAGGGAAGCTATAACTACTACCATTCTCTCACTGGTAGAGGGAGAGCCAACACCTCTACTACAACACTCTCTGCACTACCTCACAGTAAGTACAGTTACTTCTACTATAACTACTACCATTACTATTACCATTTTACTGTATGTTATAACGTACCATACCATTCTCTCACTGGTGGGAAGAGAGTATAAACACCTCTTCTCCAACACTTTTCTCTACTTCGGAGTATGTATAGTTGTATACCCTTATGTTTTATCATTGTTCTATCATAGCGAAATGGATTTTCCAGAGGATACAAACTCATAATGTGGGCTTAGTCTTCGCTCAGCCAAAATGTATGTCTGTTGTTATTTTCCAAACCACTCCCAGACAAAATTTAATGACAGTTGGGGTGTGCGGGGAGTCGGACATAGAGATTACGATGCGCGAGGAGAATGTCTGAATTTTTCAAAAACAAGCGCTGACCGCGGGAAAGTACTGATATTTTCCTTTAACTCTCACTTTGCCCCTGATGGACGAATCGTAACTAAGCATGGCACATGAAACACACGGTTCCAAGGTCTATAAGATGTGCCCACTCCGGAAGTCCAACCTGCAACTACAATTTTTCGTATTATTCCGAGGTATCTGATTATCTATACACTTATAATCTCAGAATCCTCAGGTGCAAGAACCATGGTATTGTTGTAGCTGTGTTCCCAGGTGACTGAACCCCAGCAACAATACGACTTGGAGTGGGATACCCCAACACGGTGGCTATGGACGCTCAAATTTCAAAGGGGTAAATATTGATCAAAATTGCACACCACTCTGTGGATAGGACTCGATAGCCTTGGTGGGCAACCCATTTAGGGGAATAAACCCTAAACAAATTACCGATGGGCGACAAGCTAATCGGTGCCACGTATACAGGTGGCGATCTCTATAACAGAAGACAGTTAACAGATGGGGAGATTGCAGGCACCAATCGAAAAAGGCAATACCCAGGGGAGGCCTATAGGCATATGATAACGAGTTGCTGGAACTCCTGTTTCATTTGTTTGGCTTCCCTTACTGTTTCTGTTTGTGCCTCACCTACACAGAGTGATCCAGCTGGCTCTCACACACACCTCCTCCTGCTATCTACTTCACTACACTAAACAATTGAGTTTGAGTTGTTTCGTCCCTACCGGCTTTCAACTCTGGGGGAGGCACTTGTCACAGGCAGCTCTGCCTTTTGTCTCCCTCATCCACATAGAGGAAAACAAATAATGCGGCTCTCGATAAATATAGGTAAAGTGGTGGAGTACAAAATGCTAAGCACGATTCTTAAATCCATTTTGTAAAAATCTTATTTGAATGACTAGTGAATGTAAAATACATAATACAATGTCAAAAATTTGAACTCGCTGCTGCTCCTCCGGTAGGCTATTGGAGTGATGTCAATGAAACTCCAACTGACTGATCTACTGTAAATATTTTATTGAGTGAGGTTACCCCTGAGGCCTTGATATAGCCTAGCTGGTCGAAAGACAGGAGATATGAATGATAGAAATTTGAACATGTGAAAGTTAGTGTAGGTGTCCGTAAGCCTTGTGGATTATTATGATTTGGCTTGATTATTATTTTAGATTTTGCTTGTTTTTGCCATTTTCGAACAATATACTATAGTTTGTCCTCTAGGCTATCAAAAACACCTTCCCAGACTTCTTTCAAGCTAAAAATTGCGTTCCCAGATTACCTTTACGCTAAATTTATAAAACAAATTATTGGAAAATGTCCCGGTGAAGACCGATTTCTTCTAAGCTAAAGGTTTGCTTATTGCTCGTTTTAAAATCTCAAATTTCCAAATTAATGGAGCGATAAATGGGGATCCAAGAAGAACCCCCCTCCCCCCTCCCCCTCCCTCGCATAAAATAGAGTTAAGTTAAGAAATGAACTAACTAGTGGGTAGGTTAAGTCTGTACATATTGTTTGCCATTACTCTACTTTATTGCTCTATAATATCATACATACAGATAGCCCTGGGTCAGTGGGCCAGTTGAAAATCTTGCCAGGTGTACTTGTGTTTAAGGTGTGTATTTGTATGCGAATTAGTATGTGTGTGTTTGTGTATTTGCATGTATTAAGGTGTCACAGGTGTGGTCGTTTGTGAGTACATTTGTAAGTTGTGTGTGTGTGAGCGTATGTGTGTGTATGTGTGAGTGTTTGCGCGCGTGTGTGTGTGTGTGTGTGTGTTCTCATTGATCGTGTATATTCGTGTAGATCTTCGTGCCACATCGTTACATCGCATTAAACACGTACGGTAATATTTTTGGACCCACGATATATGATGATGTGATACAAACTAGGAACGGTATCCTACGATGGCCTACTAACTGTTCCGAAGCCCTCCGAACACTTACTAACGCCTACACATCTTTTAACTCACACGAGTCTAAGAATTTCTTCTTCAATCGAGTTGTCAACTTGTGGAATGGGTTTCCCCGAGATGTTATGGACTGCAGCACCAGCACCGTTGATTCTTTCAAACTTCGCATAGATAAACACCTTGCCTTAAATTCGCGACTGACTGCATTTGTAAATTAATAAGTTGTTTTTCCCCTCAGATTCATCTAAGACGTTGCTCTCTTCTCCCCAGATGAACGAAAGATCACTGATAACTGTGTTATGTTACTAACCAAGCTGTCCCCATGCTAATATCTCCTAATCCTGCCACGGACAGCAGTCCCGGGGCAGTATGCTACTTACCTTTACAATTTCCCCTTACCCATTCTGAACCACTGTTTGAACACTTAAGCATCAGTGTTTTAGAGGGCAAGCAGCTTTGAGGGATCGCTAGATCTGTTGTTGATTGATTTCCTTTATACTCCTTTGTACCTACGAATATTCCATTACCTACGACAGAAATATAAAGTTTCGACTATGGTTGTAAAAAATAATGGGTATGAAAAGGGCAATTAAAGTGTTCATTATAACCTACCCATGTAAAGGTATATTGATGATAAGAAACCCATCTAACATAAGTATAAAAAGATAAATCACTATCAATATACCCAATGATGTTATATACCTTTTTCATATCCTATATATACCCTTGATGTATCACAGTGTATGGCTGTTAACTAATTATTTAGTGTGTGTGTGTGTGTGTTTGTGTACAAAGGAGTACAAAGGAGTACAAAGGAAATCAAGCAACAACAGGTCTAGTGACCCTCTCTAGGCTGCTTGTCCTCCAAAACACTGAGGATCAAGTGTCCAAGCA